>JANPWX010000087.1:3353221-3521603 GCA_024734555.1 Trochalopteron elliotii
GCGGCGGGCTGGGCACATCCAATATGGCCCCTGCGCCGGGAGAAGCCAATCCCGGGCGCGGTTACTCCGGAGGCTCCGGCGAAGGCCGGGTCGGGATGCGGGGCAGGCCCCGGGCGGCGGCGGGGGGCGGGGGGAGCGGGGATTTTCCCTGGGAAAGGGAAACTTGGCGCTCCGGCGCCTTTTCGCCAGGCGCTCACGCAGCCGCTCTGGGCGCCCCGGCCGTGCCTCCGGAGGAGCGCGCCCAGCAGCGGGAATGCCGCCTCAGCTCTAGGAAATCGCGGGGGCGCGTTTGACACCGGCGCTGGGCATGGTGCTCGTTTGGCCAAGGCTCTCCCTCCCTCCCTCCCTCTCTCCAGGCAGAGCCCGTGGGGTGGCAGCTCAGTTCGTCTCACCCAGCCGTGGCATCACCTGATCTTCCATTGAAAGCCAGGGGCTTGCAGGGAGAGCAAGGGGAATTCCCGCTTGTTAAAGGCAAAGGTGGATGCCAGGCAGGATGAGTGTAGCCTCAGGTGCGCTGTGTCGAGCCACTTTGGAATACATTTCTTAAACATACTAACAGGACACAATGCATTCTAACAAAGTTAACCGTAAGCCTTTTCTTTTACATATTTTTTTCAAGCATATTAAGGTGAAGTGCATTAAACCACAAGTATTAATTTCAAGATCAAAATTTAGAAGTAACCATTGCCAAAGACACTTCAATATTATCTGAAATAACTTTTCTGAAGTGTCAAGCTACAAAGCTGTCACAGGACTCGTTTCCCTGTAGCAGGACAGCAGAGTGAAAAGCTGGAGGAGTGAGATTGTAGCACGGCTGAAATGAGAAACCTTGTTGGGTTTGCCTACAGCTTTATCTACTGTGGCAAATAAGTAGAAGGTGAAAAAAAAAAAAAGAAAAAAAAAAACACTTTATGTGAACAGTTACATAACACTTGTGTTGACCTAAAGTTGTGAGTTGACCTAAAGGCTAGATTAAATTCCAGGAGTACAAGAAAATTCCCAATCTGTTATCTACACTTTGATATTATGTCTATGGGGACTACAGGCACAGTGGCAATCAGAAATCTCACCCTGTCTTCATTCCTTGCTAGCAGGGAACTAGGGATATACTTCTCATTCTCTCCAACCTGTTGCTTCTATGGTTAGCATATAATTTAAGGTAAATTTTGTCATTATATTAAGTGTCAGATTTGTTGTGTACCTTATATGCTTAATTATATATTATAATTCATTAATTGATTTCAGAATTTCTAAATAGTTTCTCTACTGAGATTCTGTAGGTACAAGCATAAGGTTGGTTCTTATTCATCATTAGATTTGGAGACAAACCTTTAAACAAGCTACTTAAATGCTTTAGCTTTACAGTGTCTTTATCTTTCTCCCTATCTCTCAATTCCTTCATCACAAAAACTTCAGTCTTCCTCTCAGACTATTCAGAAGACTATTGTTAATATTTATGCTAAACTTTCTGTATTTACTCTCTTCTTTTAGCCAGCCCTATAGATTTTTTCTTTCTGATTTCCCCTTCTCTCATTAGCAATTGAGAAACACTTAAAAAAATAACTGTAGCTTTTTTTTTTTTAATCCTAATGGCTTCTAAATCAAAACCTTTATGATGTCTCTGCTCCACTACCCCCCATAAAGAAATAAACAAGTACTTCAATGGAAAAAAAAGTTGGCCTTCACCATTTTATTAGAATTAGCCAGCCACTGGTAGTACTTCCTTAATAAAGCTATCAACAGCAGTGTAACACTGTGAAGTGCTCTCAGCTCTGGGCAGTGTGAATGGCAGTGTCATACACTGAGAGCACAAGCTTAGAGTCATAAATCACATGAATGACCAAAAATAGGATCATGTGACTGGTTATTCTGCTGCCCAAAAGGACATTGAAACTCATGAGCACTTAATGTTTGGATGAATCGTTTTAGAATTTAGAAAACAAATAGGTTACATAAATATACAGAAATAAATGGTTGTTTTTGTTTTAGGCTTCATTTTCTTAAACATGTCAGTGTCTCATCAGTTTTGGAGATGGCTTTTACACTGTTTTACACTGTTAATTTTTATTTCCATCAAAACTTCTGACATTTTACATCACCACCCTGAAATCCTACAGTTGTTTCAAGCAATCATAATTTTAGCAGGTTTTATACATTTTATGGTATCTTTGTTTTCTCAGCAGCACTGCTTCACAAGGTAATTATATTGTCTTGATTGTAGTGTATTGGTCACTCTTTTGAAATGCTGAATTTGGTAAGAGCAAAAGAATACTTTGTCCATATTTTGTCAATACTTTGTTCCATCCACTCTTTTTTCTTATTTTAATAAATGCATTTCTTCAGATGTCTCATGTACCACAGATTTAGAACACAAGCATTTTTTTAATGTTCTTGGTTCCCACAGAACTGTAGTGATTTATTCTGCCTTAGGATTTACCACGGGTGTGTCTTGTAGCCCAAGGATACTCATCCTCTATCCTTCTGTAAGCGTGGAATAAAATTTTGCAAGAAAAGTTCTAACAGAGGAAATCTGTTGGAGCTGTGCTGTGCTTTCCTGTGCTTTGGTTATCCATGGGAGCTCCTGCAGAGGTATTGAGGTCAGGGCTCACATGACCCATTGAATCATTTAGGAAATGACCTGTAAGACCATTGAGTCCAACCATTCCCCCAGCACTGCCAAGCCCACCACCAGCCCATGTTCCTCAGTGCCACGTCTACATGCCTTAAATCTCTCCAGGGATGGTGACTCCACCCTGGGCAGCCTGTTCCAATGCTTTACAACACTCTCAGTTAACAAACCTTTCCTGATCCCCCATCTAAACCTTCTCTGGCACCACTTGTAGCCATTTCCTCTTGTCCACTCACTTGTTACTGAGGAGAAGAGACCTCCCTCCACCTGACTACAGCCTTCAGGTAGCTGGAGAGAGCAATCAAGTTCTCATTCAACCGAGTGTGCTGCTGAGATTCTGCTGTTGCCACAGTGACTGCTTTGATCCTTCTCAGCAGCCACCCTGTGTGACTGGGGAAAGCAGAGAGCAGCTGAGTGCACAGATCGATGTGTTGGAGCAGCTCTCCCTGTCTTTGCTGATGTGCTCTAAAAGCCAGCTCAGGATCTGGGATGCAGGTGAAGACCTGCAGAGCCACACAAAACAAGCCCTGGCTGAGATGTTCAGCTGCTCAGTGCATGCCTCTGCAACCTGCAGCATGAGCAGGGAACACATCACTTTCTCCAGGTAGCTTCTGGAGCTGTTACCTCTTCAAGGTGAAGGGCTCTGCTCACATCATTTTGCCTCTGAATATATACAGTCACATGTTCCCATACGGTTCAAACTGGGGAGCTGTGCTTGTTTTTGTTGTGCTGCCGGGTGGCAGTTTGTGGGTTTGTGTGAGCTGGAATGAGCACTGGAACTCCTGCAGGGAGCAGCTCTGCTGTGCACCTGCACATCTGAAACACTGCAGATGCAAAGGAAGTACCCGGAAGCAGATGGTTCCCCTCATGTCCTAGCAGAGGCAGATGTAAACCAAGGTAGCGTTATAAATCTTGTTAGATTAGGAAAAAATTTAATTCTTTGACAGTGCTTGAGAACAATTTTGTCCAAGGATATACAGATCAGAGAGAGAAGCTGGAATTCTGCATATAAATCTTTCATATTGTGATAAACAACTACAAATAAAGATCTGATGACTAATTAAATGTGCAAATAATCTGCTTTGCAAAATGGAAAGCAGCTAGAATGTTCTACTTTTACCATGTCCTAAAAGTTTACCTGGCAGTTGGGTACTACTGATGTAAATTGAGTATACCTGCAGTTGAGGCATCAAAATGCTAGTTTCTGAAACTATTTTCATTGCTGTTTCCTCAAACACATCTGTGTCTGCTTACCACAATGACAGCCACAAGTACACTGTAAACTGATGAAACCCTAATGATAGTACTGAAATCTGTCATGAAATAGGAGGCATGAAAGGAAAACATTTGAAAACTGAGCTTACTGAAAAATTATTTTTCTACTACATCATGTTTTTCATTAAGAAACTTATAAAGCATATTTCAGGGTAACTCCTGGCAGTGCCCAGTTTTAGGTTGTAGCAAAGGTTTACTGCATTTTCTTTAGAAAGAACAGAAGTTTGTATCTTGATAGGCTGAGGTCAGTTTGTGAATCTAAGCACCGAGATTTGTGATTCGGAGTTTAAAGTGTTGTCTGTAAAGATCACTTTCAAAAAAGAAGGGTGATCACTTTCAAAGAAGAAGGACCTCTACACTTGTGTTAGGAAGAAAATAGCCATTTAAGCCCAGCTGCAGGTTTTGATGACCAGGTGGAGTTCACATCACTTTATTCTCTCTGGTCTCCATAAGGCAGCACTGAGGCCTCGTTGCAGTTTTCTCTAGAGTGGTTTTAGCAGAGGGGAGTTTTCAGGAGAGAAAGACATCAATTATAGCTGTAGAAATGTGGTTTTTTGCTGTTTTGAATAAAGATGCAGGACTCCTCTGTCTCCTTTGTGAACACTGGCTTTTCATAGTGTGATTTTCTGTACAAAAATGTGCCTGTAGTTACTGAGTTTGGTAAGGAGTGGAGTTCTGATAGCACAACATTTCAGAATAATTAAAAAGAGGCTTAGAAACTCTTCAGGGAGTCTGAATGTACAAAATAGAAGTAAGAGTAAGTTATTAATTTGTTAGTTGCTTATTCTTGTACTGTAGTAGGGAGGAAATCCTCCCAAACGAAAAGCAATTTAGATAGTTAAGAGTAATTGTAAAGCATAAACAGTAGACATTGAGGGCTTGCCCGTGTAGCTCTACTAAACTTTTTGAGGTTGTAGCTTGGGGACTGCTTCCAGTCCACAGCCAGCTGTAAGACCAGGTAACACTGGGATCCCTTAAACTTGAGGGAAAACATCCCCTTGGTTACTAAAGTTCACTTAAGCACCTGTGAAAATTGAGCTGGAAATACTGTCTTACGTAAAGCAGGCATCCATCTACCAATTGTGAGCAGCATATGAAAGAAACCCCTAAAACGTTCCGGTTTAATTCAGTCCTTGCGGGTGAGGGAGCAGAGCACGGCCGAGCAGTGCCGGTGCTCGGTGCGCCCAACCCACTCGTTGTTCCTCCGTGCAGAAAGGTCCTGCTGCCCTCCTGTGGTCCTTCCCACTGATACGGGCTTCTTCTGAAGCTGCTGGAATATTAATTTGCTTTTAAAGCCGAATTTTTAGCTGCCTGTAAAGTGAAAGATACCTTTATTCTGTAGGAAAGAGCTATTTACAGGATATGGAATGTTTTTCTGTGGTAAAATTGCCTTTGTGGATGGCAGGAGAGCAGTGGATGTCACTTATCACAGCTTTTGTAAAGCTTTTCATCACATGTCCTGCAGCATTCATCTGTCCAAGTTAGGATTTCTTGCTCTGAATGGGTGAGTAATCAAATGAATGGAAAACTGGATGAACAGGCGTGGGAGAGTGTATAATACTCTGTACAAATTCTGGTAACAGGAAAAATACCCCAGGGATCCATACTGAGACTAGTTCTGGTTGACAACTTTATTAGAGAGGTTTGCAGGTGACAAGAAAATGGGGTAGGGCCAGGTGACATGCTGGATGACAAAGCTGCCACTCAAATCTAGACAGGACTGGCAGGGGCATGCTTTCCTGAAGCTTGTTTTCTAATATCTGAACACATTCTAGGAATCAGGTATCTCCTGTGCTGTCTTGAACATATGGAGAAATTAATTTTTTAAATCTAAATAATGTAATATGCCAAGCCAACTAGTTGACTCTTTGATGAAAAATGTGGATTATAATTTGTTGCTTTACGAGATTTGTAATGAAACTATAAACTCATGATTCAGTTTCTTTTCAGTGTTGGCTTCAATAAGCAAACCTCAAATTTCCACTGAGGTAATAGCCAAGTAATCATGAAACTGAAAATGAGTTCACGAGTTCAATTCTTTATAATTCTCTACTGTTAACTGAGACTAAAACTCACCTGGCAAATTTGGAAAAAAAAAAAAAGTTCTTTTTTGGTGGCAGTAATACCAATCATCTCTAAAGTGAACCTTCTTCCCTTTGCTTTTAACTGAATACATGAAAGGTTGTAGTTCAGTACTTGTGTAAAAGAAATTTATTACTGTGTAAACTTGCTCAGTACCATACAGCTTGTGCAGAAGGTTGTCTTGTGAGTTTCTGAGGTGTGATGGAGTAACTGCTGATGTTACTGAATTCTGTAAATAGTGTAGCTGAGCACTTGATTACCACAGCACATATATTTTAACTTGCATCATCTGCTCTAGACCAGGAATCTCACTGTGCCTGCCATAGGGTTTGCAATAGGATACTGATTGTAGGACTTCTAAACCAAAGAAGTTTTGTGTGTATGTGCCCCAAAGTATCTTCTCCTGAGGACTGATTTGACGTGAACTCTGTGGGATTCAGCAGTCTTTTGGCTAAAGTGCTTTGGGCAGTCCTGAATACTGTAAGAACCACACAAACAGGCTGTGGCTGTTCTGCCCATCTGCAGGACTGACACTGTTCAAGAGGGAGTGAAAGCAGAACAGAGATGTATCTGTCTGCCAGGGATTTTAGGAAGCCACAAGAGAGAGGTTTTGTTTTGTTGGTGTTTTGTGGTAATTTGGACCTGTCTGCCTAAATTCAGTTGAAATTATTATTTGAATCTAGGCCTAAACAAATGAAGTTCCTTTGGACCTTGACTCTCTGGGCTGAAGTCAAATATTTAACATCTGCTTACAAGTGATTAGTTAATATGATAAGATGAACTTTTAAAGGGTTGCAAATGTTCTGACTTGCATTTCTTGTTCAGCTTCACTTCTGTTAAAGTTCTTTACCAGTCACAAACTGAAAGAATATGGTGAAATTAAACTTAAAGGCCTTTATAATTGTTACCTGTGGAAAGTCACTGAAGCAGTAATGTGCAGCCTAAGTGTGTTTCTAGTGGTTGTCTGCTCAGTGATTGGGAGTTACTGCATACAGTAAACTAGATCTGTGCAAAGGAAATGAGAAATTTGAGTCGTAGCAAAACATTTCCTGGCAAATAACACAGCATCGCTTTTTAGAAAATTAATTCTAATGTTATTCCTGGGCAACAGATTCAACTGTGTGGTACTGTTTCTGTGTCACTTGCTTAGTTTTCTGTTGCTGCTATAAACTTTAGTAATTTTTCAGATATTTGCTACTGATCTTATATTTTGTAATGCTTTGGGATACTAAAATTGACCTTAGTATGAGACTTAACTGCTGACTCTTTGTGGACTTCCATTATTCACAAAAACGTGATCTTAAATGTTCGTTCTACCTAACTAGGTATGCAAAACCTGTACAGACTTTTATCACCATCTTCTAATGGTTCCCCACATATAGGAATTAGGAATTATTCCTATATTTCAATTCAATATAGGAATTAGGATCACATTTTGGCTATACTAGTTTTGATTGTTTAGCTGCTTTATTGCTTTTGCTCTCCCTACTACTGTTTTACTTTATTTTTTTTAATTCCTCTAATAGTTACTTTTCCCTCCAGTCCTTGTCAGTTGAGTTATTCAATGCCTAAATTGGAAGGCTACTTGAATTGTGTATGTGTGCACAGGCACAGGGTTTTGTGTTGGTTATTTTATTTATTTATTTTAATTTTTTTTCAGTAGCACTGAATTACAATGTGCCCCTTGATTATGGCTCTGAAGAAACTGGGTTTTTGACGTCTCCTATTTGGAAGATAGTAATAAAGAAATAACCTAAATTCTACTGAACTTAATAAAAGTGACAATACTTGTCTTTAACTTTTTTCTATGAGCCTCTTTATCAGTTTCAGAACAGCTAGATGGAGGAGGCGTGTGTATGTATATATAAGTGTATACATACAGGGCCACGCCTTCAGAAGAGATTGATAAATCTACTTCTGCAAAAATGAGATTTGACAGCTCACAAGAGGGCACTGCAGCTTTACTTTTGTGCATGCTATTGTGAGCCATAAGATCTAACAACAGAAAAGCAAATAATATTGTCATTTTCCAGTGTAGTTTAAAAACAAAGCTCTTACCAGTATAGATTGCTAGTTTGGTGTTGGTTTTTTTGAAGCAGAAATTATGGTATTGGAAGTAATACAGAAAATAGAGTTGGGACCTTTGAATGAAATGTCCTTTTCTCAGCTTCAGGGTCAGAGTATTGTAGCTGGTGATGACTGAGTGAGACAAGTAAGATAAAGAAAGCTGTGATGTCATTCAAAAAAAAAAGGGACGACTGTCTGACCATAATGAACTAATTTATTTACTTATCAAAGCCTTAAGTGTCATTAGACAGCTCAGTAGGCAAGTCATCATGAGAGGAGTGTTCACTTAGTAAAGATTAATTATAGCCTCCAGCATATCAAGTTTATTATGTCCAATAAGTATGTCAAACAGCTGGAGGAACATGTTTGTCTTTACACTTGATAGCATTCTCTTGCCTCAAGGTCTGACTTCTGAAAGAATAATTAGTTGATATGGGTGAATTGTTTCTAAATCTGCAAACTGTTTTTTGGTGTGTATTTATATCTGTGCTGTGAGTGAAATAAAATTAAGTATTGGATTGAATGCCAAAGTTGTGGATACATAACTCTAATAGTGCATGGACTGTAAAGCATAGGTTGTTGTTTGGTGGTTTTTTTTGTTTGTTTGTTTGGTTTGGTTAGGTTTGGGTGTTTTTTGGTCGTTTTTTTTTATTATTATTGGTTACCTTCAATCCAAGCATTTATTGTATTTAAGAATACTGTTGAATAATTTTTGTTTTAGGATTTTTTATCTTAGAGAAAATATGAATGACTGGCAACTCCTCGCTAGTTTTGCCTTTTTGGTTTTCCCTTTTCAGTTGTTGATTCACCTCTGTATTGGGAGCATCTCCCCAGCTTTTAAAAATGATACAAAATTAATTCTCAAGTGCATTTTGCTTGGCTCAAAGAGCAAATAGGCATGAACAGATTGTCTGCCAACATCAGGTTTCAGTGCTTTTTGGGACGAACATTTGGACCATGGTGTATTTTCTTAGTAAGCGTGGCACAATTTGTACAGTACTATCAGGCTACTCATATATTATATGGCTTGATTGGTCTGTAGTAACTGCTACTTAAACTGTAGTGGAAAAGATCGAGAGCAAAGATCAAGAGGATTGCCAGAAGGTGTTTCATCAAGTGCAGCCTGTGTACTGAAACTTAAATTTTCTGGTTTCTATTCACAAGTTCAAGCAACTGGACTCCATCTCATTAAGGAATGGGTGAATTTGAATCAGCAACTGATGGAGTTGACTTTGAATCTGTGGGGTTTTTTGCAGAGTTTGACTCTGCAGAGCTGAAAGGATTGAATCACTGCAGCAACAACCTACTATAAAGTCTATTGGTCACATTATGTCCAAACTCTCTATGAGGTGCAGAATAATAAGGTCCTCTCTGGAGGACCTTAAAGGAAAATTGTAACTTTCTAGCAGTACTGTGAAATCACTGCTTTGTGACTCACAGAGCAACTGGAGTTTTGTACCAAAAATGACCAAAGTGTTATGATCTCTGATGGAATTGTGACTGTGGTGATAGAGCTTTTGTGTATGGTTGAACAGCTGCTGTGGCCATGTTGGTTTTGAACTTGTGGCTGGAATGCCTAGCTTGATTTGTTTTTAACAATTCCTGATGCTTCATATGTGAAGCCCCTTCCATTCTGGAATACTCTGCTGCAGTTGTGATCTGTCCTGCTGGGGGCTTGGCAAGGCACTACACTATTTTTTTGTGTATTGATCTGACGCCTGGAGCATGCCACTAAAATACTGATTTTTTTTCCTGAACTTGTCATGGTCTCAGACTGAAAGCACTTTTTTTTGTGACTTCTACCATCGAAATCAGACGTCTTTCAGCATCTTTATTTGGAAAACCTTGTTACATGTGATCTGTGGCTAGAATATGTCAATGTCCAAAATCCCTCAGTAAAAAAAAAAAAAAAACAAAACAAAACACAAACAACAAAAACCCAAATAAAAAACAAACAACAAAAACCCTGGGTCAGTCTTTCTTTGAAAGTAAGTGATAAGATATGATTAGATACTGTTATAAAAATAAAACTTTGGACTGCAGTAAACCTGCACTGGCTTTTCATCTGTCTTTCTCCTTGTTTTGCTCTGCAGTTTCTGATTCCTGAAGTACTGGGTCAGGCTGTTGTTACTGTCTGTCGTATCTTGCTGGAATGTGTAGAACTTCTATTCTCTCTTGTCAGAATGGGATTCTTGTGAGATTTATAACATGTATTAAGCAGAGGGATTTTGTTTAGTCTTCAAGAGAATGATTTATTAAGTGTGAGCTGACCAAGTGTGTGTATGTACAGCAAACAATGTCACCAATTAGGTAACGTCTTCGTTTGGCAAATAGACAAAAGCTTAGAATCTCAGGATCTTTATCATGTCATATTGTAGGCTTGCTATTTCTTTCTTCCTCACCTGGCAAATGGCAGAAATTTGGCATTTAACAATTCAGTGCAATAGACCTCTTTCTGATGTTGAAAAAGCATGCACACAAATCTTAAAGGAACAACTCTTAAGAATTCTAAAAGCTCAGTTCCTAAACTTAGTTTGGTGGAATTTTCAAGTGCTGTAACATATTTACTTCTTGTTTTTTCTTTCAGCCAGCCAAACACAGATTGTGTTTTTAAGGAGAGAACAGATTGTCGTGGTTCCTTCTCCTTAGTGTACAGAAACACAGGCGTATTTGACAGCAGCAGAACAGCATGTTAGGATGGAGGCACAAAGATAGCTTGACAGAACACTCATCAGTATATGCTTTTTTTTTTCTTTTGAGTTAATAAATAGCAAGTAGACATTCCTTTAAGAATGCTAAATTAATCCTTTATATCTACTAATGAAAAATAATTAGGAAATAGTATCTTTTCCTATCACTATTTGGAGCTTAAAAAAGATGTACTTGACATGAATTTCATTAAAAAAATCTTTTAAGATTACCTAGCTGAGGTAGGCAGACAGCTTCCTAGAGAAGCATAATATAAATAGAGAACATTACATGTCTTGTTTAGCCATTCAAATTTTAAAAATCTGGTAAATACAGGGATGACTGTATATACTTTATGTGCCATTGAAAGTTTTAATGGCACATTTGTATTTGTATTTTCACTGAAAATGTAAAATTTTCACTGAAAATGTAAAATTTTCACTGAAAATGCAGAGCACAGTAGTGGGGAAGGAAGTAATATATTGAGTACACCCAAAATTTAAGTATCTCAGTTGTGTACCTGCAAAGTAATTACAGTTTCTTCTTCCTGCCTTGAAAATGCTTGACCAGTGGAACTGGATGCTGGTTATCAGACTCTAGGCACTAGGAGGTAACATACATAAAAGCATTAGCTGAATGCATGACAGAAGGTGAATCTCCAGAATATGTCAATGGGCCTTGTCATCAGCGTGCAGTGCTGAGTAAACACTGTCATTGGAGCAGAGGACAGCTCTTATTTTACATTATGGAATCCTTTTCCAGGTGTGCTAAGCAATCTGTGTGCATGTCTTGCTTGCTGTGGGGAGATATGGCTGTTTGTGATACAAAATCTTTCCATGCAGGGGTTCAAACTGAAGATTGCTGGATTTTCTTTAACAAATAGAGTCTTCCTGCTCAAAAACAGACGTAGGCCTAATATCTTACTATGTACTGTAACCATAGCATGAAATCACTAATGTATTTCTGTATGACTCATTGAAGTAGCCTGAAATGTTTATACACTGTATTTTGCTTTCCAGTAGACCTGTATTTTTAGGGGTCACATCTGCAAAACCTTCTACTTTGTTACCTGTGGTAATGAGGAAAAACTCTTTCAGTTTAGCTGTTTGATTAGATGGTGTAGAGGCTTGCTTTGTATATTAGATAATTTGGTTTAAACAAGTAATTTTTTATCTTTTCAGTTACTGTAAGTGCCAAAGCAATTCCATGTTTTTGCTAGGTATGGTAAATGCTAGACTGAGGACCTTGTATGTGAGCGAATTCACCTCCTTACAAAAAGACTCTGGGAGAATGTTTCTATGCTACTTGAATAAACATGTACTTCTTTAATGAAGAAATAGGAAGAAGTCTTTAGAAGTCTCAAAGTTTGTGTAAATTTTTCACTGTAAGAATATACAATTTATTAGAACAAATTCCCATGAGAAGTTGGGATGAGGATGGAAACGATCTAGAGAAAGCATGAACAGGGTAATATAAATCATTTTATGGCCATTTGAAATGGAATCTAGCTAAAGCTGTGAAGAGTTGTTCCAGAAGGTGAATTGGGAATGCTCAGATTCATGTGCTTATATGACTTCTTAGGCTGGTCTCTCTTGCTTTTTGTAACTTTTCTCAGTCTATCCTAAGTAAATTGGGACCAAAACCCCTTTGTTCTCCCTTATATTGACAGTAAAATTATTCAGCTGGATTCAAGTCATTGTTTGTACAATTATCACTTTATCATTTAAATTTTAATTTATTCAAGTGTTGGAGGCTTTTCACAAATTGTGCTGGAAAATTCCTTTTAAGAGTTTGGAAAGTTTCTTCAATTACTGGCTTGAATATCTGTACTTTATGTAGCTGATTCTTCATGGCAAACTGGCTTAGTAGTCATGTGCCTTGGCTCCTTCAAACCCTGGAACTCCTCTGCTGGACAGATCTGCCATGCTTGTGGCCTGCATGGTTTAGAAGTGCATCATCTTTAGACTTTGCATGGAACTTGCTACAAAAGGTTTGAGAGAAGATTTTCTTCTGGTTTTAGGGGAGATAGATGAGAGCTCATCCATTCAAACTGGGAGAAGCACAGTCAAACTGAGACAGCTTTGTAAATGGGGTCCACTAGGCAGCCTTGAAATATTGGAGATGATGGACTAGTTATGAGATTAATTAGATGATCTCCCTTGCTGTCAGGAGAAATAAAGGGTACAAAACCATTTAATTAGAACAGCACAATATAATGAATAATGTGTTTCAGTGCAGACTTTTTTCTTCTGCTTCCAGCATGCTTCTGTGAAAGTACTTGGCAAGTAATAATCGGTCTAATAAGTAGACAAAGGAAAGAAGTGGTCTTTTAGCTCATTTACAAGAAGTGTCTTAGTTAATCTATTAAAAATGAGTGAAGTGGCCTACTGCATGGTTAAGTTTGGAATACTTTCTTATTTGTCTGGCTGTTATGTACTTCCAGTTGTGAAAAGGAAATATGAGATGGAAAAAACTAGTATTGTTGCTATGGGAACAATAACTTGGTGCAGTTGAATAGAAGTTGTTGCTGTTGGAGTTTGAAGCACATCAGTACCTGGACTATTGCCCATGTGCTAAACCAGTGTGTAGCCAGACTGGAGCGGAGGGAGGTCAGAAACTTAGGAAATGGAATGTAAGTATAATCAATAACAGCTTAAGCCTTTTTCAAATACTCTTATATGAAGTGCTTCTGCATTTATTGTCAGAAACTACCAATACAAGCTACTAATACAAATGGCATTAGTACTTCAGTTGAATGACTTCCTATTTTGAAGCAATCTGTTTTCAAAATTTTCAACATTTTCAGGCATGTATTTTCAGGGTTGTAATGGGGAGCCTTACAGAAAAAAAGCATTATGTTTTGACAGATGAGGGAAGTAAATGTGTTAAATAGATGTTTGAAAGAACTGCCTGACCCTGAAGGTTGGCAAACATGGTTGCAATAGTGGGCAAACACAAAACTGATCTAAAAGCAGAATGCTGTGAGACCACAGTAGTCCTAGGAAGCAGAATATTGTAATTACAAAGGCATCTCTTACCTTTAAATATTTGTCAGTGTCATCTCTGAGCATATCTTATATTTAACCTAAGATACTGTTATTAATCCTGAAAAATCATAGTCACCAGGTGTGACTCTTGTGGCGATCACAGACTGTATAATACTGCACCATTAACATAGTATTCAGCTACCATCTAGTGGAGAATTTGAGATAGTGTTCTGAAAATGCAGACCAGTAAAAACTCCAGAATAATTAATTGTCCAGTACTTGCACTTTGGAGAACTGCTGAGGTTTTTGTCAGACTGTTGTCCTTACAAGTAAGACCATATTGGCTATTAAAGCCAACCTGAATTAAAAGAAGGAAGGATACTGAAGTGGATGAAGCATACAAATGGTGAAACACAGAAATGTAGAATTGTATTCCTGGGGTTTTCTTATAAAACTAAAAACTACCTATGTACCTTTAGAGTTTGAATGCCTCCAGTCTTGTATTTTCAAAATGGACATGGTGGGTTAAGTCAGTTCAGCAGATCAAAATCCTGAAGGCTCCACTTGTGATTGTGTGGACTTCATTATGACTACATGTAACTTTAAGCCAAGCTCACTCCAAAAGCCCCTTAGGCTGGATGTTCCAATATTACCAGTATAGGTAAAATGACTGAATTGAGGTGAAACTCATCCCGGTTCAGAGGATTTGGCTGAAATGCACTCTTTGTGTACTAGAAAGAGAAAATGTTGTCCCATGCTGTATTTAAAAACACAGTGAAAGAGTAATTGCAAGATGTTCCAGCACAGCTATAGTTCTTCCCTGCATAATCCTCATATTTGCATTCATCTGCTTTTTTATTAACTTCTGGAGCAACTGTATTCTGCATGCCCTTTGGTTGTCAGAGGTTAAACTAGCTGTAGTTTGAGGATGGAAATGGTTCTGGAACTTTCCTCCTAAATCCCTTTCTGACTTGATAGACGGGGTCCTCTTCAACTATCAAGGTTCATCAGAGGTTGTCCTCTCTAGATTCTTGGGCACATTATGGAGAATTGCAGCTCAGCTTCAATGCATTGCTGTTTGAGGGCTGTGCAGGAGGGAGGGTCTTCCCATAGTCAAATCTGTGTGTGGCAGCCCACAGGACATGGACGGCTATAAGATCTGGTATTGCTGAGCACTTCTTTATGAAAGAGTTCTGTGGGATACACCTTTGTAGTTAACTGCTTAAAAAATTGAGAAGACAGTTTTATTCACGGGAAACCAATCACTTGAGGTCCATTTGGTACTACTGGCTTGTAGCTAGTTTGTATGGATAGATGACAGTATGAATTCATTGTGTGTCACTCACTAGAAAATTTCTCATGGGTTAGGAAATTAGTTAGTTTGTTGGTTTAGAATCTGCTAAAGATGTGCTATTTGACAGGCCTGGGTTTTAAGTATATACATTCAGGCTTGTTTTCAACTGAAAATTTCAAGATACTTCAGAATTGAGAGACTTCTTTTGAGGGGGAGAGCTGGGGTGTTTGGGTTGGTTGTTTGTTTTGTTTTGCATTTCTTAAGTCTAAGATTCAAGCTGATATTTAATGAGGGTTTGGGCATGTGGACTTCTCTCACTTCGGAGAGACAAATGTTTCAAGCAAGGTATCTCCCTATTCTTAAGGCTTTTTCTTGGGATTGGTAACAACAACAACAACAACAAAAAAATATATATATATATATATTGAGCAAGCTTGAGAAAATCACAACTTGTTGCGTGGTGCTAAACCAAGAAAATCATCTTCGTAGTGATGGGCTTGTAATCACTATGCTACTGTTACTTCACAGCTGTGTCAAAATGGAAGCCTAATTTGCCAACAGGAAAGACACACCAATAGTCCAGGTTTTTCCTAAAGAAGTTGTCATGAAACACTAATTTTGTGACTTAAATGAGTATATTGGGTTTTATAAGTGAATTGAGCAAACTATTTATCCCTAGTGAATGGGTCAAGGAGTTCTATTAAAACTTGCATTGAAACTTGAAAAACTTTGACTCAAAGCCATTAAAACAACAGGAGCAAAACTATGAAGGTGTTACTGTTCATTTAAAATAACTAATGATTATATAGCAGTATAAATTATGATTCTGAAGATGTTTACAAGCTTGTACAGACTTGCTAATTTGACAACATGCATTTTCCTCTATTCCAGACACTTTTTCCTGGTACTGAGCTTTAGGATTCTTAAAACTTAAAATAGGTTTTCTTGGGCAAGGCAACTGTGAGTTACTCTGTTGGGAAAAAATACTAATGAAGAACAATTTCCAAGTCTCAAAACTTTTCTTTTGCAGCCTGCAGTAAACCATGGCTCTTTAATAGCTGGTGTTTGAGTGGCAGGATAAGTGAGCTGTTACAGAAACTAGAGATACTTGATCTTAACAATTCAGTAGTGAAAGCTGTTTAGCTTGGAATTCCTTTCCTTGTTCTTCACTCCTGCAATGCAGGGAGCCTTCTGTAGGCATCTGCAAAAGAAGATAAATCTTTTAACTTACTGCTTAAGACCAAACGGGCTGCAATACCAGTAAGAGCACAAGAGTTGTGGAATCTGTCCAGAAGCCTGGAGGATAGCCTGAGGAAGAAGAAAAAAATTAAGAACCTGGCACAGAAACAACTGCTGATGCTATAAAGGACAGTACATGTGACTGAACAGGCTGAAATTGGATATTGATGTGCTCCAAATACACACTGTAACTATGAAGTAAGCAACTTGTTTATTGGCATTTTGTGCTTGAAAGGATTGATCTTTGTGTTACTGACACTGGAGCTAAAGGGAGGTTTCATATTGGATCTTAAGGAAATCTGTGTTGACTGACACTGGTGTGAGATCTGCTATCTCAGCTGATGAATTCACCACAAGAATACAGAAGGAAGCCTATGTAAGTTGCATGAGAAGCCTTGTCATCAACATATCCTCCTGGGAACTGGTGCTGAATCTGAACTCATCTCACAGAAATCAATAAGACCCTAAACCTTGGACATTACTGGTTTTACAACACCCAAAATATAATTTTATTTATATGTTTTAATTCTCTGACTCTGAAAGAGTTTCTTTTGCAATGACTTTTAAGTATAAATAGCAGTTAAACTCTGAAATTGGTGGCAAGATCTGTGTGGAATTGTTTGGAATTAAGTTCTTGCCATCCTCACTTAAAAATACTTTTTACAATTAACTGAAATTCCAAGAAAGGTGGGTTAAATTAAGTGAAATCTTATGTCCATATCCTTCTCCTCTTCTGGCTGTAGGACAGTTAATGCCTACAAACCAAATACTTGGTGAGACCTATTACATTTTGTTAGAAGTGCTGATGACCCTGAGATGAGCTCAGCTGGTTTGAGTGTGGTGCTAACGGTGCCGTGGTTGTGGGTTCCATCCCCGTATGGGCCTTTCATGGACCTGATGATCCAGCTGGGTCCCCTCCAGCTCAGACTGTTGTGTGATCCTGTAAATCCCTGCAGAAAAGGAATTTAGCGACTGTTCAAGAAAATCTCTGCAGGCAAAGCCCACTGGAGGGCAGTGCTGTAAAAGGAATTGCAGGACTAAACTCTGTCGAACCTTAGGGAATCCTTGCTGAGGGCCAGCAGGGAGGAAAGAATGCAGAACACTAACCTTGCATAGCTTCCTTAAAATATGTAGCCCTTCAGATTGGTAAATTTAACTGTCAAGGCTTTAATTTTTTGCCATTTTTCCTAATTGAAAGTTTTTAAAGTCTTTCACCCTGTGCTTATGCACCCGAGCGTTTTCTGTGGCCATTGCTGCTGCTGTGGAAGCAGGGCCTGTTGGTCACATTGGGGCATCTGTAGCACTGTCATGGGGAATATTCTGAGGCAGGTTTTTGTTTTTTTTTATTCCCGTGACTCCAGTATGTTGAGTTGTTTTAAATTGTTTTTGATGTTGTGTCAATTATGACTCCAAAAGGGTACAAATTACTTCTAAATATGGAGCTAAGCAGTAGTGAAAGATAAGGTCAGTGGCTCAGCAGAGAATCCTGTTGGGAGACCTTTGAGGAAACACATGCTGCCTCTAAACTACAGATACTCTGGAGCTTGCCATTTCCTTTGTTCTTCAGTGGATGGAAAAAAACTACTTTTGATTTACAGAAATGTGATGGTGGCACTCCAGGGAGAGTTGAGAATAATGCTTGAGATGTAAGATTTTTATTGTAGTAAATGTTTCAAACTGCTGTGTGCTTAAATGTGAGAAGAAAATATTCTTTATGTACAGTTAAATTGTGATGAGTTTAGGCTTGCTGTCTTTAGATGATGATTCTTAATAAAATGGAAACAGATAAGTTTGGGTGTATCATGGAAAATACTAGAATTAAAATCTATTCTAATTTAAATGTATTTCAGTCTCTTACAGTGCAGTAAGAAAAGGAATTACTTTTCAATGAACAGAGGTATGGTATAGCTAGATGATACCATTAAAAAACTAAATTCTTCAAATGAAATAGTTAGATCAGTGGAAAATTAATTATGTTTTATTCATGAGTTTATGCATGTAGCTTGAGAATACTTGCAATATAATAAATTCTGTAAAGGAGATTTTCTAACTGAAAGCTATTTCCTGTATTTATCATGTAGTTCTGCAGTTAGTGGAAGTGATCTCAAATTAAAAAGAATATTTGTTGCCTGCAAAGTATATGTAAAAGTCTACTTAATAGCTGTCATAGTAAATGTTACTCTCTTACATCCTTGATTCTTTGATCAATCTAGCTTGTGACACAACAAAATTGCTGCTTTCTGATGAATTTACCTTAGATTATCTACCAAAAATGTCTTAGATAAATACTATAAATACTACAAATACTTGCTGTTTCTGTGGTTAAATTCTAGGCCCTGTCATGATGGGAAATTATTTATCTAGACTGATCCTTCAAGAGAAGCATATATGAATAAGGCTGAGTAATTTGTCTCAGCTACACACATGCTCTTCATTAGGACTGTGTATTAGCACCTGAACTCCTGGCATAACTTTTGTCTCCATAGCTGTGTACTGGCTTCTGGTTTGTTATGGAGTCAGCTTCCAAGCCTTTCTGACTTTTATTTAAACTTTCCAGAGCTTGCGTGGACTCTCCCTCATTATCTGTCAGATTCTTTGCCCAATGTTCATCAGAAGAATGCAATTTCTTGGTTTGCAAGTTGTTCACTTTGGTTTGTTCTGGGATGGCTGCACTCTACAGTGCTCACATCAGATCTCATCTGGACAGGCTTCAATCATCTGGTAGAAGCAATGTTAGAACTGGGCATTATTTGCTTGTTTACTTTTAATGTTTTTGCTAAATCTAGTTTTGTGTTATGAAGTATTTGTTTTGGTAAGAGATTTGGGATGACAGTCACTTGAAGATCCAGAGTTTATACACAGGATGCTAGTGTCTAACATGCAAGTGCAGTCTTTATTGCTCTAAAAAGTTTTGTTAGATCACAGAGGAATTTAACATTGCTTTCAATATCAGAAGTAGTTACACGTGATTAATTACTTCAGTCACAGAGAATGCTGGAGATGATGTCTGCTGTTTTGGCTTCTCATTCAGTGAAGAAAAAGTTGCTTTTCTCTTTCAGCCAATTCTTAATCAATGACCCTATGTCTACAAATACTAAAACATTAAACTTTTATTTTCTTTTTTAATCAAGTACTAGGGTTGTTTGCACATACCATGGGTGGCAGCTTGGTTATCCACTTGTGCCCAGTAAGGTGTCAGACCTCTGAAGTTCAAAGGAGTTGAGGTCAAGCTTCTGTCCTTAGTTTCTCCAAGTGTATAGTAATATTTATGCCTACAGTTGTATGTGTTTTACACATATCACACATTTTTATTCTACTTGTGGTCTGATTTTGAAACAATCTGTACCCAATTTTCATGGTCCCTACAGCGAGTCTGGTATCTGAGAACATGTTCAGAATACAGTGTTCATTGCTTCTTAATTATTAGCACCTGAAAGACAATGATATTATTGGAGTGAAATTTGATTGCTGTGTTCAAACATATGTTAGAAAATTTTGATAGCTATGAGCACTTTGAATTGCTGCAAGCTGGATTCTGTTATTGATGACTGTCAAAAGCCTTTAATATGGTAGTCTTGGAGCCACATTGACCAACAGTAAACAGTTGGTACAAATGGAGAAGTCCAAGAGAAATACTTGCTTAAAAATCATTCTGATGCTTTTGTGGCTTTTATAAAGTTTAATATTTCCAGCCAATAGAATGAAAGTTTAACAGAAGTTAGAGAGCTTTTTGGAGTGATTTTTGAGTTCTGCAAAGGTAATCATCTGGAAGCTAATCACTAGTTGGAGAAAAGTAGTATTGGGAAATAATTTCTATGCAAACAGAAACTATTATAATTCAAAAAAGGTGAAAATTAAACCATACTTTTCCAGAAGATCAATGTAAAGCACTTTATTAGAAAATAAAGTAACTTTTTAACTGTAAATGCAGTAAGGAAAAATGCTCCTTCAGTTTCATTGAAATTGATTGGTGCACCTGCAGAGAAAAGCAGTTTTATCACCTCATTATCAGTCAATTAATATTCAGGTTTAAATGTGAATACTGTGGCCGTTAACTGTAAATGAATTATTTCATTGAAGTCTTAATAGATGAGGAAAAGTAGTCTTCTGCTATGCTAAATGAGGTCATGTGGGGGGGGGGAAAAAATTAGTAATTCTGTTAGGGATTTAAATTTTTTTTCAGTGTTTCCAGAGCTTTAAATGGATACTTTTTCGAAATAAACTTTTATTTTGATCACATTGAAATTTACTTTATGAGCTGTGCTACTGCTGGTACTGCCTCTACATTTAGACTTTCTAATATTCAGAATGTAGAAAGACTTTTCTGGAAGTCAGAAGAGATTTCCATACAAAACACTCAGACTGTGAGGGAATATGTGTTCAGAGGTTCCTTTGCTCAGGGTCCTTCCTCAGAGACACCAGCTGCAGCTCTTATTTTGTTGTTTGGTTATTGCACCAAGATTAAACTATTTAAAGGGTTAGGATGTCTGAGACTCTGCTTGGGGAGTCCTGTGGTCAAGCTGGTAAGGAAACCTGGTCTGACCCTGTGAATGTGGGTGGTGTAGCTGCCAGGGACTTCAATCCCAGCCAGTGTGGCTGCCAGAGCGGGGTCAGGGTTGGACATGGAAGTTTCCTTAACACCAGTTCAGTGCTTTCAAGTGGGTGATGAGCTGGAGAGCCTCCACAGACACTGTGATGAACTTGTCATCTAACTTTGTGCATTCTATCCTGGAGAACAAAACGTCCTGGCCATATGCTCAAAACCACAGTCTTGCATCTCACGTATAGAGCAAACTTCCCAACTGTTTCAGCTGACAAAAAGAATTCACAAGGAAAGGCTTTTGTGACCCTATAAGAACTTTAACCCTTGAAGGGAATATGTTTTGGTGTGTGATGCTCTTGAGCCATAACAGCTTATGGCTACCTGTTTGTTTCTCTAGAGTGTTCTTATCATTCAGAAATAGGTATCCCAATCAAGGATCAGTTTTACTGTCCATTATTTGAGCAGATACTGATATCTGCCAAGCTGTATACACTGGATTTAGTTACATTTCTTGTGTGTGAGAAATGTAAAATTTGAGGTGAAGGCAAATTGCCCACTGATATTTGGTCATTCACAACTATACAACTGCAGATGTAAATTGGGTAGAACTGAAATGTATAGAAGAGGAATAAATAGAAAACTGGTTCAATGTCTGCTTTAATCACTAGCAAGCTTTTCCCCATGATGCTTAATTATCTCATTTATCTAATCTAGTGAGGCATAAGACACTAACTGCTGCAAAAGGACCAAACAATCATTAGTAGCCTACCCCTATGGATAGGCTAGGTGGAGTAAGAGTGAACTCATTACAGTCCTTCTTAGGGATGACCTCTGTAGACATCTGCTTAGGGAGACTATTACTGCTGATGCTTTCCCCAGCTTCTCTGTTTTTAAATTGCTGTAGCAAATCCAGTTATTGATCTGAAGTTCCTCATACTCTGTAGCTCTATTGAATGTTCATCAGAGGGAGCTAAATCTTCTGTGAAAGATTTGTCATACTCTTTTTTTCTTTCCAGCCTAAGACTTCATTATCTTTGTATTGCATTTGATCTGACTTCTGATACCTGAATCTGTTGAGGAGAAGAAAAACAAAGTATCCTGTAGGTGACTGACTTGTGCATGGAATGTTTATGCCTTTTCTCAAATTTCCATTTCCTGCCCTGTGTCTTAAAATTGTGGCTAGATCAGGCAAATATGCCTGTCTTGAAATAGCTGAATACTTGAAAATTACAGTTAAATATTCAAGTTATTCCGCAATTGTGAAAATGAGCTGAGTAGGGTGTTCTGAACAAGACTGTTGTTCTTTTACATAAGAATTTAAAGTGATTTTTGAAGTAACAATATTAAATATTAATATCTGATCATGCTAAATTTAAATGTATAGATTTCTTCCTCTTTTCTGCTCTGTGTTATCCTTTCTTCAACGTATCAGTTCTAAATTCCTCTACCTTAAGTATATTAAGAGTTTATCAGTGTCATTTTGTGGAATCTGACACAAAAACAAGAGACAAAGACAAAATCAGTATTATTTGTGTACTAATTAAAAGCTCTCTCTTTAATGAGGCAACAATGAGAGAGCTTGTTTATACTTACTTGATTCCAGAGTTCTTGAGGTTGTTTATATTTTCACTTAAGTGTGAAGGAAATATCCTTGTCATTATATTACTGAGCATCTATTTGTAATTCATAGTGATGTTCCAGTAATTTCCTAGCTGTTACCTGGAGAATTAAATAAATAGTGAATAGGTTCTCTTGACAGCAGGAACCTGGGGACATAATAGCACATCTGCCCTTGTCCCCAGTCAATTAAGTGTCCCAAACAAGTAAATTACCCAAAGCCAACTTTTCCCTTTTTGAGAATTTCTAGTATTTTTCAGCTGGGGGTGGGAAGCCCAAAATACAGACTTTAAAGATAAACATTATACTGCAGAAACTGCAGAAATCACGTTTCCTTCTATGGTTTATATATGGATTTATTTTTGATGGTTAGGGAGGCAGAATTATTTCCAGTATTACTCATTTTCAGATGCTGAGCGAGCTTTCCTATATGTGCACCCTGAAAACATAATCCAGGCAGCCAAACCAACAGGCCACTGGATCATTGATCCATCTAGTTCTGTGTTTGCCTGTGCCTTCTGTTCAGCCTGTTAGGGAGTAAGCTAAGAGTTAGGCAGCTGCCTGGTACTATTGTTTATTCAGTATGGCCAGAAAATCCTTTGATCTAATGATCTCTGATCCATAATCATATATGGATTAAAGCTGTGAATGTGAAACTTTAGGAGCCCTTCAGGTGTTCTGAAATCTCCTTCTGCTTTCTGTCCTGTTCCACACTGTCTCTTTCTGTTCTTGCTGTTGTCTTGAGTACTTCTATAGAAGTACCTTTTTAGATGTAGTGGTTGACAGTTTGTGTTGTGACACATCATACCAGAGCCCATAAGTTGTGTAATGTTAGATTTGCCAAAATCCATGTGATGTGTTAAGGGAAAAAAAACCTCAAAATGTGCAGTGTTATGAAGGTTAGTCAGAGAAGAGACTTCTGTGGTACTGAATATCTTGTCTCCAGTTTCTAACTAGTAATGTGATGTACATATTCTCCTTTGGAGGTTCGTATTAAATTCTATACAAGCAGTGTTTCTGCTGCAGAATCAAGCTGTAGTGAATATTGCAGCTGGGCACTGACCTGCTGCAACTCAATAAAGATTTTCCTGGTTTTGACAAATTAGCTTGATGTGTCCATGGATTTTTAACTGATACTGGCAAAACTCTTGCAGTTGACTCTTGGACAGTTAAATCAGCATGTAAAATGTTTGTCTCTTTTCCTGGTTATGCTTTTATAAGTATAAAACTGGTGACAGGAATTAACTGAAGTCTGAATTTTGGAAACCAGCACCTGGAACTATCTTGAGCTTTTATTAAAAAAAAAAAAGTTATTAAGAAAATCTTCTGTGTATAAAATGTTTTATGTATGATATATAAAATAAGTACCGTATGCACTTATAAATTGTGTGTCTCTGTAAAGATCCCCTCTCTATTGATCCTTTAAAGTAGGAAGAAGGAGGAGGATGAAAAATAATACAGGAAGCAGCATCTCTTCTTTGTTCAATTAATCTCATTTAACATAAATTGCTGATATAGGGTAGATGGTAGGTATTGAATAGTGATGATAAACATGTCTGAGTTAGGTAAGTCTTGGGGTGTACCAGCACAATTAAATACAAATCAACAGATGTATGGGACTTGTGGAGGATTTTCATAAAGGGAAATTATATAAATCCAGTTTTCCTCTCTATTGAGCATTGTGTATTGTGTTAGTGCTTTGGATGTGCCGTAAAAATTATTGGTTTTAAAAGGCTCCTGTAGAGGAAGAAGAACAATTGCTATACTTGATATATGAAAGTTGAAAGCCTGTTTTGGAGAAAAGCTTGAAACATTGTCATTTCAAGTTGTCTTAATCAGCTCTGATTTCTTGTAATCTCAGGATCTAGATTGTATTTAACTATTTTCTTTAGATATTTTCTTTTTATGGTTAATGTTCTTCTTTATTTTCTCTTTTTCTCTCATCTCTTCAGCTTTATTTTTCTGTTCTCAGCTTAGATAAATATGTGTTTTGATAATTCACGTTATTATATTGGGTTCTTAAACTACTATAAATACAATACAGTAATTTCTGCTTGCATTTAGGAAGTACTAAAGCCTATTTCTCCCTACTAAATACCTTTCTTTTTTTTTTAATGGAATAGCCTAAACTTTGGTTTTATTCTTCAAGTTGGTCCAAATTTTTTGCATTCTTTCCTAGTTAACAGACTCTCAGCTGTAAAAGGATGCAGAAAACAAGATTTGTTCATGTAATCTAGAATTCTCAATTCCCTTGTTTTTCCTTCTTTTTAGTAATTTTGATGTTGCAGATGATATATACCTTTCTGTTTAACTGAATGTTTTGGTGCAACAATATTGCTGTTCGTGTTACTACAGCCGAACAAATGTAAGTAACCCAGTGTTCTTCTGGTACGTGTGCATACATTTGCACATGAGTATTTGTGCTGAAATACAAACCAAATACAGTATTTACTTCACAAAACCATACAGCACCCAAATCTATTCTTAGATCTGATCTTTACTTTTTATATTAATATAAAATTAATTTTAACAGTTGAGTTAATTGGAAAGAAAAATGACATCAAACCCAGAAATAAGCCTAATGAAAACCATTAAGTAACTTAATGATTACATAATTATGTCCATTTAAATTCAGAAATGGATCACTCCAAAATTAATTTTTGCTGTCTTTGTGCACTTGAAACATTTATTGTTGAAGAGAGAGGTTATTTTTATTTGATTGGCATTTTGCCTTTTATTGTTATTATAAAAGGCATATTATGTTTCTGAGTAAACTTATATGACCATTATTAACATTTTAGGGGAAAGTCTGTTCAATGAGAAGATTGCTGTACTTTCATGGACTTGACAATGTGGCCTAACCAAAGCCAAAAATAGAATGAGCCAAAATATATGGACAGAAGGCCTTAGAGTGCTTTCATTTAAATAATTGAGGACAGATTTTTGGAGGACATGCAACTGTTAAACATAGAGATTTTTTTCTCTAAGTGTAATATCAGGCACAATCCTGTTGTTCATACCTTGGTTATAATTCTGCTTCCATTCTGTAGTTTTGTCAAGAGTAACATTTTTCTACTCCTTTACTAAATTGAGATGGGAGGGGTGTCTTTAAAGTTTCTTTATTTGTAGAGCTGCTTTTACACTTCTTTGCCAGAGCACTGTTGAGCAGATTTACCCAAAACCAATGTTGAGTATCTTGAAATATTTTTAGATTTGTAGTCTTTGTGTTCCTGTCATTGTTTGGGTAGCTTTTTGTGGGAAGGGAATTTCCTAGAACAGGTATAATTGAGTGCTAATATGTTGAACCTCTGTGAAAAAAAATCCAAGTTAGAATTGTTGTAAAATACTGCAAACTTTTTTACCATGGCAATATACTGTATTCTCTCAGTATCCTGTTAGCTGAGCAGTGTGCATGTATTATTAACTTGTGTTGTTGTGGTATAAGAAAAAGAGTAAATCCTGCTGTGATTACAGTATTGCATCATAGCAGCACTGTGGCAGTAGCACCATTTTAAGGAATGCAAATATTGAACAGACTCTGATGAACCACTCCATTTGTGGTTGATATTGCAATACAATTCAATACAATTCCAGGTCACCTGTGTGGAGTGTGAAAGTTGTGGCATTGTAAATTTGATTAATTACAACTGTTGTTAACAGTTCTAGAATTACTTTGATGTAATCTTATGATCAACTAATTATGTCTCTCCAATTATCAGGTATAGTCACAGTGACAAGTAGATTTAACTGAAATGCTAATGCCCTTCTAATGTAGATGTGTGCAATACCCCAATTTCTCATTTGGATGATGACATAATAGTCATAATACAAGTGACAAAATAATTTCTGCTTTATTAGTAGCCCTAAGGAGTTGGTTTAATGCAGGAAATCAGAGCACCACATAAAGGTAACTGTTGGTGAGGCTTTGTAAATCTTAAAGTTGGTTTAGGGAACTTAATGTTTGGGGTGTTTTTTCCTGAATAGCAGATGAAACAAAATGGATGCATTACTATTTCACAAAACTGAATTTGTATCACATTTTGCTCTGCATAAAGATTCTAAAATAAATTGCTATGTGACACTCAGTATTTCTCCAGGAAGAGTGGTTATGCATATGCACAGGTAAAACCATGTTTCACACCTATATAAAAAAAGACAAAGTTATTGTAAGGAAGAGTTCAGACTTGTTAATACATAAAAAGTGTGATAGTGTTCCTTTTTCGAGAAGTACGAGTGGAACAAACTGAACATAACTTGTAAAAGAATAGCAGCTCCATGTTGTGGGAAATCAAGCTTTCACATGAGTTTGCCATTTTAGAAAATTGATCAACTGCAAAACAACAGAGTTGAATAAACAGCCTTGCTTTATGAAAAAGAAACAAATATGGAATGTCAGCAAATGTGTTTTTCTAGTTTGTAGCATTGCTAAAATTGGTCTAATGCCAGGATAGTAAAGTGTTAGAAGTTTGAGAGTGCCTGAGCTGTTAAATAGGATGTACTCTGGATATTAATAGAACCTAGAGGATGTAAGAAATGAATTTAATATTGATTGAAATACCACTCTCTCAAAATCATGCCTTGGGTAACTAGTGCCTTTGAAACTAGTCTGATTTTTATAGAGCTATACATTTGAAGGTTTCCTTGAAATGTTCTTTCAAATCAGCATAAATTATTGCATGTAGCTTGAATGTCTTGATCTTTGGCTTCCTTGACAACAGGATACAGATAAACATATTTCCATAACAATTGTAGACAATGTTTAGTATCACTGCTACTTTCCGTTAGTGCTGCTTGCTGCAAGAAGAAAATAACATCACTTGATATGACTTGAAAGGAGCTTTTGTTGTAATAATTGAAGAAAAATGTGCACTAAGATGATGATCTGAAGAAAATTGACAGACAGTAAAAATGACATAGAGTAGGAGAATGCTATTTTGTAGTATTTTGATGTTGCTCTTGGCCAATCTTTCCAGTGATGCTGTTTGATAGACTTGAAGGAAACTATTTAACTGATGCAACACTGAATTCAAATTAGTGTGTATTAAAACATCTAAAATGGATGCATGACAACCCTCTAATAAACAACAGCTGTTAAATTTTTAGATTTTCAAGCTTTAGTGATTTTCAAATTCAAGAGTCACAGCTTTCAGATTCTTTAATGTTACATAAGCTGATCTATATAGTAATGAGCTGTCTCATCTCCTTCAAACTGAGAAAAAAATACATTTACATTAAAACCGGTGCTTTGGAATACTAATATTTTCTTAAATATTTCTAATATTTTCTTAAATTTGTGCTTTGTAATATAGAATTTGGTATAGAACTGAAATATTTGGTATAGAATTGTGAAATATAATATATTTAGTACTATATAATCCTCTGAATTGTACTGTGTAGATGATTGGATGCTATTGCAATGTGGGTGATGTGAAGGCTGAGCACTAACCACTCACCCTTTTCCAGAGCAGGTAAACTGAAAGTCTGGTTCTATGTTTTAACATAAACATTCACAAACAAAGGATCAGATCTAGGGTATGGTTGTAACATCCTTATCTCTTGGAGAATCTTGTGCAAAATTGGTTCTTTATTCACAGAATATTATTTCAAAGAGTGATAGTAAAGCAATGCATCTCTACTTGCTGTTGTGCAGATCTCCTTCTCTAGGTTCTTTTGTTATAACCTTACCTTTTCTTAGGAGAGTCGGGCAGAGATTTGCCAGTAACTTGAAGATCCATTCAATTTGCTTCAAGCTGCAATTTTCGTATGTTGCTGGTACCTCTTCAGAGCTTTAGAGGTTTTTTTACATTTCTAACATTTTTTCCTCAATATGACACAATAAAGATTGAAAAGAATTATAGACTTGAAATCACTTCTGCTCCTGCCTGTTACTGTTTTGAGTCAATATTTGTCTTTATAGATATAAAAATAAATGTTTTCATGGCTATAGTTGGTAGAACTATTCAATGTTGCCTTTCAGGTTGTATTACTGATTAGCTAGAGATACATGAGACCACACTTGGAAAAATTTAACAATGGAAGGAAATGTTAGGATGTGAAAAACTGGCTGAAGATGACAGTTTTTCTTCTCAGTATGGAATATATTTTATAGTTGAATGAAAAAATGAAATCCCATAAATGTAACTTGAAGTGTTTTGGTGATGTAAATGTATTTTCTTTGTCCTGTAGTACTTTGTGCCTTGTCCACATATACTTTTGATCCTTCACCAGCTTAATAGAGAATGGTATCTACCAACCTGTTCATAAACTGTTTGTAGTACACAGAAAACACAACTTGTTCTAGTTTTGCCCTAAGTATTCTGTGGAATACTTAAAACAGTTGCTTAAAATGGGTTTTACAGAATCTGATGCCAGAATGGGTGGCTCCAACATTAGGATATTTTTTCATAATTAAGTATTTTTCTGTGCTTCATGAATCAATCTGTATTGCTGCCTATTGCCTTACACTTCTCATGCTTTCTTCCCAGATAAGAGAGCAACTCTTTACAAAGGGAACTAATTGCTTTGTTTTAGACAAGTGAGTGCAGTGTACAAGTAACAGATGTGTAAAATAGGGTTAAATTGTTTGACTGTTGTATGAGAATTCTTTGGCACAAGTGGAGGGAAAACAACCACTCAGTTCCATCCATATCATATAAGTAGAAGGACCGAGTACTGCAATATTAAATACTAAAACACTGAATTAACAACAAAAGTATCTTTCAAATGTTGCAAGTATTTCAATTCTCTAGCATCCGAGAATGAATCAAGTATGTTATGCTACTTTTATGTGAATATAGTAATGTCAGAACAAGAGAAAATAATTTTAATGTGAAATACTTACTCTTAATTGTAGGAAGCTACTGCACAAAGAAGAGTTGGTCTAGAAATGCAATAGTTTGACAAGGATGAAAAGTAATGTGAAAGTGTAAAGTATTAGTACAGCTTGAGGAGCATTTACTTAGTTCAGCAGTGGAAGTATTTGTGCCAGCCCTTCATTGTCAGGATTGGGGCCAGAGGTAATCTTATTTTTTTGTGCAGTGTCAGATTTCCATATGCATGACTTTTTGGGTGTAATCCCTGCGTGTTGCTTATTAAGAAACTGGTGGAAAAAATCTACTCCATAAAATTTCCTTGATGAAGCAGGATGGTGAACTAGACTTTATAAAAGGGTTCTAAAAGCATTTGACATCCCCACCTGCTCCCAACTAGTTTGTTTTTTGTTTGTTTGTTGTGGTTTGTTTCAGGCATGACCATGTAAGTAGTTTGTGCTATTTGTTTCAGCGCTTTCAGGTATATATTAAAAAAAATGTTTATATGGAATGTGTGCATATTCACATGTATGTGTGATATATGAAAAATATAAATGGAGTAAAAATTAGGTTCTCTTTTATATATGTTATTTGATATCCTGAGACATATTCTTTGTATTAAAGTGGATAGAATAAGGTCATGCATGCATGATCAAAACATGACGCTGCTGTTTACAGTACATTTCCATTTCTGGACCTCTAGTAAGTTAGAATTAAGTTAATTAATGTTTTAATTTTTTTGTTGATTGCTATGTTCATGTGATTCAGTGTGTGAATGCCAATTATGTATACTTTTGTGTAAATAACCATTTAAAAATATGCAGCATTTAAAACATTTTTTTTTCTTCTAAAATGAACATTAATAGAATACTTTGTGTGAACTACCCCTATTACTTTGCACAGAGTAAGAGTAGTTTTAACCTGGATTATTATTAAATAGTAATTTACCTCACATAGGGTGTGCATGTAGTGATCTCATTCTAAAATTTCTTAAGGTCTTTGATTGGTGAGGATGTTGAAAAGAAGTCACAAACTCTAATAAACCAAGTTTCTTTGCTCCAAACCTACAGATGACAGTTGCGTGACAGTCAAGTTTTCAGATAAAAAGCAAGTGACTGGTGTGTATATAAACCAGTAATATAAATGTAGATTCTTTACTGTAATATGCTCTGGCCATAGAGTGTAAATGTTTTAAGAGAATCGAAGAAATTAGTAGAAGCAAATGTTGTGCCTGTGGTTATTTCTGCATTGGGATTGATGTAAAGCTCCAGTTTTCCTGCGAGTTTGGAAAAGTTTCTGGTTGTGTAAAGGGTCTTCACTCGAGGTTTTGACAGAAATCACTATCTGCTGCCTGTAGACTGGAGGGAACCTTTACCAGTTCTGGGCGGTGCTTTTCCTGGGCATTCAAAGGCAAATGGGATAATGATCATGCATTTTATCCAGGTGAATTTAAGTCTTCAGAGTGAGAAATTTGGGTTAATAAGTGAACTCTAATCCTCCTCTTCATACCATAATGCAGATATGACATCATCCTATTTTCATAGCAGTCTGGTGGTTTTGGCTGGTTCCAGCATCACTTTCCCTGACAGCACAGGCAGTCCTCCCTAAGGAATAACTAATTTTGACCCAGGTACTTCATACACCTCACTTAGACAAAGCCAAAACACTACTTTATATCTGGCCTTTGAAATATGGTACATGAATGCATGGCTGACTTGTTGTGCACTGATTTTCTTGAGTGAGCATTTTTAGTTGCAATTTGTGCATTTTCTCCTGGTGCAGTTCCCAAAGAACTTAATGGGCCCTTACTGACTAAACTAAGTGCAGGTTTTGCAAGCATCTGTCATAAGATGATGATCCTGTAATTCTTAGAAAATGCCAGAGCCTGCAGTTTCAAGCAGGGTACAAAAATGTCATAAAGGACTAACAATCCAACACTACACCTTGTGAGGCATTCTTAGTTAATCATTGTTAGTGAGAGTAAGTTATGAAATTAAGAAGCATGTCTCTGAATGTATCCTACTTATTTATATGAATTTTGTAGAATATGTGGATTTAAAATACAAATACTATAGAAACAGAAATTACAATAATGTCGCTGTATAATAATTTTCACCCATCAGGATCCCCAAGCACTTGTAAATGTTGTGGAAATCACCATGAGACTATTTCATTCTTATTGAAAACCAGCAATTATGCATAGATGGCTTGGTTCTGAATAGGATTAGAGTGTAATGTCACCTGATCTTATGTGCTGAATTCTGCTAAATTGCTTTGGCTTGATTTACACTGATTTCTGTTTTGTTGTAATATGTACATTATTCTTGACTTTGACTATGGAGATGACTTTTCTAGTGTAGCATACTTTTATCAGTCCAATTTATTGTGAAGAGAGTTTCATCAGTAGAAAAGTGTGACAAGCAAGTGTATATTTCTTCCTCTATTTTTCCCTATACAGGAAAGCTAAGCATGTGACTGGTTTGGATTTAGTTTTTTTTAAACAAAGGTGAACTCTAGCTTATTTAGACCTATTTAGGTATTTGGTACCAAATTCAGGTAAAGTAGCATAATTTTAAGGCCTAGACAAGGAAGGACAACATCCTTCTGTCTTGAGCCATTTTTGTATCAGCCTTCCTCTCCCATACCCGAATCCTGCCTGTGCTCCAGAAGGAAATGATGAGACACAAATGTTCATGTTCATGTTCCTTTCCCTTTACCCTTCCAGCTACCTCTTTCATATGTAGGATGAGCCTTAAGAAATATCTCTGAAGCTTGAGGTCCCACCCTGCCATCCTGTGTGCATGCAATTCATCACTTTCTTTCTGTTCCCCCAAAAGGAACCTTACAGTAGATAGAAACAAGGGATGTTGATGGGCTTTAAATAAGTTTGTGGTTGATGATTTTCAGTGTAGCCCCACCCCAAGTACTTAATCTTGGCAGATGTCCTGCATTTTGAAGATCAGAGTCCCTGCATTTGAAAGACCCCCAACAACTACCATGGCTGTCTGTATTTCTTGTCTGTGATGCTTTTGTGCAAACTTAGGTGCATATGAATCTTTGGAACCCCAGGTTTATCAGTAAGGTGAAGCCCCAGATGAGCTGGCTGAGTAGTCCTGCTTCAGGGGGAAGGTTGAACTGTGTGAACTGCACTCCTACCTCCCAAGCAGAGCTTCTGAACTGCACCCTGAAGCACCTCTTCCTTTTAGATAGCAATGTACTGCTACCTTCCCCTGTCCTAGAGGTGATTTTTCACTTGCAGGAAAAAACTGTGGTACCTGAACTTTTGCTTCTGAATGTCCTAGAAATTAAGTGTTTAGAGAGGTGACTTAGGATTTTTAAAATGTAATCAGGGACTCAAGGAAAGAAGCAGCTGGTGACACAGTGGGTTTGCAAAACAGATAAGCCTCAGGGCCTATAACCAAGATGCTTTGGAGAAGTTGAAGCCATATCTCAACGAACACCTCTGTGCCTCTCAGATCAGCCCAATTCCCCACTGATGGTTCTGTGCTTGTATTTCATAACTTTACCCTCTTCTGAGATGGAAGAATAGAAAAGAAAAGATGGTTCTTCTGTATAATGCATGTATTTTGTTAGTAGTTTTTGGAAACTTCCAGATTTTAGTTTTGCTTTCATCTTCAGGACCTAAGTAATTTGAAATCTCACTTTTAAGTTCTGCATGCAACCATCATTTCTTATGATAATTTTCTCAGAACAGTCTGTTTGCACTTGATTGTACCACAGTTAATGTGTTAAACAAATTTATCAGAGTGGCTTGGCTTCTTAATGGATATAATCTTGGATGGTTCCAAGGAGAAATATTTCCTTAAAGTCCTGAATAGTGAGTTGTTGCAAATTTGGCACTCTGTTTTATATAGCTTGTTTTTATGGGAGTAATTTGTGTAATTTACTCCTATTCCTTTATTATTAATTTCTGTGGTTTTTTTGTTCTTGTCACTTTTTTTTTTTTTCTGAACAAACACTCAGCACCTCTACTAAGTTCTGTTGTCACAGGAAATGGTTGCTTCAGGCAATGTGGATTTAGCTGTGTCCTCTCTTCTATTCAAGGGCTGCACAGGTGAAGCTCCCTGAGCTGTGCCCAGCAAGCTGAATATGAGTTTTGGTGTGAGCAGGAAGGATTGTGCTGGGCAAGGTCACAGGATGTCTGTAACACAGCTACTGTGGACAGGATTTCTTCTAGAACAAGGGCAATTGGTTATTTCCAATCAACAACAACAACAACAAAAAAATCATTCAAATGTAAAAAATTTCTCATAGTTCTTATTACAGTGTTTTCATACACTGTAGTGCATGTGTTTAACCAAACAACTTAAATCCCAGGAATACCCAGCAGATGGCAGTTTGATCAAATGTGTGTTTATTCGATTTACATAGGACTCTAAATAGCTTTAAATATTTAACCAAATTCAATAAAACTCTGTTCATCAAATCACATGCTTGCAGTATTTTCAGTACATTGAAATGCATTAAAATAGTAGTCTAGCTTTCTATGGTGCTTGTTTATGGAAAATCTGATGTTTTGAGTCTTGACTTAAAACCTTCAAAATTAGGATGAAACTTTGCCAGCTTTTGCAGTAAACAGGGAGCCTAAAATAATTTAAAAAAACACTGAAACAATAACCAGCAATTTTATGTTGTGTTTTACTTGATATTTGTGAACAATATATTTTTGTACAAGAGCCTGCCATTATTTGGGATAGCTGGGAAGTGATGTGTGAGGGGTTCATTCTTGCATATATAGAAATAACTGCATGTCTGTGCATGTCAAGTACAAATGATGGTATTAAAGCAGTAAGTTGGCCCATGCCTATACCTCTCTAGTGTACTGTGAAGAGAAATTTTTATACCATTCTGTTAGAGTTGAACTGAGGTGAATATAATATGCACACATAGCCTTTAAAATGCAAAAAATTTCAACTGGAACATGTAGTTAAATAGTGCAGCAGAATTCTTCCTGTGTGGGTTATTATGGCTCTGCTGTTTGTTATTGTTATTACTTAATGTTTTTCTATCCATCATTTCCCACTTATTCAAGAACAAACTAGAAATAACCCTTGCTCTTGTGCCTCTTGTCAGGGTAGATGTGAATGTCTGTATATGTAAATCTCATGTGATAATTCTTCCTGGTCACAGTGGCAGTTCTGCAATACTCATTGTCATTATATGGTTCTTACTGAGAACATGTAAAGGAAAATTATGAAGCAACTTAATGAGACAGGGAAGATGTGTAACCTCACTAAAATGTAATCTGTAGTAATTATTGCAAAAGCAGTTCAGGGTGATCACTAGGCAAAGACTATGAAAAGAATTTTTTTTTTCCCCTGACAGTTTCCTTAGTTTTGGAAGAAATACAGTTTCCTTGCAGTTTTGGAATACATCAAAGTACTTGATTCCTAAATAACAGGATTCCTAAATAAGTGGATTTTATTTTGGCAAAACTGTTTCCTAATTTTTAGCAACATTTGTTTTCACATAGGAACATTTCAAATTCTGAAAGTTTCTTGTTTCTCTGTAAAAGTCTATGAAGCTGAATTTCCAAAGGCCTTTAGAATGTGACTTTAGTCTATTTGCTTGGGGTCTGTGTTTGTTTGCATTAAACCCTTTATTTAAATATTTTACTTACTTAAATATTTATTTTAAATGCTGTAGTTACTTAAATTATAGAATGGGGACCCCTGAAACAGAAACAGATTCCACCTCTTCATGTGAAGGGGAAATAGAACACTCTGTAATGGCTGTGGTATTCACTCAGATTAGAAATGTTCAATTAACAAATTGAAAAGTGGTTCAACAAACAAATTATTACCAAAGAGAATGTAATGGAGATGGATTGGATGGGATTTTTATTCTGTTTTTATTAACATGCTATTTCCCCAGTATGATTACTGCCTAGGTCAGAAGTTACTCTTTGCATTTCTGCTGGTTTTTCTAGACCTGACCCAGCTGCAGTTCCCAGTTCTCAGTTATGTGATTGACTTCCTGTTTGATGACAGGACACTAGAATAAAATGCAATTAAAGAAAACGTGCAGTTTTTTTATTACCTAATTTTAGCTGTTCTTGGTTCTGCAAAGAAGATTCAAAGGAGCTATCTCCTATCATAGGAATCCTTGGAAGTGCTGCTGTTTTGATGGGAGTTCTTCAGTTTTTGTGAGGAGAATAAAAATCTTCTTAAAATGAAAAGGAATATGTTAATTGTGTTAACAGTAACAACAATATTACCTGATTTGTTGCAGATTGGTTCTTTCCTTTGGCACAAGAGGTTTTAATACCTGTTATGCAAGTCCTGGGCTCTTGCACATCCTTCGTGTTTTCTGTTAGTCCTGCTCAGTTTTAGGGCATGGAAAGGAAGAGTTTGATCACTGGAATACACACAGTAAAGTAATATGATCAGACTCAAGCTTGACACAGTGAGTAATCTGTGATATGCTAACATTTCAGTATCATGTTAGTATTGCATTAGACTAATATGACACTAATACAAAATGACAGGAAAAATGACTAATACAGTAAGACTTTCATATATTACTTTAGGGCTGCCATATCTGTCCTTTTTAATTCACCTGAAACCCTGTTTAAATGCAGAATGAGAGCTGCATCTAGAGCATAGCTGGGGAAAAAAAAACATTTTAGGAAAAAGGCCATTTCAAATATTGTGTAACAACTAAGATGGAAATAATCTTACACTTGTGCTTTACTTACTGAGAATGACATCAATTTGTCCAAAAGGATGCAATGTGGTGGTGAACTGTAATAATTTATTTGAACAGTTAGTGTCTGTACTGCTGATTGAACAGAATTTTGTCTATTTTAAATTGATGACAAAATACAATTTCAATAGAAGGGACCAAAATGCTGTCAGGTGTCTGGAAAATCAGTCATGAAGGATTGGTCCTAACAATGAAGGTGCTTTTGCAGACTTTCTTGACTAATCCTTCCAGCTTCCTAAATTGCAAAATAAAAGGGATGAAGAAAAGTAGCTGCACTTTGAAGTGTGCCCAAATTCAGATTGTGGATAGTGCATGCAGTTTTTACAGTGAACAAGGTACGCTTTTCCCAGCTGGCCATGCTCACTTTTAACTGTCCTACAGAACTGCAGCTCTGTCTGGTTTCACATTTACAGTGGGCTGCCTCAAGCAACTGATGTTACTGACTTCACTGCTCTTCCTCTGTTCTTATTGCAAGAATGGAATGGGAACATAAATTCAGAAGCTTAAGTTGTAGGCTGGGCTCTTAAGTCGTGTTCAGCTGGTTGTGTATGTGGGTGTGTCTGAGTAATTAAATAACGAGCTGAAGTGGAATCAAACATTTTTTACAAGGGATGTTTCAAGTAAGTCTAAAGGTCTGTAAGGATTTCAGATATGATCCTGGGGCAGCATAAGAACCTCAGTGGAGATCAGAAAAAGAGCCCAAATGTTTAAAACTGAAATACTGTTTGTTCTCCCTTTTGGCTGTTACTTTTGTGGTAAGTAGAAATGTGAAAAAAAAAAAAGTTTCCTCAAAGATGGTGAGCTTTATTAATGAACTCAGTCCCCTTACTGCTTGCTGAGGACCAAACACATAATGCTGAGCAATAGCCCTAAGCATTTTTTGAAATGAAATTAACCCTGAAGAAAGTGAAGGATGTTCTTCAATGTGTAAGCAAAGGTACTGAAAATATCTAGCTCGTATTCCCCTCTAGATGGCTTTATTGAAACCAAAATAGGAATGCTGGTGTCTGGTTTTGATGTTAAAACTTTAAATAGGGTGTTGGTGAATTGGACATTCAGATGTGCTATCAATAACTGGGAAACATGGCTTTTGAATGAATTTGTCTTGTATCTTTCTAATACAAAAGAAACTCCAGTATTGCTTTTTCAAGAATTCAAGATTCCACACAACAATTTACTTTATGCTTTTTCCAAATTCCTCTTGTGCATTGTGTATTTGTCTAAATAATTACTGTGCTCAGCTATAGAGCATAAAGTAGACAACAGGTGTTGAGAAGCATATGTAAAAAAGGAAATCTGAATATGTTTGCTTTTTCCTTAAAATAAAGACTGAGTTGATGTTGTCTCTTGCCCAATGCATTCCTTAGTGAATACATGGTGAGATCATAACAATTTTGATATCATCATAGGCCAAACTCAGGTTTTGTCAACTGAGACCAAAATATGCCTCCATTTATGAAGTTTATAGGAAGAGTTACAGATACTGAATTTGTAGGTGCAGTTTTGGAAATTAAAGGAAGTAGTGATGGATTACTTTACTGCCAGGTTTTAATCAAACCCACAGCACTATTTTAATGTATTTCTCACTTCTTAGGGATGAGAGTAAAATACAATGTGGGTTTTGATGTTGTACCTGCTGCTAAGTAGCTCTTAAAGTACATTGAATAGCATGGGATGTGTGAATTGTTGGCGAGCTCATCGGCTTGGAGAGCTTATGTGGAACCTTGCCATGCTTAATGTGCTGGACAGTTCAAAGCTCAGCAAGCTCAAGATTTAGAACAGGTGTTTGTCTAAGCTTCTGTTCAAGTTTTGAAATGAAAGAAACTGCAGTGTCCCCAGGCAATATCTTCCAGTCTCTGTTAATAGAAGAGGTTTTGTTTGTGTTTAAGCTGAATCTTTCTCATTGTAATTTAAACCCATTACTAGTCTTGTTCACGACAGGCATGGAGAACAGATTATCTTCTTTGTAAAGCGGTTGGGGGTTATGAATGTGTCCCATTCTTTGCAGAAACTTCAGGTGAGAGTTTGAGAACCCTGCAGTCCCATTCTTGCATACTGCCTATGTGAAACTACAGGGAAGTATCCTTCTGCTGCACTCATCAGTATGTAAACAATGATTCCCTTCCCAGCATGAAGATACTCATGAGACAGTGGTGAAAATTAATGTGCATTATCACCGCTAGCATTTTAACAGGGGGCTCCCCATAGCTATTTCTTAGCCTGACAATGTTTCTCAAGGATAGGAAGACCAGAAAATGGAAATGAAGGGTTTTTCTAATCTTCCCAGTTGAGTAATTTGTCACCAATGAGTAACATCACAAAAAAAGGTATTTCGAGCCAGATATTAGAATATCTTTGTTGACACTTGATTTAAAACCAGCAGAAGTAGAAACTATTTTTTTCCACAGAGAATGCATTGGATGGTGATAGCATAGACTTGCAGCTACTTTGTATAGTATTCCATAGGACAGAGCAAGTTGTAAGCCTTGTAAAAGAAGTTTTTTGTTTCCAAAGCTGTGGTTGTAAGTTTTTAACAAGATCTCAGGTGTTTTCAAGTTTTCTAGTAGTCTTTCAGCCATTCTGCAATTACTGCCCAGCCAGAGTATCTTCAACCTTCCTGCTATTTCATATAACACTGAAAAAGTACATAAGTTTTTGGGGTTTTTTTGTGTATGTATTCTTTAGAGTTTCTACATCACATACATGTTCTATACCCTGTGTTAGTCCTAAGAACACAATAGGATGATTTCCAGGAAAGCCAGTGATGGAGCTGGAGACCGGAATTAACGGGGAAAGAGACAAAGACCTGGAGCACCACTAAGGAGCAATGTGTGAGTTTTGGTGTTTTCATGCTGCTTGTGCAGGATGTGACCTAAATGTTATTAACTCATTAAGAGACCTACAACATGTGGGGCAATGGCTCTGCACAGGCTTCCCATTGTTCAGCTGCCTTTGCTGAAGTCAGACGAACAAGGCTCATTAAAGTATTGTGTAGAAGACAGAGGGGGTTTATGAGAAGACATTTCATTCACAGACTTTTCCTCCAAGACTGATAGCTGCAAATACTGGACTGTTAGAAACAAACTCTTTAGACAGTTGATGGTTTCTCAGCAATTCCAGCTTGCTCATCTTCTGTCTATCAAGGTGAAAGAATAACAATGTTGTACTATCCTTCTGCTTCAATTCAGAGCTCTTAAGAGAGTATTTGGGGTTTTTGAAATGTTCATCTTGATGACATTATCAAGATGGAACTAGTTTAAAATAAAATTTAAAAGAAAGTGTTCTGTATACTTAGGTTTTTACTCTTCCAATTTTTGTATTCATTCTCTGGGTTAGTGCTGTCCTGGAGATTTATTTGGCTTCAAAATAGAGAACTTTTGAACATTTATCACAGGGAAGGAGAAAATAAGGATCTTAGGAACTGGTTTCTATTACAAGCTGCTAAAAATACTTTCTTGAAGTTTTATCCATGTAATTTCATTTTACTTCCTATATATTTTAGTTGTCTTCTTACTTTTAACCAAACATTTTGCTCGGTATCTGAAAACTCAGCTTACATTTGATAAAAAAGTACTGCAATATAAGACACTCAAAGGTTGTTGTGATTATCTCATTCTATGACCAGAAGAAAGGGTTAGGACTACTAAATTACTGGGGAGCTGCTGATTGCTGGTACAAAGCAGATGATGTGCTGAATTGGCAGCAGATTTCAGTAAGTTCTTTGCCCTTCTACACACTCTGTCAATTTAAAGTTACTAAAACTAAGTCAGTGCTCATGACCCTTATGACTGTTTGTTGCTGAGTGATCTGCATATGTTGATTTGTTATTTATGTGAAAATTAGTATTTTCTTGGGCAAAAAAGACCTTTAAAACTCTGATTTATGCATTCTTGAAGGTTTTTTTACATGTACATTTACACTGACTAGTGTGACACATCGACAGTTAATGATTGATGTCCCTAACTTATTAATTTCCTTGCTTTAAGTAGAAAATTGTTTAAAGATGTGCTAGTTTCATGTGTTGTAACTCAACAACCTCAAAAAATTGTTGAAATGTGTTTGCTTATAGAACTTCATGCATATGTGACACATTAAAAAAAGTAGTTGAGAGAGATTTAGGGGGCTGTTTGTTTTTGTTTTTTTGGGTTTTGTTTTTTCCTGTAAGCCAGGCTGATTTTCTTGCCAGTAAAGTTCAGAATTGTCTTCTGTGTCATTGATGTTTGTCTGAGGAGATGGCAGACTACAGTGTTCAATTATGGGAATTAACTCTCATAATTTCATGTAAACTCTAATTCCAGTGTGCAGCTCCTTGTTGGGCAGCTTCGACTTTCTTTGCACCCATTTATCTGTTCAGTGTTTCACAGAGCAGATCCTATGCTGTGCTTCCCAAGGGTTTTGTGTGATGTGTGATGGAATAGAAGATATTTTCAGTGTACACTGTGAATCTTGCTATGGTGGATTGGTGTCCATTTTTCTAGATGTCAGTAGGCTTGGAAGGATCTGAAAAACCTGTATTATGCACTTTGAAAGCCTTCTGATATTGGCTTCAGGGCTTTGTATGTGTAATAATGAATTTCAAGTGGCTATTTCCTGCTTGCATTTTAGAATGGTCATGCTGGGAGGTGCAGTCTGCTTGTCACTGCCTGGTTAGCATCATTGGAATCCATGGAATTCATCTGCTTGATAATGCTGTAGAAAAGTAATGATCTATGTATAAAAGAAAGCTGTAATGATCTATGCATAAAAATGAGTAAAACCTTGAAAAGAGAGAGAATATTATTAATTAGGTTATAGATAGAAAAAGCAAAATTGCTCTTTGGAGTACAGAGCTCTTGCTAGAGTCTAGGGAAGGGTTGTTTCCAAAAACATGTCTGATTTTTCTAGCTGCATTATTTCATGTAGTAATGGCTATCACTTTCCATTATGAATGAGGGAAAAAAAGCATAATTAGTTTACAGTTCTATGAAGTCTTCTGAGAAAACTGAGGCTACTTTCATGTTTAAAATTAAGGAAGTGGCTCTATTTTTTCAATATCAAGGCCTTAGGCTTCATCATGCTGATGAATAACAAGGAATTTTGACATCTAAATCATTAGGAACTTTATTTAGTTTTTCAGTTAATAAACAGACCAGAAAAAAATGCCACCTTCTGTCTGAAAAATAATATAAAAACATAAATTAAAAAATGTTTGCTTTGCTGAGGTATTTAGTGTTTTGTAGCCCAGAATAATAATGTAGCTGGAAAACAAAATAGAAGTGATAAGTGCTTAAGCAGTACCATAAATCACATTTTAAAAGATTGTCGATATGTTCTACAAAATGGATTTCTATGGACAAATGGAGAAAAATCTTAGAATAAAGGAATACACTGTGAAAATGGCAGTAGTGGAACAGCATCTTTACATCAGAGTGTGGGGTAACTTAATTTTAAGAGAACTGTAAAATTAAATTCTGGTAGCAGAAGGTTTATAATATAGTACTGAATATTTGCCATTCTAGGTTTGGCAATTTTTGGAGGTTTTTTAATTCTAGTGAAAATAAATCTGCTTGTAATGCTTATATTTTGATGGAAATAAGTACCTGCTTCAGCAAAACAAAGCTCTTAATCATCATTGGAGACTCACTGTTTGTAAACGCGTAGTCGTGTTCATAAAATCCAGATTGTTTGTGGAGCAGAGGTCTAGTTTTGAAGCCCCATTAGAGAGGGATGTGCTATCTTTGATTGATGAAGAAAGGTGTTTTATCAGGAGCTGGGTTGGACTCTCATACTCCTCCTGTAGTCACTGGTGTGTTGTTTCATCTTTGAGTTGTCATTAGGTGTCCTCAAAAGCCATTGGAGGTGCCCAATACGTGGACTTCTGGACAGCATTATGTTTGCCATGAGTTTCCTCAGGAGAAATATTCACACGTCTGAAGTATGGAATAATCAAATAGTAACTTCAAACTGCTTTGGCAGCTGAGCTCTTATAGATACTACAAGAAAAAATTGACATTACTGGATGTTCAGAACTTCCTGTAATGTCCTTGTGTTGATTTAATGGATGAGAGATATGTGGTTTTTGATTAAAATTTTTGGTATTTAATTTATTTGACTTTGACACAATTTTTGTGCAAACTTCATCAATCTTGATGTTATCAGGGAAGGTTTTTGGCAGTAGCACTTCAGATTCAAATACCCCAGTGTAGTTCCGTGAAACTTTATCTTCATAAATTGGAGCTTACACGAAAAACTTCTGAAAGAGTGGTACTAAATATTATTAGACTTACACATATTGCTGATGTGATTTCTTAAAAAAAAAAATTCAAATGCATGTTATCTAACAGAGTGAATGTTAGTTGATACACTTAAAGAAAGAGAAGGTTAAAGCAAACTCTTTCAGAGATTATATTTCAGGTGCTTCTGTGTACCCTGCCAAGTACCAGGCTGAATATTGGCTTGTGGGTGGTTTGCTTCAAATGTGCAGACATTTCTGGCCTCCTGTGAACCTTAAATTGAAACCTGGTTTATGTGTTGAAGCTTGCCATTGATCAGGTGCCCGGAGCAACAGCATGAATAACAGAACCAGGAGAAAGCAAGAGTCTTGCCAGAGCCTGGACAGATAGAGCTGGACTTGGTCTATCTGGTTGAGTTGACTGTCACTTCAGAATCAAAACTAAGTTCACTGTTTGGTCCTAGGATTCTACTTTTTTTGTAATAATATTAGGAGATGATTTCATAAATATATCCTGTTATTTTCTCAAATGAAGTTAAACCTTTCTCTAAATCCTGTCTTAAGAGAATTGAAACCAAAAGAAACTGTGTCATTAGGACAGTCAGCTTGAGAAGTATGAATTAACAAAACCTCTGACAAAGACACAAGAAACCAGTGTCTACTTTAAAAAGAGAATTAGTTTCTCTTTATTCTGCACAACAATATTAAACTTCATGTGGTGAGAGTAACTTAACTATGTACAGAACTACTTGGAAATGTTTTTAATTACATCTGATGTTTCTGAATTTTAATTGCCCATTCATCCAAATTTAACTTCAGAAGAGCCCTTGCAAGTAAACAAACATTTTGTTTAAATGTTTCTTGTGAAAGTTAATGTATGTGCATCTACACCAGATCAAAGAATACATTTGTACAGTGATACATAATCCCTGCTCTATGTAGTCGTTTCCTCTATAACTGTAATGAATGTCATGGGGAGGAAATAATGTAGACTTCACTTATTTTACTGTCTAAGAACTTCCTCTCTGATCAATTAAAAGCTGTTCAAGATGTTTGGAAACCACCATTTAAGTTTCTCTAGTGTACTAGCTTTCACAACTTTACAGATTGTTGGATTCTCATGCAGAAGAGGAATAAAGCTGGCCACCTTTATTAGGAGAGGACTCCCAGTGCAGGGTGAAGCTCATGAAGACAAGGCTGCAGCCTGAGCCTGTGGTCTGGCAGTGCCACCAGGGCTGTGTGTGAGCTGTGCCAGGTGAGGTGACATCTGCAGACACACCTTCAGAAGCCCTGTTAGAGCACGGAGGGGGTGACTGCAGCTGAGGTCTGGAGAAGATGCAGCTGTGCCAACAGGAGCAGCCAGGTACTTTAAATGGTTGACACAGTTAGGTACTTGTCCACAGGACTGAGCAGACTTGTAAATTCTTTGGGGAGGGTTTGGCTTTGTGACCCTACTATTACATTTGAGGGTGTCAACTTTTAATTCTCTGTGTGTATTCTTCTGTTCTGGTACCCTGATGTTTAGCCCTCAATGTTTAACCTCGCAGTTGGTGCCTCCACAGAATATCTTGAATCAGTAGCTTCACTTACTACTCAGTTTTTCCATCTGTGAAATTAAAATAGTGTATAAATTGCCATTGTGTTGGGGCCTAATTGTGCAGTTTTTGTACAGCAATTTGAAGCATATCACAAACACTATGTGGATTGTTTTGCATAAATTTACATCTGTAGCTCACGTGCTTTACAAACACTGCATGCCCAGGGGAACAGGACAGTTTAAGGCTGATGCCTCTTAAACTTTGTGTTTTGGGTTGTTTTGGTTTTTTGGGGTTTTTTTTTAGTTGCTTTGTGTTTTGGGTTTTTTTCAGAAAGTCTATTACAGTGAAAGCCTGTGGACTCCACATATTCCATCTGGCTGAGTGAATTTTATGATATGTTTGAGTGAGATCCTGCTGCAGTGTGGTAACTAGTGGTCTTACATTGTTATAGATAAGGCTCTTAAATCTATTTAATTACTTCTATTTTTCAGCTTAATGGTACACTAGCAAACATAAGCTACCTTTTTTTCTGAAACTGTTCATGCCACAGCAGGAATCCTATAACAAATCATTTTGAAATTCTGCTTTTTAAAAATGTTTTTCAGACTTTTGTAATAACTTGTGATGTTGTGTATTAACATAGGTTTGTTGTTTTCTGGGTTTTTTTTGTTTGTTTGTTTGTTTTAATTTATTGAGATAGTGAATATGATCCAGAATAGCAGTGAATAAAAGAAAGTTCATCTGTGTTGGTGTAAAGTGGAACAAAATTGCTGCAGGAACATAAGCACGTGAGTAGCATGGTGTTCTAGTGAATGAATAATACAGGTTAGAAATCACAGAAATGGCAAAAATCTGCTTGTACCCTCAAAGTCCTAATTATGGTAGGCTGATGCTGTCCTGTATGGAAATACAGAATGTGCCAAAAATATATCCTGAGACATTCACGGTTCATTTTCAAGTTTTTCTGTCTTGTCCATTAAAGTATTTTCAAGTTGGTTAGAAATAATTGAGTGTCATTAGTTGTTTATTCTGATTTTATGGTGGAATTTTTTTTCTGTTATTTGAAATGAACTTGGATTAAGAACCCTCATTATTTCATATCTTATTTTTTTCCATTGGAGAGAAGGATATGTCAAAGTCTTTTTTCTTGCTGACACCATATGCCTTGGTGCCAACTTAAAGTGGCTGCATGGAATACAAAGAGGATGTGCAAATTCCATTATTATCCTTCACTTTCACTACTTCAAAGTTGACTCTCTTGCTGCAGATTCTAATGTGGAAAAAATGGACAAGGACTTGGGGCCCTGCCCATGATTCTCAAATAATGAACTCAGGAACATCTGAGATGTGTATTGGAAATGTCTTACTCATCCTTTTCCTGGACGAGTATTTAAGTCAACAAGTCTCCTTTAAGGGGTGACAGAGCCACTTGATTACCCTGTAGCTGCAGACAGACCAAAGGTGGTTATGAGAAATCAACAAACTTCCAGAGGCTTCACAGTGGGTGAGAATTTCTGTATCCAATTAATTTTAATATACATTTGCTACTCTTTATATCCTGTGGGATTTAGTAAGTGTTTTGCTGTTGTTAATTATAGCTAGACCAATTTCAGTGAATGATTTTACTAATTTATAAACACTATCAGACAAGAACAGTTCCTGACTTTGATGATATCACTAAGAGAATTATTCTTAATGGGTAAGAGAGTAATAATCTGCCTCTTGCTATCATGATAAAACTGGCAAAGACAGGGTCATACTTGTAGAGTTTTTTGGATTGTGCAATTTGTAGAAGAATACTTCTTTCATTTAAAGAAACTATTTCATTTTCAGCCACCCTACAAAAGAAGACAAGCCTCTATCTTACTGCTTATTACTTGGCATTTGAATGTGCTCACTGCAGAATACTCCACAAAGTTTGCCTGTGGCTTATTTAAATGTGAAAGAACACATGTGGGTAACTGGGAAACATATTTTTGCAAGCTATTATCTTTCTCTCCCCAATTCAGTAATTCCAAATACAAGTATGTTTGCCTGCCTCTAGGTAGCATTGAATTGCCTTTGACAGTTAGCTGTATTTGGCATTGTCATGAAAAACAAATCTATGAATTCTGTATATTAATGATAATATTCTTAGAATCATTTTTCAAGATCAATATAAAGAAGTTTAGCTACAGTGTCTTTACATGCATGTAATCATCTACATCAGAATCCTTGAGGAATCACAATAACAGTGATTCATTCATAATTCACAATTGCCATTATCTTCTTTCTGCATTTAGTATGTGGTAAAATTTATAGCTTCATTTACATTGTGTTCTATGAATAATAGAAGAAATACAGTGAAGACCATGGGAAATGATCTTGTTGCTGCAGATGCACTCTTAAGAAAATCTGCATTACAATGCAGCATATTGCCTCCTGCACGACAGATTCTACAGAGCCTGCAGCTGCAGTGGAGACACTTCAGATGGTCTTCATTAAATGTAAACTCCTTCATTTTCATCTTCAAAGCAGCATGGTGATGAAACCTTGAATAAATTGCTGTAGGTAAATGATATAGTTGCAGCTTTTCCTTACCCAACTGCAGTATAATGTCTTCATTTGAGCATACTCATAGACAAATAGAAATAGGAGTACTTAAGGAAGAAACTACAATCCATTGAGACAATTAATATTTTGATTTTTCACAAAAAAACCTCACAATAGTATATGTAATATACATAAAAAAATTTAAACAGGCAAGAGCTCATGATACTGTTTTTGAGGTAAAACAGGTGAATAATCTATTTTGAGAAGCTGAGAAAACCAGCAGAGCAAACCACCCAAACCAAAATGAACCCACTTTATTTTTTTCTGGGGACAAGCATGAGAAAGTGGTACAGTTTTTAATGAATTGCAAACTTTGAGTTTGGTTGGTTTATTATCTCCTTTTTAGGCCAGCACCCAGCTACTCTGAGAAACAATGCCAAAAGTGTATGCTTTGATATAAATAACTGACACATTGTCATTTAAAAAAAAGGGATATGTTTCAGTTTCTGAGAACTCTGTGTTTTCTATGCTAAAGAGCATAGCATGGATTAATTTTTTTAAATATTATCCAGAGCAGTATTCACATGTTGAAGATGACATCATACGTTAATTTCTGATTTCTTACCACAGCTGATCTTGTCTGTGTGCAGTAAAAGCCATATTTTTCCTCTTTTTTTTTTTTTTTAATGTCCTACGTAAGGATTCACAAAGCTGTTTCTTGAGACCTATGGTATTTCTTTATTTGCTTCTTTCCTGAGAGTATTGATACTCAAATTATGCCCTTATCTCTGTGATACACTTGCTGAATTGTGCTGGTTTTGGTTCCTACAATACTAGGCTTTATCTACCTTTGCAGACATGTCAGCTACATCCACACTTGATCTTTAACGTGCCTGTTGCCAGGCTGCTTTAATTGTTTTTGATAATCCTTTCAGAGAAGTTCTTCAAGACAAATGAGACTTAATGTACTATTTGACTCATTGGGTAAAATCCATGCTCTGCATAGGTCAATAGGAGCTTTTCTACTGATGTCAGTGAAGTTAAGATATTGACCACTTATTTCAGCATAAAAGAGTGGCAGACTCAATACCAGAGCTGGTTTTCTCTACCTTGGCTTTTTGGAGCACTATTATTAAATGAGTTTAATTGGCACATCGAAATGTATGTGAGATTTGAGTGTATGTTTTATTTCTTGATTAAAAAAAAAAAATCTACCTGGTCAAGCTGATTCCATTTCTGTTGGCCAGACAGACAACTTTTTTTGGAACAGTCTGCAATTGGTGTTATCAGTCCTGCCTTTTGGGACTGGATACTGGGAATAGAGAAGGCTCAAGAGAGAAGGTTGTAATCACAAACACAAGGAAAAACATGGGGAGAACAAATAAAAGTTTCGGAATGGTTGGCAGGAGAAAAATGGTGCAAGTCAAGTCTGTAACATCCTCTGAGGTGTGTTGTGGCTTTCTGCTGTGATGATTTGCTGGTGTTGTTCTTTGGTGTCAGAATTCCATCTCTGCTGACAGCCCAGCTGGGTGTTGGAGTGATGCTGTACCAGGACTACTCTAATTCCACAATCCCACTCCTCTTCCATTGAGACCTGTGCCACACTCACAGGACATCTCCTTTGGTGATGAGTCAGGCCTAGGTGGTTAGAAAGGGTTTTGTCTTTGAAATCTTACCTGAAAAGTTATAATGAATGGGATGAGAAATCAAAGAATAGTCTCGTGTTAAATTCCAAGCCATGCCTCATGGGAGAATTCTGAGAATTCAATACTTATCCACACTTACGGAATTGTAAAACAGAATACTGATGAATGCTAAAGAAAAATTAAATGGAAAAATTAACTGCTGCCAGGATACTCTTTTAAATAGTGTGTGATATGGGAAGGAGTCATTTGGGTTTAGTGTCAATGAACCAAAATATTGAGGATCTGCTCATTACACAAACTGCCATTCTCTGCTCTGAATGAGGCAGGATTAATTAACTCAGTCATTTACCAATTTAAAGGCCTGAGTTCATAACCTATCACTGCTTACATATTTTTGTGTGTGTTGTCTACATTGTTTGTTCTGCCTCAGACATGTTCAGTTTAAAGTTTTCTGGCTTTGGTTTTTTGTTTGTTTGGGGTTTTTTTGGTACATGTTTGGTTGTTTGCGTGTTTGTTTTGAGGGAGTCAAACTTTCTTGCTTAAATTTAACATATTTCCTGGGTACTTGACTACCTGTAAGCACAAAGTTCAATTTTTCTTTTTCATGAAAAAGCTGTCTTAAATTCTAAAATAATGTGAAATTCAGAAGTTCTTTCCAGTCATATTTTGGTTTCAGTGCATTGTTTCTTTTGGCAGGTTTTGTGTATTTGTGTTGGGGGGGTTATTTATATACTTATTTTATTTACTTTCAGAATATCTCTGGAGTGATTTACTGCTCTTATAGATCCCAAAAGCATGACCAGAGAGAGACTGTGTTAGTGTAACATACCAGCATGTTGCTGTTTGAATGACAGTGTTCAGACTTTGGATACAAATTTGGGGGAAGCATTGGGAGAATAATGACTTTTAGTACCTATAATAGGGTTGGGATTTTTTTCAAAAGACTAAACAGACATGCATGGTTTTTCCTTCCTGACAGGGTGTGTAAAAACTATTTCCAGCATAGGCTGAGTAGCTTTTCTGGGATCATGCAGGTAGGACTGCAGGAGAAAAGCTGAGGCATAATCTTATTTTTTGATTAATCTACAATAATTAGAATAATCTATTCTTTTGATACTGTTCAGTATTGTATTTTAGTGATGTTCTCTGAATATGTTGAGTGATTTGGAAATCTGGGCGATTTATCCAGTTTAAAAAAACCCAAAGCACAAGCAAACAAGAGAAGCTGCATTATATTTTTTGTGATCAATTAAAATATATATTTACTTACCTTATGAAGAAAGACACTGTACCCCAGCCATGTACTCTGGACTGTTATCCACATGAGCATTTAGGTGTTACATCTGCCTAGGTGGAATACCTTTCAGCAAATTCTCCTCACAGTCAGTAATGATATTGTCATAAGGTGCCTTATTCTTTTTTTCCAATGGGCTATAAATTTGTGCCTTATCATAGTGCTGGAAGGTACAGTATGAAAACCTTGTGGATAATACTTACAATCATTAGAGAGCACAGCATTTTTTGTAAGATGGAAGGTATTAGCACCTTTCATGTCTGGAGTATTTCCAGCTCTGCAATTAAGTTCTGTAATTATCTACAGCAATTTGAAATGAATAACAGTAATCTTTAATGTCCTGTCATAAAAACTGATGTGTAGTGCTGAATTGCTGCTGTATTTCAATCCAGAAGTAGGTCCATTTTACTCATATGCAGAATTATATTATATCTACCTCTTTTGGGATTCTGAGAGTTTATTTTGAGTTTGTGATGTATAAAGTGTCGAGCTGTTGTAACACATGAAACATTGATTTTATGCTGCTTTTTTTTCTGATGGTACCTTTGCTTATTTATACTAAATCTTACATGGATGTGATAAAAACACATAAATGTTACCAGTTTATTTTCCTTCCTCTCTTTTTAACTCAATATATTCTATTATTTGAGCAAGGAATATTTGCTGTGGCTTATAATTTAGACCAATTTAACCCTTTTGATCTGCCATATAAGGTTGTACCCCCATGTCACTGGGGGAAAACAAAAAAATGCAATGTTTAATGTTTAAAAAAATGGTTGAGTATAAGAGTACAAGAAGTCTTTGATTGTTCAAGGCTAGAATATAATCTTACCTAATGCAGGTAGTGGTATGCTCTAGAACCAGAGCAGACATTTATAAATAGTTATTTTACTTTCTGCATTATTACTCTTTACTTTCGGAATGAGGCTCTGAAATCTGCTTCAGCCTCTCAGATCTATTTTTTCCAGGAGCAGTCAGTTGCTTTATGGATTGAAGAAATGTATTGGTTTATTCACCTGTTAGACCTATAATAATATTGCCTTTGGAGTCCACCTTAGTAATAAATCTGAGAATTCCGTTCCCCAGAATGAAATAATTAAAACAAAAATTGAAGGTGCCAGAAAGCCTGTACTACAAACAGAATGGAATTGTGGGCTATAATTCTGAATGTTTCAGTGGGCACTATGTTCTATATCTTGTGAACAAGAAGGATTTCATAATAAGGCTGTATTTCACAAGGAACTTTAAATAAAATTTTCAAAAGAACTCTGCCTGTGAAACTAAGAACATACATTTGAATGAGGTATGGGAAAACTGCAGGTTTGGGGAAACCCTGTCTCCTGCTGCCAGCCAGCATATTTGCATTGTGTTACTGCAATAACAGTTGTGAGTATTTTTGAACAAAGAAGCTGTATTTAAATTTTATCTTTATTCCATTGTTGAATCTTAAAAAAGCAAGCATACTCTCTCCCAAAACTAAATTCAAAACATAGCACTAGGTCCTTATGTGTTCCATTTTTCACTTTATACTCCTTTTTGTGTATCTGTTGTGTCTCTGATGAAGCGTAGGTGTGAAAATCTATAAAAGCTGTTAAGAGAAAAAAATAGTTTTAGGTTTTGTGTGCTACAATGTTTTTATGCTGTTTTCTGTTATCTGGCATTATTGCTAAATGCTATGTTACATGATAAAGTGCTACTGAGTACTGCACTATTCTCTTCAGAAAATACTATGGAAAATATAATATTCTCATCAAAGTCAGCAGGATTTTCCCCTCTGACTCTTAGTATGCTATATTTAGTTTGTAGTGAGCTGAAGTTGTAGAGGTTGTTTCAGTGAAGACAATTTACTAATTTATTCTGTGTTGATGAACCACAGTAGCACCTTTGGCAGGTGATTCCTTTATTCCTAGACTTGCTCTCTTTTCTGTCACCTCTTTGAGCTATAGTTTTCTTTCAGGTAATAAAATATGAATCTACATTTTCATAAATAAGATATAGCTTATAGAAGGCAGCTCGGTGCTTCATATTTCTTACAATGTCTTACAGAATTGTTGTGTTTAAATCTGTTCTTCATGGAGGGATGGGCAATGTATAGGTATGTTTCCAGACTTGTGAATTATGCAGGAGTTTTTTGCATCTGTCCTTCAACTTTTGATTCCTGAATGAATGGAGATGATGCACATAACAGGTGATGCACTGAATTAACCTGTTCAGCTTAGGGAGGTGAAAGTTATCTACCAGACTTTGCATAAATGGATGTTTGTGTCATGGCTCTCCACTGGTCTTGAAAGACCCTTACAAATCTGTGCAGAGGTGGTATCACAATTATTGTTTAAGCTTTAGTAAGAACTAAATCCACTTCATAATTCATGACAGTTGATAAGTTCACTATTTCTTCTGTGATGAGAATGAATGGAGTTTTTTTGTTCAATCTGTACCTATTTTCAATAATGTGGCAGCACTGGTGAGTAAATTCTGGTTTTCATAAGCAACCCACAGACTGTATAGGTGTCTTCAGCTGGCTCTGTGGTTGGTCTCTTGGAATGAAAAGCCATAGCACATTACCATGATCATACAGCCCCATAATTCATGTTATATTATAAAAGACAGAACTCAGAGAATAAAGACAAAAACAAGTTCTGGAGTGACACAATTGCAGACTGCTCTAACAGCTGTCTCTCCCTTTCCCTTAGCTCTCTGCTGTTCCCAGTGGAAAGAGGAAAAACCTACCAAACACTGCAATTTAGTCTTTGTCAAGACCAACACTTGTAGTAACAATAAAAAAGCTTCTGCGAAGGTATAGTATTTGAATTTACAAACCATTCCTGAGTTCAAGTAATTTATTTATTAAACACAAAAGAATAAGCTGGCTTTATGTGAGCTGTGACTAGAATTTTAATAGAGCTGATCCTTGTGGGATGTTTTTTATAATATGTATCTAGTGGTGTTAAACATGCGTTTAAAATCTCAGTCTTCTGGGAGTGCTTTTTTTTCCCCTCACATTCTTTCAACAGTCAAGAGATGCATAAAATAACATTGCTGTGAACTCTGGGACAGTATAAAAACATAGTGAATGCATTGTGTGGGCTTCACACAAATTCAGGCAGTGTTTAAAAAAACTTCAGCTGGGGGTCAGGAAGAGAACCCACAGAGTAGAGATGCTTCTCCAGGTGGGGGTTAAATGACTTTGCAAAAGCAACATGATAATACTGGCAGAGTTAGTATTACAGTTGTGATGTTCTGTATTTTTGTTCCAGGCTCTATCATCTTTGAATCTCTTATCTTCTAATCCCTGTTTAATATGCTTTTTCCAAGGAGCTTCTGAGAATCTCTTTCCACCATATGCCACACATTGTAAAATTTGGTTTCCATAACTTCTGTAATTGGTACTTATTTACTGAAAACAAGGCAAAAATTTAAGGTTTCTTATTGTATACTTGTATATTTCAAAGTCTTCTCTGGTTTTTGTACCTTCCGAACTTTCTTCAGGCAGTGTTGGCAGTATTTCCTCTCACAGAATTGTACATTCTACCAAGCAAGAAAATCCATTGCTTCCCAACACAGGCCTGTGTGTGCTGGCCAGCCTGAGAGGAGGAATGTCACCCTGTTTGGTAGAGGCTTTGAATGCATTTGCCAGATTATGTAGGGTTAAGTTTTGTTCTACAATTCTGGGAATGGGAATGATATCTGATTTGAGTATGACACAAATACAGAATTTTGAAGTAGCCTGTATAGTAAATAAGTTTCTCAATACAATGCCTAAAGAGAGTTTGGAAGTGATACCATGAAAAATGCTGGATATCATGACTAGATATTACTGCTGGCATTACTGGTAAAGTTTTCAACTCTGATATCAAGTATCTCCAAGATCGTGAGGTCTGAAGATAAGTTTTCTTTAAGATGTTATGATTTAAAGTAGGGAACAATTTCAAAGATCTCAGATCTTTTAAAATTGCTGATAAATAATACCATGAGAGCTGGGTTTGAATGCTTAGCATCTGAGAATCTAATTTTTTTACTGGTGGGTTTATTGTTGTATCCATTCTTAAATCTTTCTCATGGAGCATTGAGATAAGTAGGTTAAAATGAAATCTCTTCAATTTGGTGAATTGAACTGACACATTTTCTTCCAGCTCAATTTGCTATTGAAATATCTTTTTCTGAGGTGCCCTTTGCCTTATAAGAATTGTAGATTATGCACTTCATGCCTCTGCTGTATTCTAATGAAGGTAAGGCACATTTCAAATGAAATACCTGTCGAAAAATATATTCACATACAATATCTAAACTACATTTTTCATGGAGCAAATAAATGGGGCAACATTTTGAAGCTGAATTGATAAATAAGAACATATTATTTCACTGTAATTTGAAATTGCAGTATCTCTTCTATAATTGCCTCAAGTCATTATGGTACTTTCTTATCACATTAATTGAGCTAAAGCAAATATTGTCTTTGCATTTCTAGGGAGATGTATATATTTTAGCTATTGGATCAATATTGCCTTTTTCTTTTGCATGGGTTTTGTATGAAAGATCCAGCTGAAATTACAGCTTTTCAACAGTGCTATTAAATGTGAAAGCTATTTTCAACCTTTGTAACCAAGATTTCTGTTAAATGCTTTTCCCTAAACCCCCTCAAATGTTCCCAATTTTCAAGCACTCCTCTGATTGTTCATTCAAATTTTTCTGTTCCCTTTTAATCTGTAGTGTCTCATTAAAAACTGAGACTTGACCAGGATAAAAAAGTTTCAAACACTTTTAAATGTACTTTAAACATACCCCTTCCTGAGCCTTTATTCTCCATTCCAAAAGGTATCCCTAATCGTGGCCCTTTTTCTGTGATATTTTTTCCACACCTTTTTCATTAGTTATTCCCTCTACTCACTGAACCCCTGAGCAGTGCCCTTAAATTGCTATTACAGATTTTCATTGCTGGTATTAGGATCCCATGCTGCAGTAGGGTGTGTATCATGATCAATCATGAAATGATGTTTTGTTATTAAGAACCTTTTGCAAGTTACATTTGTCCTTACTTAGGACATAAAATTAGTATTAGTATTAGTAAACTGTACCTAAAATAATTGCTGCTAATTCTTCTGTGGGAATAACCAACCCAGTGGCCTTCTATGATGGAGTGACCACACCAGTGGGCAAGGGAAGATGTCATTTAACTGGCCTTCTGTAAAGCTTTTGAAATAGTCCCCCACAACATCGTCCTCTCTAAATTGGAGCAAGATGGATTTGATGAATAGATAAGATCATGGCTAAGAAAGTGGTTGGATGGTGGCATCCTCGGGGTGGTTGGTGGTCAATGGCTCATAGTCTTGATACACATCAGGGCCATAAATTATATAGAAACTCACTTCAGATGGCTACTTCTTGTGCTATTTTACATAACTGCTAAAGAATTAAAAAAAAAGGTACATGTTCAGAAATTTACCTGGTGAAAATGAATATCTGATTAGATTTGCCTAGAAAGTAATGGGGAGCAAGAAATTATTGTATATGCACAAATTGTCTTTAAAGAGAGTAACTTCAAGGACTGGATGGAGAGAAAACTAGACACTGAGTAAACTGTTTCCTGAGTGACAAATAAATTTATATGGCTCTGGGTTTTTTGTAAGGCTCTAGGGGGTGGTTTTTGAAAGACGTAATTATGCTCGTGAAATACTCCTTTTTCATTTTGTTACTGTTGTGTTACAAAAGAAAAATGTCTATTTTGGTTTTTCTATTTAGTGTATGTCTATGTGTGAATAAGGAATAGTTGTATGAAATCCTTCATGTGCCCCAAAGAATTTTTTTTTTTTTAGTTTGGACAAAATGTAATGCAGTAATGCAGTCTTGATAACACTTTCAGCTAAACTACTTTGTGTTCACAGACTTTTAATGATATTCTAGTGATTCCTAAAGAAACTCTGCAGATTTCTGCCCTCCTCAAATTCCTTCCAGTTTCCACAGTATTGCCATCCACAGATATCACACAGGACATGAATTTCAGCCTTCTAGTTCTGCATAGAGAAAAGTTGAGCTGCTGGTTGTGCAGATGGAGAATTGGTGCATAGTGTAGCCTCATCATTTGTGTGGTGGGACTGGATGACAGCACTGAAGTTGTGTGCAAGTGAGTGTGGAATTCTGAGGGCAAACTTCTCCTTCCCCACTTCCTAAAGAGACAGTGGAGGTTTTGAGGACTGAAACTTTGAAATGTCAGTTTAAGGGGAAACACAGACGAAAAAGCCACCCTCATGAGGTGAGCAGGTTTTAGGGGCTGGGAAGAGGAATGTGATTGTGATAAGTGTAGCGTGTGGATGTGTGTTTTCTTTATATACAAACAACAATATATAATGGGTTAGTTTGGAAGAGATCTTGAACATCACCTTGTTCCACCCCCTGCCATGACAGGGACACCTTGCTGTACACCAGCTTGCTCAAAGCCCTGGCCAGCCTGGCCTTTGAACAGTTCCAGGGATGAGGCAGCCACAGCTTCTCTGGACAACCTGTGCCAGTGCCTCACCAACCTGAGAGTAAAGAACTGTTTCCTAATATCAAATCTAAACTTACTCTCTTTCAATTTGAAGCCATTCCCCCTTGTCCTGTCACTGCATGCTCTTGCAAATAGTCTTGATCCATCTTTAGTGTTAGTAGTGTTTACTTATATATATATATAAAGTGGGAAGAGATAAAGGCAGTGGGATCTGCATGTCTGACTAGGTAGAAGCTGCCAGATCCTGATGTTTGTGGGTGAGCTGCAAGTGTGGCTGAGGAGCTGCTGTTGCACCATGTCTGGCACTTGCTGTTCCACCTGCTTGTCTTGGAGTTATGCTGGGACTCCCTTCAGAGCTGTGTATTTGCAGATGTGGTGGGTTATATGCTGGCTGGGTAAATCTAGCTGTAAGACTGAAGGATTGTAAGTGTTTTAGTTTGCTGCTTTCACTGCCACCACAGAACCACATTTTAATGCTTTGTTCTTTGTCTTGCAGGATCGTTAGGAAAGCGTGTTCTCAAACTTTGTGTCTGTACACACACTGATGCTTGGATCTCTGTTGGTCAGGCAGGGATATAATTGTTGGTAGAATTTGAACGTTTTGCCTTTGAGGGCGATCTAGGCTTCTGACAGAACTGAGAACAGCTAGCTGTGGGATGCAATGATGGAAGCAGATGTCTGCTTTGTCTTTATCCAAGTTGTAAACTGGACTGGTATATGTAAATTCAGGACCATCCAACTTATGTGAATAATGTCATATGTATATGATATAAGGCTTCAGGTTTTAAAAATTAAATTTATTATAACAGAAGCTTGCATCAGTACCATGTAAGCAGAATGAAATACCCTGGTACATAAAGATTTTTTTATACTTGTCAGTCACTTTGGGAGACTGAGAGGAGGCATCTCTGCTAGGTAGCACGATCACAGAGGAGTTGCATAGGATTTAGAAGCAGCTTGATAATAATTTTGAGTAATTTCTGTGTTTAGCTGCATTCCAGAAATGAAAAGCAAATCTCAATTTCTCAGTCTAAGCTCCAAGACCATAAAGCATGTTTGTTTACCATCTGCACCATCCTTTCAGCCCCTAGAGGCAAGTGAAAAGACAGTAATAACAATGGAGCACTGGCTTGCTAAAAGCAGCATCAGCAGAGCTCTAAAGACAAAGCAGCATCTTTTTGTACAACAGATGAAGTAGGAGAAGCAACTTGTCTTTCTCCCATAGGTTTGAACATGTTTACATGATTGAAAATGGATGGAGATATTTCTCCCAAGGACATATCCATGGCTATTTTACAGCAACAAAGATGGTGATTTCTCTATGTCCTGAGGAGTTTCTTAAACCTTTTTCATCTTTATAGTCCAGATCAGAAATAAAGTGAGCTTAAATTCTAGCTTCATGACAGAATTTAAGATGTGACATTCATGGCTTTTTTGGTGTATGCTAAAACTGAGTTTTTAAACGTTTGTCAATCCTTGAGTCAGCAGAAAGCACTTTAAAATAGATTTATTAGTAGCTTGAAGAGCAAGTTTCATGAATTCTAGTGTTTTCTTTTGTATTCAGTGAGTCCGTGTACACTGTAGTCACCCACTGAAACAAAACACTCAAGAATGTAAATTATTTCCTATGTGACACTTGAATTCATAATACTGAGCCAGCATGCAAGCACAAACTGCTGCTTTAGATTGATATTCATACACATGGTTCCTTGTTTCATCGGGTTTAACTATGTTATTTTAAGGTCCCAAATACTGTTCTGGACAGAAAAAAAAACTTAAGCACAATTATAATGGATTTCATGACTGGTTGAAAAGTGTAACTATAGAACCTGTGAGTTTTCTTCCTGATGAAACCACTGACTTATAGAAGAAATAATCTGTGGCCTAGGTTAAGTTGTTGTACTAATTTACTGGGAGACAGTGGTCCTGAGCAATGTCCCTCATTGACAATGTCATCAGTATCTTTTTAAGAAGTATATGATCCTCCTGATTTGGAGATGCCAGAACTGAAAATTTAATAAAAAGCTCATTCAGTGCTCATGTGTGCTGATAGTTCTATATCTACTTAAATTGACTTCTTTAGTGTTGGAAGAAGTTCTTGAATATGCAGTTTCTTATTGTCTAATTCCCATTATATCTCTGTAACTCTAAAATAATAGCACTTTCCATGAATATTCTAATAGTGAGCTCAGTCTATAACTGTAAAACTAATCATCTAGAGAGCCATTGGACTGTAGAAGCTGAGTCAGGAAAACCTTGCTTTAGGACCAAGCAAGGCCAGCAACACTTTCAACTCTTTTTTTTTTGCTTTTTAATGTGGGGTAGGAGAGGGGAGGACTAGTCTCTTTAGTAATACCATATATTTTTTTTTTAATCCAGTTTTTGCTGTGTTCTTTTCAGGAAATGTGTAAGATAATTGGAGTCTCCTGAAGCTTCCAATGAATAATCAAGGTATCAAATTGAAGTGAATAGCATCTACCCATAACAGCAGGTGCAAAATTGTCACTAATTATGAATTTGCTAGGTTCAGTAGTGACTATGCATGAATTATGTTGCATTCATTAAAAGAAAAAATCAGAGCCCAACCGGTGACAAGAGGGGAAAAGAAAAATCATTAAAGTCTTCCTCAAAAGTGAATTAATATTCCTGAGATTTACCGGTGAAGAGAACTGCAGAAAGATGAAATACCTCTCTTCCTACGTGGCTGACAAATGCTTCTGCTAGAAAAACAGTGGTTTTTCTACTAGTTTAGAAAATATTGGCAAATTCCAGCACAAATATTCTTTATTCTTTTTAGAAAAAGAGGATTTGCATGTAGATGTTATCTTAAATATGTGAGAAATTGCTATCCACGTTTCCAGTAAGAATGGGAAAAAAATTTTGTTTCCAATACTCTTCTACTTTTTTTCCTGCTTACCCACAGAACAAAAGCAGAGGAGGGAATACTTTTGATATGTGTCTTAAGTTTGTTTGGCTTTTAATCATTGAGTAGGAATTTAAAAAGTAAATCTGGCATAGGAAGTAACCATTATGTATTGATTGCATTTTGGATCACCGGGACTTAAAATCACCACTGCGAGTTCTGTATTAACAAAATTATAACTTTATGAACCTGAAGAGGTGTCTCAGATGATCTGGGAAGAAGTCCAGTGAACGATTTTAGTAATTCTGGAACCTAACTATAATGGAATAACCATTAAGAACCTTGGATTTTATTCCTTCTCCCCTCCCTTAACTGAAGGTTTTTGTTAAGACAGAAACGTTGGTGTCTTAAACACAGAGTTTGAAATGGAGATGCCGTGTGTCCATGAAGAACTTTTTCATCCCCTGTGCTGCTGTGCAGTCTTGTCCTTTCAGCCCTCATCAGCCCCTGCCCTGTGGAGGCCAGCACCTGAAATCTGCTCAGCTGCATTCTCCCAGGAAGTTCACCTGGAACATGGTTCTGACATGCTGGGAATAATTGCTGTGCTTGGGAATAATGTTTTGGTGCACACCAAAATCACCACCATCATTGGCACAACTCAAGTAGCAGCTCAAGGCCTGGAGTCCTTCCTCCCTCCCACCCTCCCAGGCTATCACTTTTAACCAGGTCTCTTAGTTTTAAAGCTTATAAGTGCTCCTATAGTCTTCTATACATCTATTCATGTGCTTAATGTTGAACATATGTAAAATGTTTTGAATGCCCGAGACTGGGGGGGTTGTGGTGATCATCATTCTATGGAATAGAATGCTTAAAAAGCAAAGGAAAATCAAATAAATAAAACCTAATACTGTTTCTAATATTTCCCTTTTTGTGTCAACATTCAGCTTCAACCAGAAATATTTATTTATTTATTTATTTATTTATTTATTTATTTATTTATTTATTTATTTATTTGTGATTACTTTTTAGTGAGCCATAATTTAAAAACAATATGTCATCTCAAGACAGCAGTGAGCTTAGATTTCTGCACCTGAGAACTGGTTACCACTTACACCCATGATGTTTTCCATGCCTATTAAAAGAGTAACTCCTTACTGTTTGTCAAAGCAGCTGAACTCAATCTAAGACTACTGGGAGGATTTTTATTTTTGTATGTTTGCTAAGGAGTCTCAAAACCTTCTGAAATACTAGTTCATTTTCAAAAAAAAGGAGCTATTTTGTAGGTGTCATTAAATCTACTAGAGTAAGTTTACTGTACTTCTGCAGGGAAGATGAAACAGTAAAATGGCCCTATTTTCTCCCGCTGGTCTATTCCCTCATGTTCACTAAATGTCTTGAATGAATTTATGCTCTCAACTAATTGCTTGCTTTTGCTTCAGATAAGAGCTAGTAAAATAGCTGCATGTAATTATGATATCTTCTTAATAAGCCTTCCATTTGTTTAAACTTTAAAAAGACAGCTGAAAATATACTGTATATTATCATATGAAAGAACTGTAGAAAGCGCTTCTCTCGTCAAAATGCAGAGTGGACTTGTGTCAAAATGATTTCAAGTGAAGTGGAGGTTAAAAAAAAGCCTTTTGACCATGAGCACATTCAAAGATGATTTTGACTAATACAAACACATTTCATCATTTGTACTTAAAAACATTTTAAATTACCTCACAACCACAACCGATGCACTTTATTAATTTTGTATTCACTTTCATTAACTCAGTGCTTACAACAGCATGAATTAATTTAGTTTAAATTGTTTGGCTTTTGTTTTTAGCTGGTGGCATAGACAGGACTTTTCACAGGAAGCTCAAAGGCACTTGCTACAACCCTAATTCAGTGTTTCTACTTTCCAAGCACTCCATCTGCCTGTAATTATACATCATGGGTATAAATCAGCCTTCCTTGTACTTCAGAATTAAATAATGAAAGTTGACAATGCTAACTGTGGGGAATGATAAGAAATGCTGTCAAAACTGAAAGTGTGTGCCTCAGTTTCATCCATGAAAAATGGCCTGCTTCACAAGACAAAAGCCTTGGACAAAAGACCGTAGATTCTGACCATTTTACATGAGAAATAATGGCCAGAAATTTTTCAAAGATGTGAAAAATGCAGGCTCACTTGAAAAATATGTGAAAAAACATCCTATGAATTTTAATTGAAATGCAAGAAAGAATAAAGTTCCTGTGAATGTTACAGCACTGAGAACAAGATATTTGCTACAAAGCATTATAACTTGAATACTTTAACAGTTCTCAGTCTGCAATCTCATTAGTTCTCCTACTTTCACGTTTTCCATTCTTTTGCAAAGCCTTCCAAAGTTCCCATTTAGAAACCTTTTCCACCACGAACTGGTGCTGCTTCTAGGAGAACTGAGCTCTGGTGCCACTCAATATTGGTTCTCAGTGGAAACCAAAAGATTCATGTTCTAGAATTTTCTTAGCTGATTGGGTAAATGGATATGTATTTCTGTAATTTTAAATGCAGCACACATACATAGTGTGTGTGTGTCTTTTATCTATTCACTGAATAGCCTCTAAGATGATTCAAGTATAAACAATTATGAATATTTCTGTGCAGAACTCACCTGAAAACACTGATGGGAAAATAAATGCAAATCTATACAAGCCTACAAAATAAATGCACATAAGGCTGTAGAGTCCATGAGAGGTGTGAATACAGATTTTTAAATCAAGGGCACTCAAGTATAGGCATGGCTGATGCTATTTTATATGTCAAGTCTTCAAAAGCTTAATATAAGCTTAAGAAAATCAGTTGTAATTCTACTGCAAATTTCAAATTGGTGGCTTCAATACTCAGGAGAAGGCACAGTCTTTGGAAAGGTGTTGGTGCCAATATATTCAAATAAACATATTTTTTAACACTTATCATATTTAAGAAAATAAAAAATATTTGAAAATATCTTGGGGAAACAGAAGAAGATGTGATTGTGAATCTGACTGGGATTTTGAAGCCCTTGAGGGCATCTTTTGCCTTGTGTTTGAGGCATCAAGAAAGTCCCCAGTGTCCTTAAGGACCTAAGTATCTCTGACAATCTGAATTCAGGTAGAGGAATTCATTGACCTGCCAAAGTGTTTGGAAGTTAGTGCTTTTGAAAACCTTGTTATAGAGGTGGAAAAAGAGCCGTTGACCTTGGGTTTAGGGTGAAATCTGTTTTCATGTATTGCATGACAGTCTTATAGGTCTTGCTTGTAGTACCAATTAAAACACAAACAGATTTCCCTACCAGCAAGTTTCTCTTTCCATGTCAGTTTTGTATTTATGCAAACACAGTGAATCGCTGCTTTGATGTGTGCATGGAACCAAGTCCCATATTATTGGGAATTAGTTTAAATTGTATGAAAATGATGCTTCTGTAAGCAATACGGAGAGACGCTAATACATTTATTTATGTTAAAACACGTATTTTGTTTCAGAGAAACAAACAGCTATTAAACACTAAATCCTACAATTCAGGGTGGGAAGTGGGGAATTAAGTAGGCTGTGGAATGCTACTCTGACGTGCAGTGCTGTGAGTTTACATTATAGTGGCAGTATCCAATCAGTATTTTTAATTCTTTTAATTACTGAACTCTCTGGAGTACATAATGGTGTGGAATATACACATGTATCTGTAATAAACAACATGTATCTTGAAGAAATGGATTTAGTTTTGGCAACAACGTGATAGGGAGATCAAAGAGCTAGCTGGCATTAAAATGATTTAGATACATTTGTCATAGGCAGCTGTTATGCTAATCTCATTTATGCAGTTGTCAGCTGATAGGTTCTGATGAGCCAGCTTAGTGGGAAAATCATTAGTAGATCCCTATTGTGATAAATGTTATTTATTACTGTCAAATGGTATTAATGTTTGATTCAAAGATGGGAAATGGGCATCATCTACATGAAGTTCATCCATTCATGGTCAATGATGACAAAGGGAGCTGTTGAATTCCAGCCAAAGGAACTTCATTTCTGTAAGAAAAAAGAATAATGGATTTAATTTGCATATGTTTTAAAAGGGTAATGAAGTAATATGATGTTTATCTTGGTTGAAGAGTGGTAATTTTTGCTGGCATGGCTCCAGCAACATTTGAGTCATTGTGCAGCATTTGCTGTTCAGTTGTTGGTTGTGGAAGGGGCTTTTCAAAGCAGCAGGTGCATAAGGGGGGAGGAACTAAAATGGTTTATTCATTAGGCCAAAAAATGAGCAATCTCTGTCTTTCCTCTTACTCTCCAGAAATATATTTACAACCATCTTCCTTCATTTTACTTCTGCTACGTCAGTATTTCTTTTTCTCTTCCTGTTGAAGGCCTTGCTTCCTGAATTACTCCTAGATCCATACAGATTTCCACTCCATCTTTGTTGTGATTTGACTCTTTTCCACTTCATCTAAATAGTTAAATTCACAGAGATAGTATCATCCCATTCCAAACTATAAGGCACATAAAAGTTAGGAGATGGGCACATGTGGCTGTAAAATGGAGTATTCCTTTATTTTTTCAAGAGGAAAAAACCCCAATATTTTGGCTAATTAACTGTGCAGCTGGTTTTTAAGTTGTTGAGAAGTGTTCCTTCTGCTTGTGAATTTGCATGGAGGCATTCCTCTTTCTCTTTATTCTACTACAGCTGCAGCACTGTAATCCATTTCTAACTGGTTTGAAGTTGAAGAAAAGCCCCAAAAAAGACTCAACAGAAAACCCCTATCACATGCATAGGAAAAAAACCAAAACAAAAACCAAAAACAACAACAACAAGAACAACAAGAAAAAACAAAAACAAAAACAAACAAAAAAAAAACCAAACCAAAAAAACCACCAAACCGACCAAAATTTAATTATGGTGCAACCAAAAATAAAGGGATTAATTTTAACTACTCATTATAAGACAGGCATAAGAACATTCAAACAGTATTGCAAGCTATATTCTGCCACTAGTATATTTATTATTGATAGACACAGAAATTAAATCAGAGTACTCTGGAAGCTTTAAATCATTTTGTAGAGTAAATAATAAAGTAACAATGGTGACCTGAGGAAGAACTGACTGAAAAAGTTCTGCAGTTAACACCAAGACAAACAAAGTTTCACAACTCCTGCTGCAGCATCTGTCCTGACCACTAATTAATAGCCTTTATATCTGAGTAATAAGAAATTCCTGATATTTGAGACAATTGTGGTCTTTTCAAAGACAGGTAGATCCTAAATTCTCATTGATTTTTAGCAAGAAATGAGTGCATGACCATCTAGACATACTCAAATTTCTATGAAAAACAGTGTATTTTCAATTGCCAGTAATGGTATTGGAGCGTGGCTGGAGATAGATGCTATATGCAATTCTATAAACTAGAATTAGTAAATTGCATCTTGCAAATGAACTGGCAGCAATTTAAATTCCATTTAACAAGTAGACCAAATACTACAGGGAGTTATGAATGTCTTGAGTTTAAAAACTTTGGACTGTGTTTTGCTGGTGTATGTACTCTTTATCAATAAAGTTTTGGGAATTGTCAGGGATAGCTCTAGAGAGTCACCTACAGTGTTATTTTTTGAGGTTATTAGAAAAGGTTTTGCCACTCAGAGATCTGCAAAGAGCCCTTGTAGTGCAGTGCTGCAAAGAAAGAGTAATTCTATCAATTTCTGCTGCTTAAAGGTTTTCTGACCAGTTTCAGCCCCATATTTAAAACATCTTTTGAGGCTGCTCTCAGTATCACACTTACCTGTGTGAGGCAGAAATCCTTTATGTGATCCAGTGTGTGAGATCATGCATGCCCAGTGAGTTCCTGGGCTACTAGACAGGATTGAATGGGCTGGTTTTGTGCATTCTTCAGGTGAGGTGGATGGAGAAGCAGATGTTTGCTCTGCATTCAGTCACTCAAAACTCAGCTTTCAGTGGTGCAGAGAGCTTCTGACTGAGACCATTAAAAGGTGGAAGGTGTCTCTGCCCATGGCAGGGGTCAGAACTAGATGATTTTTGAGGTTTCTTCCAAGCCAAACCCTTCTGTGATTCTATGAACTGCCCTAAGTTTCAGACCTCATAAACAAGACTTACCAAAATGTGAATCCTGACTTGCCACAGCACCACTGCCTCAGAGCCCATATTGTCTGTTCTCAGTACTGTGTGAGAATCTGCTCCATCTTCACTGTGATTTTTCAGACCAAAAAAATGTTTCAATAAATATGTATAAGCTGTTTCTCCAAACAGCTGCATCTTTTGGAGGCTTGTTGCAGATAGCTTTCCAAGTTTTTTGGAGTTTGGATTTGAGTCCATTTCCTTTCCTACCTCCCCCGCCATGTCTGCACTTTTAGATGAGTGGTTTCCTTGGTTACTTCTGGCAGAAATTACAGTTGATCCTTACCCACTATTAGGATGCTATTTAGTACAATACATGGAATGTAAGACCTTGGAACTTACCTGTTTCCTTATTAGTTCCTGGCACTTCACAGGGGTTTTTTTTTCTTTTTTTTTTTCTTTTTTTTCCTTTTTCTTCTTTTTTTCACAAGCTGTGAACATCCTAGTTTGGGTTAAGATAGATTTAAAAATCTTGCTGTGGGAAAGCACATATATCTTTAGCTTACTTTGATAGTCCTCTGAGGCTGTTCTGTAAAGCAGATAGATTTGTCTCAATCTGTCTTTATGTTGAGATGTGCTGGGCTTGCTCCATTTTTTGTGATAAGAGTTGCTTTGTAGGTCATAGGAGATAAACGTAGATCTTGTTGAGAGATTTGCTTGTCAAACTGTGTGATGTATTCCATGACTACTAACTTCTGGAGAGTGTGGGATTGTTATGACATGTATAATATACTGTAAGATTCATCCTGAAACCACTGAAATTCATCACTCACACTGGCATATTGAAGTTTATCAAGAATACTGAAAGTAGCTAAAATTGCTTCCAGCTTACAATTAGCTAGTTAACTAGTTAACTTTGACATCGAGATTATCTCTGGAAATGGTGCAAAATATTCAGTAAATGGACAAGTTTCAGTGGGTTTATATTCTCTTTTCCCTTTTTTTTTTTTTAATCTTTCAGGTGCTGTCTACTTTCCCGTGGTGTCACTTCTAGCATTGGCGTCAATACTGGTGTTTGGGGCTGTTTTTTGGTCGTGAAGCACTATGGACCCTATTTCTGGGGCAAATAATTTTGCAGCTGGCAGATTGTTCCTGTAGAATTCTTGCTCTTATGTAGAATTTAGTGAATTATATGAAAAAACTGCATTTCTGTAAAGAGGTGACAGTCTTGTAACTAATATGGAACAGATTTGTGCTACTTCTCTCCACTGTAAAGGATTAAATTGTATCTTATGAAGTCATCCATAATCTGACAAAATGTATTTTTAACTCCCTAAAAAGAATAAAAAACTTTAACCACCATTTGATTTACTTAAGAGTCTTCATATAAGAGGTGATAAAATTTTTTGTGGTTGTGCGCAATTTGTTGCAGACATGTGACATGAAAGTTTTCTGTAGAACTTGTGGATGATTTAAGGGAAAGAAACAGCCTTGCCATCAGGGGTTTGACATTCTAAGAAGTCTCTTAAAGAAATTGAAGGAAAACAATCTATAGGATCAGCCAGCAACAATATGAGGTCAGGTAAGGAGGTGGTACTGGGGTTTATGTAGAAAGAAAAATAAGGCAGTGGAGCAGTGAACTTCCCTGTCCTTCAGACCAGAGCAAGTCTTGTGGAGTGAGAATGGTGAAGTGAAGGAAAAAAACTCTCTGAGCAGGCTGATATTGCACCTAAAGGAGGGCAGCTTCTTTTGTCATCTTTCACTGTGGCTGCCAACCCCCAGTCTGGAATGGGACAGGGAAAATGAGTTACTGGAATGATATTGTCTATGGACAGAGGAAAAACAAGTGAAGGAAGAGAAGTTAAAAGGAATAACTTAAAGGCAGATATTAGGATGTTTTTTTAAAGACTCAAGAAATAAATGAAGGCAACTTTTCCATTTAGAAATTAACCAAATACTGAATATTTTGAATTTGATATCGCTGGTGATGTGCATTTAAAATATGTGATGGCATATACAGACAGGGTGCCAGGAAATGGCCTTTGCACTTAAGGATCTGTTGTAAGAGAACAAAAAGGTTTTTGTTATTTTTTAGGAACTGTAAGTAAACTATAAGGAAGACTGAAAATAATAAAATAACATCTGTGTTAGAACTGCAAAGGCTTTCAAGGCATGTACTGTATTTTTTTGGAAATGTGCCTTTTGTTCTTTATTTGGCATCTCATGATGCATTTCAGAACGGCTTGTGTAAAGTCATCAGTTGTCATCTGCTTTCTGATCAAAACCTGGTGAATTAGTTTTTGGCAAGCTTGGTCTGTATCATTATCCTCTGCTCTATTTTCTTAGGCTCACTTGCCTGTAAGCAAACATCTGTATAAAATTATTTGCAATCAGTAGTGATTCTTTCTCGCTGCTGTCACAGGAGGCAGCATTTTTCTAAGTTACATGTGGACACATGCCCATAAACTTAAATGCTGAATCTCCAGCCCTTTGCACCTTATGAACTGTTTTATGTCAATACAAAATGAATGGAAATCACTAAACAGTATGGATGCCTTCTTTTAATTCCTGTTTTAGGTGCAAGTGTAATATAGTAATGGCCACTCTAAAGAGCAGAAATGCACAGGAAATGCATTCTGTAAAGGACCTCAATCATAGCACTAACAGGAGCCCTGGTCTGTCCCCCACCAACTGAAATTATTTTCTTACAAATCCAGTAATGATACAAGGTGTTATCACATATTTCTGTTTATCACATACATAATAGTTATAATCCTCATTTGGAAATTCAAACTGGATATAGAAAAGAGAACACTGGTAAGTAACTTTTTAATTAGCACTAATTATGCAAGATATGTAACAGAATTGCAATTTAAATGAGAATAAAGAGTAGCAAAATATTTCTTATTCCATCTGAGGACAACTAAATAGCTTATTTAAGGAATATAATTATCCTCCAAAGTGAGCAATACCATTTAGCAAGTTCAGCTTACCACTACTGTACAGTTCTAACATGGTAAGTATTTCTAGGCCTTCTATAAGGCCATTGACTTGTTTTTATTCTATTTTGCTTTGGTTTTGGAGATTAAAGTTATTACTATCTTGTTCCTGTAAGATGTGTTCTTTCTAAGCAGGTCTTGTATAGAAGTAGTTGGAATACCTTTGTATTTCCCCAGTAACTATGACTGGTCAACTGATTTGGGTTTTAAAAGTTTCTGCATCTGGTCCAACACACTGATAATCACCTGCCTGCACTCACACACCCTCCCAAAATCCAAGTGCACATGCTACATTTCATCATGATTTTAGAGTATGTAAAATGCAGGTTTACATCCTGAGCTACTTGTGATTTAACTAGGAAATGACAGAGGAACAAATTATAGAATTTAAAGAAATTGTCTAAATAGTTTCCTTACTTGCTAGGCAATAAAAATGGAGTACTGCCTGCTCTGATTAAGATCTGTGGTGCCTCTCCTGGTTTCGAGGTACTTTGAGTGATCTGTTGCTGGCAGAGGTGATAGATCAAGGGCAGAGGAGCCTTCTTAACAAAGGGCTCCCCCTGCAAATGTTTTCTACAATTATTCTGCTGGCCAACAACACTGGGAAGGCCTTTAAGGGCAGAGGGGCACCCTCTGAACTCCTAACACGAATCCTTGTATCAAAATCAAATTTGACAATACATTAAAGTGATAATGCTTTCATTTTTTTTTTTTTCTTTCCATGTCTCTCTTCAGCCTAAGGCAATGCTGCTGTTATGCTTTACAGAGGATGGTAGCTCCTGAGTGCCAGTTGTGTTTGGGTAATTAATGTGGATGACAGGAATGCCACTTGTATATTTATAGATGGTTATCAAACCAAGTGAACTCATCTCTCCCAATTCACTTATCTTGCTGCTGGTAGCTAGTGTGATATTGTGGTATTTAAATTATTTCGCTGCCTTTTTTTTCTTTTTTTTGGTTGGGATTCCAATCTGTAACAGCTAATAGCGAGTCACTTCAAGGAGAGTGAAATTATATTACATTACAACTGACACTTCTAGGACTAATTTTACAATTTGTGATTTTAATTTCAGTGAAAATGTATTTAAAATTGTCTCTTGTCAGATTCTCAAATTAAATTTAATGAAAGTTGATAATATTCTAATAATATTAAGTTGGTTTTGGTAGTTACTGAGGCTGGTGTGAAAAGATTATTCAGGCTAGGAAAATAGTACATATTAAGAAAACCCCACAATTCAACAACATTGCAATAAAAATGATATAATGTCTTACAGATCTGGTCACTAAACAGTTGTGCCATGCAATAATTCTGAAGATATTGCATATATTGAGAATATGCTTGAATGACTGAGGGTGGATCTATTTTTCTCTGCAGCTTGTAAGAATCCTTAATTTCCAAGAAGATTTTGATCAGACCTGGAGAAAACAACCAAGACTATTTTGAAATGAAGGCAGTGTAAGATGAGGGAATGAGTCACTGCCTGGCACATTGTGCAGCCCTTGTGAAATAGTGTATGATTTCAAAGGGTGTGCTGTGGCAAGGTGTGCTCTCCATGTTATAAGCAATTCCTTGCAATTTTAAAAACTCATTAATAAGTCCTTTTTCATGGAACATCTATGCTGTTAATATGGGCTTAGGTGAGCATGCAGTAGGAGTTGATGTTAATAATTATGACACCTCAGTTTTTTTCTTTGGGTAGCTGATGCTGACCAACATCTGGTGGTCACTCAGAGCATGATGTGAAATTGCTTTTGCTACAGCAGTACAGTTGCATGACGCTCAGCACTTCTGACCAACACTTGATAGAGCCACTCTTAAAATGCTGGTGATCATACTTTCTTTTCCTCCCTGAACTTTGTGTAATCAGGAAGTAGATTTGTTGAGGAAAACAAATTTTTAAAGTAATCTTCAGCTTGGTATATTCCATTCACTTTAAGAGGATGTATTCCCTTGCTTATGTTCTCCTTGATATTCTATATATTTCAAGATTTTCATTCTCCAGGGTCTTTTTTTCAAAGAGTACTATCTGCTCACTCTTTTGTGAGCTAAACTTCTAGAATTTCTGTAATTGCCCTCCTTTCATCTTCACTCTTCAAATATTCGTTTTATACTAAGGGGACAAGAACTATGGCTGCATTCCAAATGTGTCTTCAAGTCCCCTGTGTAGTATTAGAATGCTTTATTCCAAGTCTTAATCTTGTTTTCTGTATCTATCCTAGAATCTCGTCTTATTAATTTAAATACAGTTAATTCTTGTGTTGATGGTTTTAAAGTTATTTCCAGAATTAGGACCATATTCAACTCCTGTAAAATGTTTTGTAGCATATGGCCATGGAGAGAGAACTAATTTTTATTATTTTTTCTGTCATCTCATAACCTTACCTTCCTTTACAATGAATTGCAGATGCCAGTGGAACCACTAACAGTATCAGCCTGTGATCCTGGTCTATTTGTCATTCAGAATTTTATTGCCTTTCCCCTTTTGTCTTTACAAGCTCTATTCCCTGGTTTTGTTTCATCAGCAAATTTCTTCACCTTCATGCATATTTCATCTCCTAGGTCAGTGATATATAAAATGAACAATAATGGGCATAATACTGATTCTTGTGGCATTCCACTAATCCCTTTCTCCCAAACTGCTCTGTCTCATAAACAGCTTCTGTCTGTGACATTTAAGCCAGTTCCCTATCCACATATGTGGCTCACCCCAATACCCTACTTAATGACTTTGGACCAAATGCTCTTTTCAGTTGTGTGGTACAGAGGGAAATAAAAGACTGAAAGGAGGACAGAAAGGGAATGGAGGTGGAAGCAGAGACTTGGTGACGTTTCTAAAATCCATGCAACTTCAATTCTTTCTACTGTGTCTCCTCAATAAAAAATTAGAGGTTTTTTTTTTAGGTGGTTTTTCCTTTTTGTTTTCACTCCTGAACGTAAACTTTCAGCTTGTTGGCTTGAGATTGCAATTTAATTATCTGTTTAGACATACTACTTTGATGTTATGATTTTTATTACAATTTCACTTATACTTTTTAAACCATCTGTCCTGAAAGCATGTTAATCCTCATTAGTAAGGCAAGAAAAGACCTGTGATATTTCTTGGAATTTATGTTGAAAAGACGACAATATACAATAAAAATGTTTCTCATGTTACAACCATCTACAGTCTAATCAAAGAAAAATTTGATACCAGATACTTATAGAAGTTTTTTTCTATCCTTGTAGCTGAATTTGTTGGGTATATTTGAGGTGACTTTTCTTTTTTCAAAATTCTTTCATTTTTTATCTAGTTGTCTTAAGACCTCTGGGCTGCCTTCTTGTTGTCAATAAGTCTGACAGTTCCTTTGTGAACCTCCTTTTTAGACAATGATTAAAGAATTAACTTGAGGGTTTTAGTAATGTATGATTACTATTTTAATAAATTGCTCTTTTCTTTCCTATGATGGATCTGTGGTAGTTCCATCTCCTAAGCTGATCTCTTGGCTTTTTCATTCCTGAACTCTGTTTTCTTATCTAGAATTATCTTTCAACTTAGTCTGTGCACCCTCTTTTTTTTTTTCCTTAGGATTCGTGCTTTATATCTCATAAGTGCTGCCTTTTCCTGTTATAGCTTGTTTTGTTGTTTACTCTGGATATTTTGATCACTAGCACATTTTTTGCTAGAGAATGTATGTTCCTCTTGGAGAACTTTTTTCTCCATATTGTGCCCTTTGTTCAGTACTATATTTGAGTATAATTTACCCAGCCCTATTTGTGGTTTTTTCACACTTTGTTCTCCTGAAACTTAATTAGATTTTATCTCACTGAAGCATGGTTGAATTTGTACTGTTTAGGTCCTTACTATATACAGCTTATTTCCAAGTTCTGCTTATTAAATGCAGTCAATTCAAATAGTTCATGGCCAAAATCTGATCACATTTGCTCTCATGCCCTTCAATAGATTCCAAATATTCCCAAGAGAATAAGAAAAGATTGAAACAGGTTTCTCTTTTTTCTGATTGCTGAACACACTATGCACTAAATGGGTCACTGAGATCCTGCAGGAAGAAAAGGATGTGGTGAAAACTGTTCTAGTTTTGCCTTATGTCTTCTTCAAGCCATGTATTAGTGTACATGTCCTGTAGTTCTCTTAAGCATGGTGAGTCAGTCCTTGGAGGAATTTGGGATGAAACTGGCCAGAGTGTGAAGCTGGAATGAGCAGATGAGTTCTGCATATTTTAAGCTGACACTGTGGGCGTTTTTCACATGTCTAGTAAATAACAACATCTCTTCATTGGTTAACTGCAGGATTAGAAGGAATTACATTAGTGTGTAATCAAGTTCACTGGTTTTGGGTGTCGAAGAATTACAATGAACAGTTTAAGGGAAACTGAATTTTGAACAATAACGTTGCTGGGAGTCATTCAGTTCTGTGCCAGTGCCAAAGCTGATAAAGGGATTGGGAAAGGACCTAATGATCCCAAGGCAAGAAGACTCATATTAACATCTCTGAGACAAATTTGGTGTCAAGGTGGATGGGTGATCTGGGTATGGTGACATGTAAGGCTGTCCCTGTCATGGATGAGCTCAGGTGGCACCCTGCCTGGGAACATAGAACAGGATCAACCCACCTTCCCCACTCTGTGCTGCTTCAAAGACAAGCAGCAGGAATATGAACGGGGGAGGGCCTGGCTGGTGTGGTGGCCATACCCAGGATTTGTGGGATTCTTATACTTTGAGCTCCCTGGGTCATTGCCAATCTTCTGACCAAGCTGATTCTTCTGGTCACTGTACAGCCTTCCTCATGCAGGCTAGAGGCAACTTATCCACCCACTTGTATGTCTGTCCTGAGCAGATGATATTCTACTTTGGTTTATTTTTAACAAAAAATCAGGAAAAGATTCCTAATAGACCTGAATTTCCAGAAGGAAATTCTTCTGGAAATTCCAGAAGAATTCTTCTATTTTGCTTCTGTCACTGGTTCATTTTCTTTCTGGGCCAGTTATCTTGGACTTTGAGAATCTAAAAAAAATGTAACTTTAAATAATTTGTCCCTTTAGAAGCCATCCTCAAATTGTATATAGGAGAAAAGTGGTATCAGCACAGTATGTTTAAAATCCTCTTTGAAAGACAGCCCCCTCCCTTTCCTAGATTGCATAGCACAGCTTAACACTTGGGGAGAGAAAAAGCTTCTTTCCTTGACAGAATATTTCCATGTTTCTTATACCTCTTCCAAAATATTCTTATTCTCTCCCTTTCACACCCTCTTTTTCAAGGCCTTTTCTGCAGGGACAAACTGAAGCTGAGCACTTCAGCTAAAAAGGCATTCCTTGCTGGAATAATCAACTTTGTTTGTTTTAATTAAAATTTACTCAGTGGTTGTGAAAGTTGCTGGGATTGTGGTACCAGAGGAAAGTGAATAATTTTGCTTTTCTGAGTAATGAATTTATGTGAGAAGGATGTGATTGCTGTCTTTAACTTTGGTCCAAACAAAAATCTAAATTGAACCTACAGTGTTACTGGTAATTGAGAGAAGATAGTTTATTGTGAGCCTGCCTGCTTAAAAAATAACCAGTGAGCTTTCCATCAAATATATTCTGAGGGGAATTAAAAGCCAACCTTCAAGAAACTGGTTGAAAAAAATGTAAGCTGTGCTTCAGGAGTTATTATTTCAGTGTTCTGTGGTGGCAGTTTAATGGTAAATCAGTTGGCAAAAGTGCATGGAGGCATCTGAAGACACGGCTTATTTTGTTGTATGTGGGAAGGATATTGACTGTGTTCTACAGCTTGAATATATCTATCCACATGGACGGCATAAATATTACAGCTAGAGTGGCTAAAAATTTTTGAATATAAAGTGTAGGCAAGGAATTTTTTATTGGCTTTTCACCAGTTTTCTGTAAGATAGAAATATTCTGTCTGCCAGTTCATTTTAATGAGATTTTGCTGCAATTGCAAGAGAAATATCCCTGTATTGCAAAAATCTGATTTATGTGTGACAGTGGAATGTGAGAGTTGCAGGTCAAACAGTAAATATTCTACCTGCAGCTAGGATGGTATTGTGTTTATGGAGTTACCTTTTTATTTATCTGTTTGATATGATCTCCATACTATGTTTTCTGAGCTTTGGGTTTAATTTCTGATATTAACATAGATTTTCAGGGTGGCTTGATTTAAAAATCTCTTTCAGTTTCAATATTCCAGCTTTTAAATCTGGAGACTTTCCCTATGTTGGAGGGTATCAGGACTGAAAAGTTCCTATCCATCAGTGTTACAGGAGCAATATGTAACACAGCACATACCAAAATTACTGAGTGAGCTTTGGAAACATTAATAGGATAAAAAGCAATGACAGCAGTTGCTATTGTCATTTAAATTTTATTCTAACAATATAGTTTAAAATTAAAAAGAAACTGGATTGCAGAAAGAAATAGCATCATATGGTGGTTGGTTGATGTTTCTGTGAAGGCTTATGGAATTTGAATTGTCTCCTGCTGCCACTGGGAAGTTCTAAATCGGAAACAGTTTGTGATGGCAGGAGCCATAAATAAGTTTTCCTTGTGTTTGTAATGTAATCAGAAAATAGCAACATACTGAAATGCCAAGGCTGAATATTGGAGTGGCAAAATTTCCTTTAAACTTCAAAAGTTCTAATACCATGAGATACATTTTAGATTGTACTTTTCTGATTGTGTCATATTTCATAGCTTGTCTTGGTATTGGAAAGTTGTTGTGCTTTAGACAGCAGCTGTGTCCAAGCACATTGCTCTGTGCTCAAATTGACAGGAATGCTGAAGGCTTCTGTGGGGGAAAACCCCACTTCCCCAAAACTAACAAACCACAACTCAGTTCCTTCTGTCCCTGTTACAGAAATTTCACTTGGCTTTTAGGTCTTTGTAACTAGACATGAGTCATAGTTTAGCAACATAGATACATACTTTGTAGCCTCAGTAGGAAATGGAGAGAAAGGAGAAATTACAATTTCTTTGAGACGTGTGGAGAAGGATAGGAACCACTGCAGGGAAGACATAAATGATAGTTATGGCCATACTACAGGGATTTGGAGATCTACTGTTGTACTTTGGATATTTGCACAACTTGTACTATGACTCATCAACTACCATTTTCATACTTCTCAAGTTGTGTTTAGTTATTCTGAAATAGCTGTATTTGTTTCTATTAGCAATGAAAGAACTATTAATTACTGGTACAAGGAGCTGGTGAAAAGCACATCCCATCAATTTTATGCATATTAAATATATAGTTCTGAAAACTCTTTGCAGTTCAAAACAGTTCCTTAAACAAAAACTAATGTCATAATTTGCCTTATCAGTCTCTAATTTCAGCAGAAATGTTTGCTACCATTCTTTGACCTTTGATTAGCATCTCTTATTATGTAAATGAAGAAAGGCCATATAAAATGTTGGCTCTGCTGTGCATTTACATAATGATTTGCTTTTGAAAGATGGGCAGTTAAAACTACATCAGTTAAGAATTTCTTTTGTGTAATGGATGTGGCTTTATTTAAAGTTTAAAGGTAAGAAGAGTTGTGTGATTTGTTCTTACAAAATTTCACTTTAAATGCTACCTCGGTAATTTTCAGGAAAATAGAAGGGGCGGACTTTTAAACATCTCTTCTGAAAATAAAGCTTGCAGGTTTCTCATTGTAAAAACCAGAAGAGAATAGATAGAAGACATGCAGTACCCACACTGATAGCTACTGAGGTACAGGCCAAGACTAATTCTTTTTTCAATGGGTGGAAACAAATTTTAGATGAATGAGTGCCTGCAGCAGACATGTCAATAAAGGAAAAAGCTGTATGAGCTGGGTTTTTTTTCGTTTGAGGAAAAAATGTGAAAGGTACCCTCTTTGGAATTTCTCAGGGAATTCTTTACGAAAGCTGTTTTATACGCAGAGAGATTACATGCCAGAAATGCAAAATGAAGTACAAAATAAAGCAAATAATGGTGACTATCCTAAATGTAGAAAATAATATATAATGCATGATACTTTAAATCTCATTAAAAAGAGAAGCATATGTAACTTCCTAGCAACCAAACCTCCAGAGCCTCTCTGGAAAGATGTTCCTTCTCTAAGGGCTCCCTTGTATAAGTGCTTTAATAAATGAAGCACATACGGAAAGTATATCAGTGTTCCCTGCGTGCAGAATATTTCAGTGTTCTCAAAAGCCTCATATACGATTGTATAACTTCCTAATCTGATATAATCAACACAAAAACTCTATGTTAAATTAATGTTCAAGATCTAATTTCAGACAACAAGAGCCATGACAACTGCACATAAAGCTGATACTTCATCCTTAATTTCCCTTTTGCTCTGCACTAAAAGCAGAGTCGCAATACGGCCTTAGAGAGCTCAGCGCTGATTGAGATGCCATCTCCTGGCTGAGCTATAAAACCAAGTTGCAGAATTATTGTGGTTATTCAAGATGCTGTAGTGACTGTTTTCTGGCCCTAATCCAGCCCTGGTAATTATGGTTAGATTTTGTAATTTCTCTTTCCACTTTCATCTCAATAGGGTGTTCTCCTGGCCGCCTGTCCCGCGCTGCTGAGCGGCGTTAATGCGGCTCTTAAACAGCTGCTGTGCTTCTCTCTGCAAGTGGCTGCATTTCGGTGGTAGGTAAATGACTCTCACACACAGTGCCTTGAGAATTAGCAGGATAAAGGACACTTACTGTTTTTATTTTACCACTCAGTGCCCATGTTTTATTGGGGTCTTGTCTGGTAGGTATTTCTCTGTGACAAACATCGGTGTTTCAAGGCCTGAGAACAACGAGGCAAATCAGAGAAGAAATAAGTGCCCTGATATTTAATGTCCCAAATGTTGAGAATTTTATTTAAGGCTATATATATTGGTCTGTCATTTTTAAAATAATCGTATGTGCCATCCAAATCAATGGAACATAAAATATAAGTCTGCATATAGACCCAATTTTTACTGTGAAAATAATGAGGTTTCATTCATTGTCTGCACCCATTTCACCTACTAGGTTTGTAAATTACCCATATGAAAAAAATCCTTCATGTTTGGAACTAGGGATAGTGATTCCTTTTCTTTAAGACAAACATTTCTTTTAAATGTTTAAAGAAAAGCCTTGAAGAAAACTGAAATCAAACAGATAGATTCTATGATATATTAAATTATATGTAATAACCTCTGAGGCCAATACAATGAGCAAAATAATCATAAATGCTTTCATAGCATGGGACATTTCTGCTGAAATGCTAATAGCTGTTCAAGTCATGATACAATATTGGTAGAATGGAGAAAATTCTCACATTCATAAACATGTGAGATTTTACTGGCATTCTGTTTGCTCCCTTAGACATCACAGAGTGTCAGTGCTGCTGCATTGGATACTTCTGTTGACATCTTACCAGGCTCATGGGTCCTTTAAATATGATATGAGGGCAATGGGACTATTAAGATTTTGTCAGCACGTGTTATTGTCTCTGCAGATACAGTAATAGCTCTTTGAAAACTACATGTTCGGTGTGTGAAGATCCTTTCTGAAGATAAATGACTTAGGTTTTTGTTATAATAGCAAAAGTAACCTATATAACTAGAAGCTGGCATTTAAATTGTCAAATCTAGGTTTTTGTAATTATAAACCTGAAATCTTGTTTTATCTGTTGTCAATAGAAATGAACAGTTTAGTTGATGAATGCTTTTTTTCTTTAAGGCAATTAATTTATACTAAGACCAAATATGTTGCATCATTCTTCACTCTGGTATGTGTTAAAATGGCTAAAGTAGAAGCTCTTAGGAATGCAGCTTTTGTTGGGATGATGACTAACCTTTATCGTTGTAATTCATTCAGACCAGAGCATGATGTTTGCTTTTTTTTAAACCTGCTTGCTACAAGTAGCTATTCTTTAACAACATAGCTTTCAGCTGGTTTTGTCTCATGAGTACAGACAGTGAATTTTTGTTCCATCAGTTTCTATCCTTAGCCTACATTTTGGCAGGTCTTTGTTGTAAGTGTGTGTCTCGCATATTTATCTCACTCTTTCACTGAAGGCATTTAAAATTTTGGCTTGGCTTATGGATGTGTGCTCTTGGTGTTAGTGTAATGTCCATACATCTAATTGATAAGTTATAATGCATTTTTTTGTAGCTTTAACCAGTCATTTAAAATAAATAAGATCATAATGATCAGTTTCCATTTACCCATTTATTAAATAACAATGTTCACACTGAGCAGTTTGATTTTGTGTTACAATAAGGCAGTCTCTACATGATGACAGATGGTGTTTCATTTTGCCGACACTGTGCTAAAGTGCTGTGAGTTGTGATGTGTTTGATTTTATTAGAGATCAGATTTAACACATGCATTCTACATAACTGCAATAGCATTCCCATTTCTCATCTGTAGGAGAAAATGAAACTGTGATGAAATGTAATATACTCACCCTCAGGCAGAACTAGTGGGATTGGGAATTGCAACATAATAAATCTAATGGATATTGCACTACAGGACACTAGAAATTTACTGTTATTATGTTCAGGGAAGGAACTTGGTTTTGTAAAACTCGCTTTTATTTCACTGGCATCAGTGCAATTTCACATTATTTAACCATTATATCCCAACAGTTTGCTGCATTGAAAAAGTAACCTAAGCTCAGAGGAACAGAGTAAAAGAACTCAAAAGGGAAAACACAAAGTCTGAATAACAAAATGACTGAAATTATTAAATGCAAATTACTGCCTGACAAAATAGTTATAGTTAATAATGGGCTATCATGATATGCATGTTTAAAGTACATTTATAATTTATAACAATAGGCCATTAAACATAAATATTACATATTCATACACATTGAGACACCCAATTTATTTTATCATAACTCTTTTGTACTTGAATATTTTTCAAGTTTTACAGGTATCAACATAATAGTTATCTTTGTGATCCCTGTTTATATTTGTTCCTCCTGACAGTCAGAAGGTTCTCCATTTGATCTAATTTAGCATGTCTGTAGAAAAGGCTTTTCTAGAGCACACAATAGATTACCTAATCTACTTTAAGAAACCAGGGATCCTAATTAGAAGGGTCTCATGGTAATACAGGAAAAAGGAGAGGCATTACAATTTAATCATAAGTTAACAATGTTGGCATGTTGTGTTTTGAATAAGTCCATTTCTCATAGCCTCCAACACTTCTGGAACACTCTTGGGTGTACCTATTAGAAGCCTCCAAAAAACTTCAAATGCTTTTTAAATGCTGCATTTGCACAGAGTGATGGTCCCAGCACTATGTTTTAATTCTACAAGATGGCACTAGTCCTGTTAAATAGAAATGGTCTAAGTGAACTGAATGAAGGTTATAGATTTTTATTTTCTACCTTCTAACCCTAATTTCTTATAAAATGAAGTACATGAATTTTATTTCAGGAAAAAAATATTAAATCTTAGAATCCTGATTGAAATACTAACCCCTGTCATAAAAGACTTCACTTGAAGGACTACATTTAGCTCCCTGAGTTTTGAGGAGCAGCAGAAGACATCTATTCTTGAAAGTAATACCAAGGCTTTCAAGAGTAGCTTTGAAATATCTCAATTCTTATATCAAACAGTGTTTATGCATTTGGTGAAGTGCTCCTGTTATTTTTTAGTGGTCAGCACTGCTGCTGTGATCACATGAATTTAAATGAAAGCTGAATTTTTTGGGTCTGATAGCTTAGAGTTAGTAGTGGGGAACATTGATCAGCCCTTTCGTAGAAAAGATAACAAATCACATCAGGTTTAAAATAAATAAATACCACGCAGCAGAGTAGATAGAACTAACAAGCTGGGAAGGAGAAATGCTCTGGGAGTGTTTGAGCTAACCTGGAAGTTGCAGTGCCCACTGAGGCAGCTGTTCCCTCTTGGATCCCAGGATGATCCTGCTGTGTGTTGTGCTGGTGTTCTGTGTACACCCATGGATTTGCCAGAGGGTATCCCATGGGAGACAGGTAGATAAGCTCTCTGATTTCAGAGGCTTTTATACAACACAGAATAATCAGCTTCTACATCTTAGTGGAACAGCTTCTTTTTGGAAGTAGAGTTAATTTCTTCAAATGGAGATGCATTTTGGTCCAACCCCAGGCAGCAGCCAAGCCCCAGACAGCCACTTGTATATACAACTTGTTCCCTCCCACCTGTGGGATCAGGGAGAGAATTTGGAGGGTAAAAGCTGGAAAACTCATGGGTTGAGAGAAGGACAGTTTAATAGGTAAAGCAAAAGCCATCCATACAAGCAAAGCAAAACAAGGAAAGGAATTGAATCATCTCTTCCCATGAGGGGGCAGGTATTCAGCCATCTCCAGGAGAGCAGGGCCCCATCCTGGGGAATGGTGACTTGGGAAGACAAGCACCATCACTCCAAGTATCTCCTCCTTCTCCTTCTTACTCCTACTTTATACACTGAGCATGATGTCACATGGTCTGGAATATCCCTTTGGTCAGCTGGGGTCACCTGTCCTGGCTGTACAAGGAGCAGCAAATGCCCTGGCTCCTTGTGAGCCCTGCTCAGCAATAACAAAAACACCAACCCTGTGTTCTAGCACACATCTAGAGCACAGGCCTATAGCAGCCACTATAGAAAAGAAGAAATTTAACTTCTTTTTAGAAGAATTTTAAGAAGAAAAGAAGAAAAATTTTCTTCTTTTAAGAAGAAAATTAACTCTACCTTAGCTAAAACCAGCAAAAGAAAGAAGGAGATGGTGCTTAACCCAAAGCACAGCTGAAGGCTCTGACTACCAGTAGCTCCCAGCCATTGCTCTCAATCTCTGTGGGAGGTCAGAGAAAAGCCAGCATGATCAATGATCAAAATTTGGTACCACAAGCTTAAAAATACATATATTCTTGGGTTTATTTTTCTCAGAAGAGTTACTAATGTGACTAAATGTACCTTTTAACAAACCTGGTAATGAGGCACAGAAAGGATTACTTTTTTAAAAAATTCTACAATAACTTCTGGTTGGTGACAGGATGTTTCGTAAACTTCTTGTACACTGTTGTCCCCATACTCCTTTATGGCTCCTAGATTCTATAGTGTTCAAGATGTTTTAAATTCTATAGGATAATTTTTATGTCCTTTATAACATGTTAGGCTTCTATTATTCTGTCACTTTACATTATTCCTTTCAAGGAAAAATACTTAGCCTAAGACAACTTCATAGGTTGACAATTAAAGATAAAAGCTATTTTCAGTTTAAGTGCCATTTACCAGTGTTATGAAACTGTCTGCCAATGTATTCTTGAAATTATGTATATATATAACTCTCATATAGATATATGTTTGTGTATATATAAAATATTATCCCAGAAGTAAACTACACTGGAAAATACCTCCAACATTTTTACTATTTGTAAACAGTAAGTGCAGGCAATATGCTCCTAAAGGGAGTCTATAGCTCTATAGGGTTTTGTTAATGTTATACTTCTGCTATGAAGAAAAGTAATGAAGAAGTTGTAAAAAAGCCATGTATGAAAACGGATTGATCTACTATATGGAATAATCTTTTAACAGCTGTTTTGGGGTTTTTTTTTTTACCTTTTCTAACAGTAGTATGGGAATCTTTTTGTCAGTAATACTGCTTTGGTTGCACTGGAAACTGACAGTAAATCACATATATATCTATGAATTAATCATTATTCCTACAAAATACTAATTTTCTCTGTCAGGTGCATTGTAAATACAGTCTGTGATACTCTCTGTTGAGAGAAGCTCAATTATAATGTTACTTTATTTTTTGACCAGCAGTTCGGTATATTAAGTGCTCCCAGAATGCTGGCTAAAATACTGTATTGTTAACTGCTACTGAAAAGAAGGTAATCAAATTTGGGCAATGTCAAGAAAAGGAAGCCAGAACCATGCTCATATCTTAAAACCATCCCCTGTTATAACTGATAGTCTTGGTGTGTCAATTAATTTACATGTGAGATTTAAAATATATGAGGAAAAATATTTTCTTCAGTCAGTTTCAAAATCCAATTGCAGCTCAGATTCTTTCTGAGCTTTTAGTTATTGCCAGGCAACTGGCAGTGCAGCTCTCCTGCTGTAAATCCCGTGGGGAGAGATGCAAGACTGGTAGAGGTTCCTGTTTACTTCTGTGCCCCTTAGTGCTGGGTACCAAGTCTAACTTGTAGCTACTCCTCTGCACTGTTCGGTGGGGTTCTTGGTCCCAGGAGTCCTGGGGTTTGAGAGCTCAGGAATGTTTTGCTTTGTTTGGGTTTTTCCATTTTATGGTGGCATGTCCACAGCACAGAGAACATCCTACCAGCTCCTGTTCCATCACTTCTGTGTGATTCTGCTCACAGTGCTTTATGTGTTGGTTTTATCATGGCTAATGCAAGTCATGCTGTCATCGTGAAATCACAAGGAGTTTAAGAAATTTTCTTTCACACCATGTGGGGAAAATCACACAACAGAAAAGGGGAAAGTGTATGAAACTTGATGAGTTTCGTAGGGATCTGTAGCTCTAGCTTCCCTCTAAAGGAGTGGGTGATAGTGGAATTTAAGGACAGGTTCCTGTTGTGCCACTATTACAGCAATGTGGGTATTGGTCTTAAAGTTTAAGAAGGAGGCTTGCAAAGGAACATTTTTGGGAAGCTTTAGGGGCCTTGATCCTAAACTTTGTGATCATTTTTTAATATACTTGAATTTCTAATATGTAAGGTGACTAGTGATTTCATTCAGTTATGGTGGGCATTTAACTCCTTCTTCCCCACATGCCCTTAGATCTGGAGGAACTGAAATGTTATCAGATTAATAAGGTCTCTGGCTGAAAAAGCAGGATATGGTTTGAAGTGGCTTTTGATTTCAGCAGGAGCTATCATTTCAAACACCTGTTTTATGTTATGGTACTCATAATGGTACCTCCTTATTCTTTCTGACACTGATTGGCTTCCATGGCCTGAAATAAGTATCTCTACAAGGATGCTGGTTTAGATCCTCCATGTATCACACTCCTTTTGGTTTCCCCAACTATGTTACAGAAAGTAAATTGTTAAAAAAAGAGGATACATTCAGTGGAACATTATCTTTTGAATCAAAGATCAGTATATTCTATATTATATCCAGTGGTTATATTTTTTATCTTCAATAACCTATGTTAAACTTTTTCTGTCAGTTCTTAGACTAAAAAAAAAAAAAATAATTCCAGCATATACTTCACTGTTGGAGCTTGTTCTTTAATTTAATTAAACTTTATTGTTGCATTTCCTGCCCTCCATCCTCTTTCTCATTCAATATACTTCCCATTATCCCTTTCATTGAAATTACTTCCTTCTTTTGTCAGAAACTCTCCCAACACTTTTTCAAAGGTGGAAAAAGAAAGAGGTTTTATCAGCAGTTTTAAAATGTTTTTTTGTGTTGTATTCATTGTATTGAGAGTCACAGCAGTGACTGAAACCCAAAAAGCCCAGTAATGGTTATTATTGCCTGTACAGAACTGAGACTTGACAGGGAATCTGGGCAATGCCCTCACAATACTGAGAACTGATACTTTATTCCTTTTGTGTTTTGTACAGATCTCATCTCTACCACTGCATACAAAAGAGAGTCTCTGAAAAGGTGTCCTATTTATGAAGAAATAGATAGCCTCTACTTGAGAGGATTTTTTTTCCTTCTATTTTTTCAACTTTTAATTGCAGATGAAGGAAAAGCACTGTAAATTGAATTTGATTTGCATGAAATTGCACAGGCATGCTGGTTACGTAGGACTCCCTATTAACAAGAAGATTTACCATGTTGATTCTTTACCAAGGTATTTGTGGAAAAAATACAAGAGTCCTCCAGTGGTTAAAATAATGCCATAAAATTTGGTGGTCCTTAACCAAAGCCTGCCTAAGCTCTTGATGAGCTCCTGGTAGTTCAGCAGGCTGTGTGCTGTGACCTAAGTTTATCATGCTGCTTCTCTTATCTTTCATTGTTATCATTTGCTTCCTTATTGTGTTCATCTGTTCTTCTCATCTTTCACTTAGATTGATGTCTTTTCAAGAATGAAAGTTATTTTCATCACATGTGCATTGCCCTTGCTCCAGCAGGGCTTCAGTTCCAGTATGGGGACTATTGTGACTCTTGTAATGTGAATGCCAGAGTTACATCATCCCTTGTTTTAGTGTGTTTTATGGATCATATTGTAAATCAGCATTTCTGTTCTTGAATTAGAATAGTGCTTCTTTAGCTGATGTTGATGATGGACAAATACAGCTGACCTATATGAAGTTGTCAGGTTAAGATAGCTGAGTTTTGGCTAAGGATTTCTTTAAGACCAGGAATAAGCCTCTATGTGTTTTTTTCTAAAAGAAAATAACTGTCAGAAATATTACCTATCTATTCCCTTTCTTATGAAAGGATAATAAGACCTGCTAGAAAAAAAGTCTTAAAATTTCTGGAAAGACTTTAATTGCAGAAATCAATTATTTACAATGCCAATTCATATAATGAATGACAAAATTCAACTTTTTTCACTTGTGGATCATTGCCTGTGTAGCAGGAATGTTGTGATACTTTTTAGTTTCATAAAGACTAGTTTAGTGCCTGTATCTAATTCATGATAAAGTGAGAAAGACACTATGCAGGGCTGCTGAAAGTCATTTCATACCAGAAGATACACATATCTTACCTGCAGGTAAATTATTTGACTTCCAGAAGACAATCCTCAGGCACTTATAATGATATTGTGGAATATTATGAACTTTCTTTACATTTCTTTACTGCAAGGAATGGTTGTGTAGCTGTTCTTTGCCTTTTAACTATTTTCCATATGCATTATCCCAAGGAAGACATTTACATTCTGTAAAAAAAAAAAAAAAAGGAAAAAAAAGCCTGTGCTTCTGTTTCCTCTTATTTTCACTTTGTTACTGAGGATTTTTGTCAGTCACTTCTTGCTTGTTTTTTTTGATAACAACTGTTCACCCAGCCCTTGAATCTTACTCCTGTCAGAGATGACCTTTCTTTCCTTCTCTTCCATTCTGTGTATGTTAAGAGACATATGATGGTGATTCTGTGTTACAGCAGTCTCAGCATGGTCAAGTCCAAATCAGTGTCAAAGTGATATTTCTATAAAACTTTCCTGATAACTTTCACATATCAAGACAAATAAAAATAATAATTTATGTAATTTATACCAACTTTTGCGTTCCAATTAACAAAAATGATTTTGCAAAAACTTGCACAGAATAAAAGAATGCTAAAGAATTTTTAAAGATCTTTCTATACATTTTTCTTCTATAGATAAAGTGAGAAATCCAGTGCTAGCTCTTAGCAGCACTAATATGCTTCTAGAATGCACAAGAAGAATTCCCAGTGATCCAGGCTGCTTTTCACTTAGGCATGACTGTATATTATCTACTAACCCATAAGAGTCTGGGTGGGTTACAGAATTATGGACTTAGGGCTTTGGAACAGAATGGAGATCCAGCTAGTTTAGAATTGTGTCAGAGACTAATACCAGATGTTCCAGAGTAAGACATAAATCCTAAACCATATTTGATTTCTCAAAAATCTTAATAGCTGCTTCAGTAATGTTAAGGCAAAATTTGCAGAACTTAAATGTCATAATCTATTGACATAATAGCATGTGACAATACTGCTAACATTTTGCATTAGAATGCAAATTTGATTGAGCTGGGAACATAATTACTTTGGAATATATCTTGGAGTTGGAAATTAAAGTCTTGGAGAATGTTAGCAGCAGCATTGTAGTTGACATGAATGAGGAAAGGAAAGCAAAATGCTGCTCTTCATCTTAATTTCTACATGGAAGCTTCTGAAATGTTTCTGCCATGTCTGTAATTAGCTCTTTGGCTGATTTTTACTCTCTATTCTATACTAATCAGCTAAAGTAATTATTTAAATGGTAACAATTACTGTAGAATACTGTAGGATGCTACTTCAGCTACTTAACTGTGGAATCCTGCAAGCTCCAAATGTTCCCTGTGATCCATGTGCCAGTCTTGTGTTCAGTATTTTCCACAATCAATTGATGCGCAGTAAGAATTTTGGAATTCCACTAGAAGAAAGTTATGCCAATTAATGTTTTGGGTTCCCCCTCCCCTGAAAACATTATCTGAATAATAGCATAAAAATATCCTAATTAACATCAATATTATTTCTAATTACTCTATGACACCCATGTGCCTGAACAGTGACGGCTGGTTTAGGTTTCTGTTGTTATTTATAGCCTTGTTTGTAAGTGTTTCATGATTTTGTCATGTTAAATGTGTTTAAAAACATTACTGCTATATTACGTTTAACTTTTGTGTCTGTCCATAAAGTGAAAGTCAGGAGAAAAGCAGGGAATTCCCCTGGCTCTCTAACTGCATTTGAATTTAATTTCCCTCTTTCATCTTCTCTTTGTCTTCTCTGTTTAAATTGCAAGCCTTTGGAATGGATTCACCTACATACTTCATTCGTAATGTGCCCAACACCACTGTCAAATGACCCTTAGTCTTTTCAGTAATAAACAAGATTTATAATAACACGAATTTAAAGATAATCTGGAGACACAAAAGCCCTAATTATGCAAGGGGTGGGGGGAATTGAGGGGTGGGAAGTTGGAAATCTTTTCTTTAAAAAAAAACCTATTAAATTTCTGTGCAAATCATTAGTTTCATGTATTAATCTTCAATTCTGCATGAGCTTCTGGATTTGTTACTGAGCACTAAGACAGAAAGAGATGCACACATAGGGATTGTGAATGTGCTATTGTTTATCTGATATCTCTTAGTGATGTCATATTAGTTCAACTGAAAGGACATCTAGAACCTTGAATAAAAATAAATGCTTTTTGTGGGGCAGCAAAAAGGTTGAACTTTGTCATTGGAGCACAGAGGTTGAGGAAGTTGCTAAATAACCCCTGGGTCTTTGGTAGCCTGTGAAAACCAAAACAATATTTGTGTCTTATGAAAAGCTCTGCAACAAAATGCAGTGTGGGTGATAATGCTTTATGACCTTTTGATCAAGTCCCCATCTTGTTTGTTGACTTTCTGCTGTATTTTATATTTTATGTAATTGAAAGACAGCTTTAAGAAACAGGTCTGCCCTGTGCATCTACATAGATGGATGTAGATTTCCACAGCGTTTAAATTAACCTCTCAAGCGTTTGGGTGGAGGTTTGTTTTGTTTCAGGTCATATTTGAGTTTTACAGGTGTTAATTCAGAATTCATGAAACGAGTAATTTTCTGCTGTTAGTTCATAATACCCTACATTGTCTCTCTGCTTGAAGTTTCTTAATGTTAAGGTCAATTTTATTGATTCTTTGGATCTATTATTCCATTGAATTTTTACTAGGCACATACAGAAAGGGTAACTAATCTTAATATCTTGTGTTCACCATTCTGTTTAGCATGAAATCAGTAACTGATATATTAATTATAATAATCTGTTAAATATACTTTACCTACATGTTAATTATAGCAGACCATTCTCATTTATTTTTCTGGGTAGGCTATTAATTCCACCCAGATGGTACTGCTTTTTCAGACTGTAACACTCAGTGTTAACGGAATAAATCATGTTGCCAAGATACAGGAGCAAAAATGTTATCACATCTGAATAGGTTTTGAAATGATATAACCATGAAAGAAACTTGCCTTTTAATCAGGGAAGAAGCTTAGTTAGAGCAGGGTCAGTAACCCAGGCCTCCTTTGTAAGACAGGAAGCATTACTTGGAAGTACAGGAATTGCTATTGCATTCCAGAATATCAAGCATTTTCAAAAAAATGCCTTTTTTTCCTGCCTAAAATAAGCAACCTAAAAGACATGATGTAAAATAATTCTCATTTTACTCGAGAAAAGAGTCAGTATTGTTAAAAACCTTCACACTCTTCGGCATTTGTAGCATTTATTATGCATTATTAGAATGCCATGTTTACTTTGTTTACTTTTGGCAAACCCTGTTAAAACGAAAGGAATCTGCACTGCTTGCAAATAATACGTAAAAATTCTTTGCTCCTCACCTTTAAATTAAACAGATATTGGTATCAGCTCCCTCCTTTTCTACCTCCCCCCTAGTGTGCTCAAAATGCAGATCCTTGCTGGCTACAAAGTAGGTTTTTTACTTTGACGTGAAACACGTTTTAGGTGACACATAACTTCTTGACTACCTCATTTTTAAAATCAGTCTCTGCTCCTACATGGATTCATACACACCTCCACCATGTTTACTTGCACAGTAGCTTGTGATTTTGGTCTCTTTTCTCTCATTGGACATATTCTAGAGATATAAGCTGGATCATATTTGGGTATTTCAAAGCCCACTACTTCATCCAGATGGATGAATGAATCAAGGCAATCCTTTATGAAATAAGATTAATGTCATCTTTATCTTCTCTTTTACCTTGCAGAATAAATAGTTTTTGAATGATGGGCACAGTTTTTCATTTAAAAAACCCTAGGTAACCTAGTTAGGCAGAACACATACTCTTTCCAAGTACAGTGAAACAGACTGTTCTTATTTTCTTATTGTATAGGAAATATGTTGAATAATACTTTTAAGTGTGTTATCTACTCATATGTGGAAAGAAAATAAAGAACTTGAGAAAATCTCAAACCTATGTGTCCAGATCTTCTTTGTAACTGGGTATATTTTCCAAAACACTCCGTTAGTATGGTGGAATTAAATAGAATAATTGTTTCAATTTCTTCAGAACTTCTCCCTTTATAAGGTTATACGTTGGTTGGAGTTAATGTAGGGATTAAGTGTGAACAATTGTTATTTGAACCTTTCCAGGCATTGCCACTTTCATGGTTCAGTATCATGTTTGGGTTGTCAACAGTCAAGAATAAGTAAGGTGAATAAATACCTAAAGTATTTCTAATTCCTCAATAAGTTACTATAATGTAATTGCAATGTTTTGGAAGCAAAAGAGTAAAGCTTTGCTGTGACTTGAGACACAGTTCTCTATGAATTGTACCTCTTTATTACCATGAAAAAGGGATCAATAGTTGTTTTATGTTCTCCAGCAGGAGCCCTTACTCCACACTGTGATCAGCAGCTATATCTGTGTTTTCTAGTATTAGAAATAGTCCAGTTTTAGCTCAGTCGTAGATACCAACCATATAAAATGGGCTCTTTGCTAATTGCTGCTAAACATGCTGATAATTGCTGTGCTTGTTGTGAGTCTGAGCTCTGACAGTTGATCCCTTGGAATTAATCTGTTCTTTAAGGACAAGTAAAAGGACATATTAACCCCAGTCTTAGGGATTTAAAAGTGTAGAAAAAATAGTCCCAGATCCTTTTGTCCACTTAGGAGAACTGTAAAGAGTAATTTCAATATCCTTCTTACCTCTCTGTCTGGACAAAGAGGGGGGGGAATTATTTCTGTAGTATTCACTGAGTATGGTTTGGTGCTCCAGACCCTGCAAGTCTTTGAGAGAAACAGTTGAAAAATTTCCAGACTTGTAGACACCAAAGGAACACGCATAGCCTATGGCTGAAATTAGCATAATGTACAGTCCTCTTGATACTCCCATTAAGCTTACTGGGCCAAATTCAACTTCCTTTCTTATACAACAGCTGTGGGAAACACCTATGGGCTGAAAATGGCGCAGTGAGTACAGTGCTAAGCTTGGAAGAAACGTGCATGAAAACAGAAAAAAAAACTACAACAAAGCTGAAGTATAACCTAAAACATGAGTTAGAACCAGGCAGTGTTGCTAAGCTAACTATCAATAAGAACTACAAAACCACTACATGGTTATGAGTAGCTTTTAGCTGGGGAATGTAAAATCTTAAATGGCACAGATAACGTCAATCTGAATTACCGTTTTCACAATGACACAGATGTTAGGATAAGGAAGCATAAATGGAAATTAAAGAGAAACAAATTCAGAACAGATGTCAGGAAGCATTTTTTTCATGCCGAGAATCACAAACGTGTGGAATGGCCTACCAGGCAAGATTGTTAAGGCAAAAGCACAGGGGACATTCAAGAAGTGATCAGATGGCATCATAGGGGAATTGAGTAGTAAAAAAGGAAATGAGCATGCATGAGGCAAATGGTTTTAATTTAATCCCAAACAATGTCCGTGTTCTTATGTTATTAATGTGTGCATATTTACCTTGGATAAACACACAGAATTCATAGATAAAAAAGCCCAAACCTAAAATGCATAAAATAGCTTTTTTCTAATAACAAAATCAAGAAAAATGTTGTCTTTTTTTCCTGTAATATCTCTAATAATTGTATATATGAAAAAAACACTTTTTTTTTTGTACAGTTTTCCTCTGTATTTTGTATTGCTGATCTGTAGTTGTTACCCATGGGGTCATAGGGGAACTTCTGAATAACTTTAAAATATATTTCTCAGGAATGGCATCTTGTTGGTGTTGTCAATTGTCCTTTTAGGATGCAGGCTCTCTTGAGCTCCCTTTTTACACAATGTGCAGGTGGAAAAGATGATGTATTTCATCTTATCTTTTGGGAAAGAGCAGATGTATAATACACAATGTCCCAGTCCCACAACATTTATTCCTGTGATTTTGTGTTTTGTCTGCCCTGTTAGTTTCAGTAGGGCTCTTCACGTGCATAAGTACATCTAAGTTGTTTGCAGGATAGAGTTCAAATGCTTTGTTTGGCTCTTGTAAGACAGGCAGATATCCCTCAAAATAAGGAATTGTGTTTTCTCCTGTGGACTTTATTTCAGCAGAGACTGCTGAGCCTCAAATGTGGAAAGATACAGAAACTATAGATCCCTAAAGCCAGATTCAGCTCCTGAATGTGGGAATCAATATTTTGCATCGTCACTCTGCTGAGTTGAGTCCAATGGCAAATAAAGGAAAGATGAAAATAGAAAGCAGCTCTGAGCTGTATTTATGGACCCCTTTTGTTACCTGAGCTCTGAAAGTACTGCTGGAAGTCCCTGTGATTGCATTGTTTGCAGCTTAAAACATCAGCAGAATAAGCAAAATGCTTACTTCTGTTATTACTCTGTTCATTTCTCTTCTGCTTCCCTGATGTTCTCACTGTCTTTCTCCTCCCACTGACCAGAGAACTGCTGCACTGGGAGAGATATTGAGAAGAATGTGTAGAACAATAATAGGGTTATTGGGCACCTCTAGGAGCTTGGAAATAAAGATCTATCAGGATTTTTTCCTTTACTGTAAATGTAAAATTGTCTTAGCATTTTGTTTCTTGGATATAGATCAGCTCATCTGTATAATAATATCATTAAAATTCAGCATAAATATGATTTTTTTTTCCTTTCAATGGTGTTATTACAATAGTCTAAAAAGGCCAAATCTTAACCTAGTAAATGGTGATGAAAAGATAAAGGGAGTTATTTTGTAGATTTCAGAGAACCACAACCTTATTGGGTAAATCATCATGGCACTATAGAAACCAATGGCAATTGAAGTAAATAACATTCCATTACTTTCCTACTGGCTAGGTGCTGGTTTGCTTTCTGTAACATTATTGTTTTTGTTACCAGGATTTTAAATTTGCAGATGTAGAAACCTAATGGAATCTACCTGGTGGATAATTCAGTTTATGATTTCCACTTCATCTTAGTTTCTAGTATCATAAATCCCTGACTTACAAGGTAAATTAATCAATTAAACATCAATTTTTATGCCACTTCACTTTAAGCTTTTCTTAGATAATATTTGATCAGTACTTATCTAAACTCCTAATGTTTAAACAAATCATCACCTTGTCACTTAGGTGTAGACACAGAAAACTAAACAATACAGTGTTAACTTATCTGTTGCAGGCTGAAAATGCTGTCTGGGCTTATCTTTTTTTAATGTGCTTTTGACATAAAACCGGTTCACTAAGTCACATACTGAGAAGTTCAATAGCAGAATGGGCTTAGTGATTTACTAAAATCATATGTGAATCTCATAGTCATATTCTGTGTATAGATTAGGAACTCCACAGAAAGAGAACTGTTAGAAAATAAAGCAATAGAGCTGTGAGTTACTTTTGAAGGTTCTGGAGTTTTAATCATTAACTCATATTGATATTCCTATTTCCATTATGCTTGGCAGTGAGTTGTTCTTTTAACATTATATTTATATTTCATTGTCAGTGTCTGAAACTGAATTACAATGATCCATAGCAGCATCTTCTTAATTATGTTACTATCGGTTAATTAACACTTGTACAATGCACACCAGGCGTCGATTAGAGGGAGAATGAATACATGTCCCAGGTCAAGGAGAATAGGCTGTGATTTTACAAATGAAGGGGTCTAATGGAGTTCAGCATCAGTTCCCTCTGATTTTCACTGAGAACTCCACCTGCTTTCTGCAGCACGCTTTGAAAATCCCAGCTCTAGAGAGAAGGAGCCAGTCCTCCAGCACTTCCCAGAATACTGAGTTTGCCATGTAGACTGCCTGGGTTGAAATCCAATTGATTTTACAAAACTGAACTGTAAGACTGGATGCACAGAATGGGCAACAAACTTATAAATTACACTGAATGCCAGTATCAACATGCACCATATCCTTAGATGTTTTTGCTGAGTCATTGGGTGCCACAAAATTTTATGCAAGACCTCTATGAAGTCTTACGCAATAATTTGCTAATTGTTGCACAAAACCCACCTCCACCCAAACCCTTGCCTATTATTGATTCTTTTACAGGTAAGAGTCAAAAGCGGCAAGGTTAAAACCTGTGAGATGACATTGCTCAAGATGGAAGAATCCTGTTGTTGTCAGACAATGGGAACTAGTGGGCTAAACTTCCCTGAGCAACATCTTGCCAAAGACACATCCAAGAATGATTTCAAAGTGCCTTTGGAGAAATGGTACAAGTTACATGCATCTGCTCAGGAGTGTGTCTACCTGGCATGTTAGAGGCAAGCTAATTTTTATTTGTTTGAAAGTACCCACAATTCTAAACCAGGTACATTTACATGAGTTTGAACACAAAAGAACACATTCTTGTATGAGTAGCAAGATATTTTAAATAATGAAATATAATTCCATCAGCACTGTGCTCTCCTGTTATTTATTACTGTACTAAATTATCTACAACTGAAGACATCCAGTTTATAATGAGATATCTGATGATTTATTTTTGAAAAAAATATTAGCTTTATTATTTATTAATTCTAATGGTATTCCTCGGTGTATACTCCATAAATATTAACATATCTGATGTCTTGCAAAGATACAATGAAAATAGCATTATACCTGATGTATGGGAGAGATTTGAAATCTCATTTTTATGTAGTTGATCTTCTGTAGCTTATAATATCAAGAAGCCAAATTAATTAAGAATTTGTGTCAAAAAAAATTGAGAACAGTTTTAGTGTAAGAACATTTGGAGATTTGTATTTGGATTAAAAGCACTTTTTAGCCATAACATTATTACAAAGGTAGTAAAGTGGTAGATTGTATTTTTTACATTTGTGGAAGGCTGGATAAATTCCAAAATATCTTTTAAAATATTGTATTGCTTAACAAATACCTACATGCAGAAATTGAGAGCTAAGTAAGGATATTGTGATATGTTCTCACAGCAGATCAAGTGGTTCTCTTAAAAATATATATATATACACTAGATACTATTTTCAGTAATATCAAAACAGTACCACTAGCTACATTTACTGTTTAAAATAAGCCAGATACCTCATCATGATGCTCTCTGAATACAGCTGCTGTCTGAAACCCACAAAGACCATCTGGAATTTGAGATTTATCAGAAGATTATTGTTCAAGGCTGGTTTATCTCAAAACCCCAAGTCCTTTACATTTGTGCTGACATATCCTTTTATAGAGTCTGATGTAGAGAGATTTCCTTTAAGCTTGTTATATATTTGCTCTGATTAAGAACGTGGCAATCTCTTTTATTTTGATATATGTGATTAAATACAGTGCTGTCTTTGTAAGTATTTTAAAGTTAATTTACATCTTGTTTCATTGTCATTTCTCCCTGGTTTTCTTTTCAGACAGAAAAAAATCATCTTCACATGAACAATTGCAAATACACCATATTAATTCTGAGATTATGAAGATTTAAAATGACTTGATGTTTATCTATGTTTTCCCAATTATAGATAAGCCTGAAACACTCAAAGGGGCATTGTAGTGGCTTGGAAAATGCAAATTTAACACGATATAAATTATTTGTATTATAAGTTGGTCTTTAGTTTGTATCTTTAAACAGAAATCTTGTTTTTCTAAACAGCTTGATACAGGTAAGTCAGGTAAATATCCATGTTCTGTGGGGAGGAGAAGGCAGAGTTCCCAGTTAGAACTGCTTGCCTGTGTGCTGAATACTTGGTGACAAGAGAACAGTAGAAAAAAGGAGAAGCCTCATGGCTGTAACTAAAGCATGGTGTCAGGTATTCTGTAAGGCGTTTTGCTTATTTATTTAGTTTTTGAGGATATGTTAATGCAGCAGCAGTACTTTAGTGAACTCTGCTTTTACAAATATTCAATATAGTAGTTCCAGTTGTGTCTGAAGCCAGTGTGAAATTGGTGGATTCAAGGGGACTTACTTGAGAACCTTAGCTGTAAACAGAATGAACAGGTCGAAGGCACTTGCATTGCATTTGTAAAGATTTATGTCAGTATGTTTGGTGTTCATGGTGGTGTCTCTTATCATATCTCTTCTCTTCTCATTAGAGAACAGGCTGTGATTTTGACTCCTAGCCAGTATCTTTTGGCAGGACTGATATTGCAGGCATGGTGTAGCCATCACATACATCCTCATGGATGCAGCATAGGAGGGGTCTCTGACATTTGTGTGCTGGAGAAATTGTACTGGCTTGGATCCCTGTTTCTCTATCAGTATTGTTACCTATTGATAATCACATTAAAAATTCTTGTTGGCTTTTCTGACACAACACGAGCGAGACATTTAGAAGTTCTTTAGTATTGTGGAATGATGAATAGTTTGGGGTTTCTATGTGTTTATTAGTACAAAAGGGAAAAGGATCTAATTTGGATATACACATACAGTTACACAAACCCATATGTAGTCCACACAAGACACTGAATTAGGTAACTGCTGCACTTAAATGACAATGTACAGAATGAAGCTCAAATAGCAACACTGAATCTTTGAAGGAGTGCTCTGAGATGCACTGGCTGGAATGGAACAGCTCATTACTAATATGAGGCAGAATCCATACACAAAAATCAAGCAAAGAAACCTGTATTTCCTAGGCATTATTGAGATGCCAATCAGAGTGCAGCATGTGTGTCTGGAATTTTAAATCATTTTCTGGATGCATTTATTCCATATCCTTGGTGTAAAATATGTACAAAAAAATTCTAGGGCTCTCCAAAGACTTGTATGTGTTTGCCACTGTTCACATATTTGTGAGATGTATTGTCAGTCATTTGACAAAGACGCAATGTGAAATAACTGCCAGTTCACTAGTATTCCAGACTGTCACCTTCATTTTACTTCTTTCCTGGGAGGAAAAGCATTTTTGCAGGGTTATTTTTTTGAGGCAGCAGGCTACAAAACATGACTTTCTTGAAGGCCTGTGGATAAGGTTAAGGCCACTGCTGCAGAAAAGCTAACTCTAAGCAGGGAGTGAGACCCTTCCTTTTCTGAAGTGAAATTAAAAATGGAAAGCTACTTTGACCACCATGCAACTCCCCACTGGCATTTTCATTTGCTACCAGAACTTCATTTTGGTGCAGCTTACACTATCCTGAAATGCTTTATGCAAAGCTCCTTGGTTCTATAATTGTTATTTTCTTTTGAGTCCAGGCAGGATTTTCTGTAGATGCTTTGTCTTGTACACATGTGTTGCATCAGCAAAAATAACCAGAGTGACAGAACTGGTTTGTGTGACAGTTTGGCACAAAAGATAGAGGAAAGCAGGGCAAGAATGAATTGCATTTGAGATGTGTTTTTCTCCAGCTCAGAATAAAGAAAGGATTTGTTTAATCAATTTTAAAACTGAGAAAGCTATAAAAAGGCATAATATGAAACTGGAAGTGTGCTATAGATTATAATAATAAGAATAAAAGAATTCTAGTATGTGACTTTTAATACATCTCATATGTTTTATATGTTTTAGGAGATATTTCTTTTTTCAATAGCAATTTTGTTAAGTTCTTCTCAAATATGATTCACTGGTTCTTGATTTTACATTGCATGCTGCTAGACAAATATAGAAGCTGAATGACAACAGTGGTGGATCAGACTCTCTTTAGATTTTGCACAAGTACTTTCAGTACTTTCTCCAAACTTAAGGTTAAACATGATATCATATTTTAACAGTGACAAACAGAAAATGTACCCACAGAATGGTATTAATATATGAAATGCATGAGTTGCTTTAGAATGTGTTTTGAATGTTCTTCAGTGTTATAGCCTTGGAATGTGTCTAATTTATACTTTTTTTGGTATAAAGTATTTTTTGAGGTGAAGAATAAAAGACCAGTATAATTATTTTTGCCTCAGAGAGTTGTGGCAGGAAATGTAAGTATAATTTAAATATCCAGTAGATATTTGTTAACTGTGATACTGTTGAGCACAAAATAAGCTTGATTAGTGTGCATCTATCTAGTCCTTTAAAGAATTGTGTATCAAAGGATAAAGCATTTGCATTTTGAACAAAGTAAGAGGCTGTAGCCATATCAATATCATTATAATTACACTTCTAATCTCTTCTCTGAGTATCTCAGCTTTCCGTGGTGGCTGGCATCAAACTTTTAAAAAAGTGAGTATTAACATCCCTATTCAAGTTTGTGAGAACTTTCATCTGAACTTCTGTGGGCTTTACATGATAGAAGAAATAGTCTGGACAAAAAGCATGTTAGCTCTTTTTGTATTTGAAGTATAAGAATAGATTAAGGCACAGAAATTAGCAATATACTGGGTGTATTTTGTGATCACAACAGAAATCAGGACAGACTTACAGGGTTCTGTTTGGCAGAGGGTGGTGGCATTACGCAAGAAGGCAGATATCGTGTCTAAATATGGGCAGGGATAAATGTAGCCAAAAAACCAGTCATGGATGCAGATGGCCCTGCTGAAGTTTGTGCACCTGGGCTGTGTGGTTTCCAAACTGACCTCATGACTGGCCACAATGGCTCCCTTCTCTTCCAGAGCCAAAAATGGAAGAGGCTTAAGTGGGTCCATATGGCACACAACAATCAACGGCAAAGATTCATTGCCAACTTGGTATTGCAACTACAGTTTGTATTTCAATGTGCTGTGGAATTGGTTCACTATTCACAGAAGAGCAACTACTGCCAGGAGCAGCTTAATCTATGAATTTATCTAATTATGTCCTAAAAGCACCAGAGAACTGCAGTATGATTTCAGATGTTGTGAGATGAAGCCAAAGTCAATTTAACCTGAACTGTGCAAATTCCAATTTGCATCCAAAATCAAGAATTTGAGCTTCCCTTCTATATATGGTGGCACAAAATGTTTTTAAAATAAAGTTTTACTGTACTGCATCCTTTGTGTAGCAAGCAGAATATAACATCACTCGACTTTCGGGAGTTAAAGAAAGATGACAAAATATTACAAATAAGCTATTGAACATGGTTATCTGTGACCTTGAACAACTTTTTTGTTCTTTCTCCTTTCCACCTTGGACTTCATAATAGAATTTATTTTAAAGCAATGATACACATCTCAAAAGAGTAAGAGACCTTTGATATAATTGCTATGAAGCTGGAAAATCGAATGATATTACTGTAAAATCCTTGTAATAGCCTAGGCAATAACTTCACTGTGTTTGAGTGCTATAGCTCTGTTTGCTCAGTAGTTGTTCATTATGTAGTTTTATTGGTTATTTTTCCCTTTTATCGTCTGTTGATAGAAGGTACTTAACTATTTATGAGTCTCTCCAAGGGTGAAGCTTGCTGTTTCCTGGCTGGAATTACAAGTGAGAGGAATGTAACAGTACTGGGTAGTGTGACACCTGTGTGTATTTTTTCCATTGTGATATCTAGAAAAAATTATGTGAGTCATTCCTTCCACCTGAAGACAGCCCTGCAGTTTGGGCAGGACGTTGCCTTGTGACTGTGCCATTCCTGTTGACTCGTGGAAAATACAAACCAAACACATATTTGCATTTGATAACACAAGTGGACACCATTCCCTAAGATTATACTAAAACTAGGTCTCTTTTAGGTTTAAAAAATAATAGAATTAAAATTGAGGAATGTCCTTAGGTGGTGTATATCTGAAAATACGTGTTGTATTTATAACTGCTCTGGTAGGATCGGGAATATTATTGGAAAGTACAATATTGTATGATACTGAAGGGGTCACTAAAAATAGATGATCTGAAGATAGTATTCTATCAGGATTTATTTGGCTCAGAGTTGAACCTAAAAGTCAGCAGTAATTAAAAAATTAATTACTGATGTTTTAGCTGACTAATATCCATTCAGTGATATTTTTTTCTAGTGTAGAAAACTATTTCCAATTCCATTTTTCCAGATGATATCACTACTACTTAGCTTGTGTAGCTCTATTTTCCCACCTGACAGTGAGTGTCATAAGCTCACATTTAAACTGTCATATTGTCCCAATAATGTTTTATTATCCACCCTTCTCATCTTTATACAGAAAGGTATTGCTTCCAAAAATCCGCACTTCAAACTTTAAAAACATATAGCCTTGAGTAGTCAACCTTTTACAGAGCTTCTGCACAGAGCACGTTTTTAAATAATCTTATTGCAAAGCCATGCAGATGACATACTTATCAGGAATGGAAAACTTAGACTCACAGGGTTTTTACAGTTCAATAACATTCATCCTGCCATCAAATTTTCTCTGAAATGCATGTGTACCTACAGTGCTCTCCTAATTACTCTGTAAAATCTTCAGAAATAATAAAAAAATAAAGGTAATAACCTACAAGCTATAGTACACAGAAGCAATCTGTAGAAATAGAAATCTGCACATCCCTAACTGTTTTTATCTACAACCAAGTCATCAGACATCAGTGGCCATGCCACAAGCAGAGTGTTTATACCTACCTTATTAATGTTCAGACTTTTATTCAATTTTATTTGCCTAGGAAAACAAAAAATATTTTGGATGGTCACCTAAGTTCCTATAAGGAATTGCTTCCATGCAGGAAGAAGTTCTGCAGATTATATAAGTCTCAATTTAAGATACAGTTTAGGAACCCAAATGGAAAAATCATTAAACAGTTAATGATTTTTATCTCTATAAAATTTCTATTGTATAAAAATGCATATTAGTGAGACTTCACCTTGAAAGGATCTTCCCATAATATTCTCATCTAGCCTTTCACCAGTCACACTCTTCCTCAAGTCATAATGAGAAATAAATTCCCTGCAGTCTAAGATTTACCAACTGAATGGTTCGAAAACGAGAGTGAAGTAAAATTGTAAAGAAAGTGGACATATTCTACTATACCCATAGCTAGTAGCCCCTGCCAGCACAAACCCATGAAAATCCTTGAATCACTCTATACTTTTCCACTGTGTGCAACTCCACAATGATATTAAACAGTCACTACACACCAGAGTGATCTAACACAGCTAGGGGAATGTGGAGAGAAGTGCAGAATTCCCACCTGCTTGCCAGAAGAGCTCCTGACAAACCAGTCACTTCTCTGATAACTTTATAACCTGTTCTTTCCAGCAGATCCCGTCCAATTAATACCCTCTGTGCACAAGTACCTTCCATGGTTTTTCTGTCAGCAGTTTTTTAAACCAGTAAATCCAAATTAAACCACAAGAAATTACTCTCCTATAAACCTAAAATAGTTTCTTCCCTGTGCTCTCTAGCTCTATGGAAACTGTCCTTACTGACAGATCTGGAGAGACATGATGCTGCCATACCCCAACCAGAGTTCTCTTGTCTGACAGGAGGATGTCATGTTGAAAAGTAGATTTAAATTGTGGAAAGGGAAGTAATGCCAAGACCTGAATGTTTTGTACTCAGGAGTGAGTGAAGACAATCTATTTCACAGTGCACAACCAGCAAAGAAACAGAGAGCAAATTTGTAGTATTGATTCATCAGCTAAAAGAGACCAAAAGTGCAAAGTGTGGGCTACAAGGAATTTGTCCTTATGTTAGATTTCCCTGAGGAGAATGCCATACATGTCTCCTCTGAAGTAAGAAAGTCATTTGGCCTGCACCAGAGGCCCCATCATCAACTGAAACTCGCAGAGATACACTGATCTTCTGAGAACTACCCCAGATTTGAATAACTGTGGGAAGGTTGTGCTGTTCCTTGGTTTGTGAGCTCACAGGTAAAGGATCTCTCTCTCTTTTTGCAATTTCGTCGCAATGTGACACTATTTCTTTAGCCTGCAGTGGACAAGTGTGAGCTTATCCATTTGTAAGCAGTGCAGGGAGGGTCAGTTTTTCCTTATGAAATGGGTGAAATGAGTATTGGTGAAGGTGGTTTATACAGATCCCACTGCTACCACGAGCATGGGATGATCTCAGGTAGCTACAGCATGGCTCCTCTAGGATCAGCACCAGACAGTGCAGTGGTCCTAGAAGCTGTTCTGATGAAATTCTATATTATAACTCTTGCCACACCTACTGCAATACATCCTTAATATAAAATAGATCTGACAAATAGTTTGCTGATTTTATTTATTATCAAAACCTCTTATGTGCAAAATTTGAATGTCACTTGGATATGAAGTTCATATAGTTGTGACTTTCCTTTATAAGATTTTGGTTATTGCAGTCTTGCAGATGACCCTGGATATTGCTTGTGAATTCAACAATTCAACTTAGACTTTTTGGTCTTTTAGGAGAGGAAATTAACCTTATTAAAAACACACCAAATTGCTTTATATTGTGTGCTGCTGTTACTGTAAAACCCCTTGAGCAAGGAAGAAAGGAATATCTCAACAGCATTCTCTGTATTCTGCATTATTTTAAGACTCATAAATATATCTGGCAAAAATAGATATACTGGGTTAAATTACAAGCTATTGGATGGACAACTTTATTCATTCCTGGCTGGTTATTGCCATGATTCAGATGTGAGAATTTCAGAGCTTAGTAGAAAAATACGTCTCTCCAATTGTTTCTGCATAGTTTTATACAGCTGCAGTAGCTAATTTAGTTATATATATATATGAGGTTTTTCTATCATGTATTCTTAAACAAGACCAAGATTATTAAAACTTCAGACTATACTGTGTACATGTAGATTGTACCACTGAATATAAAGCATTAAAAAGAGAAATCCAGTTCTAGCAGCCACTTGTAATGCAATCATGAAGTAGAATTTGATGTGAAGAAGGGTGGTTGTAGAGGAAAGATTACCTTCAGTGTTAAGAATGTATTTACTCACAGTTGATACTAGAAAAAAGAGATGATGTTTAGAAATCGTTGCAATTTTAGAAGTATTTATGTTTAGAAAATTGCAATTGCAATTTTTCTGAGATTTTTTTCTCATCTTAATATATCAGATGTAAGATTATTTTATGATATTTTCTTTAGTAACTTCAAATATCAATTTCCAGAACTTACTAAGCTTGACAAATGTCATCTGTAATAGAGTTTATGGACTACCATACCGTTATGCAAATTCTCATCTTGGTTAAAAAAGTCAATAGTAAGTGATCTCTTACTTTTAAATTTGTTCATATGACAGGTTAGTGTCAATAAATAAGCAGCATTTATTTTGAAGGAAATATAGAGATGTAATGGTGTAATACTATTTTTAGAATGGCTAAACAGCATTTGTAGATGGTCACTTAAAACCCCATCAATGGCTGGCCTGGGCTAAAGACTTCTCACCACTTATCCCTCATGATGGTGGTCTGCTGAGAGGTTAAAGCAGGCCTGGGGCCCACTTTGTTTGTGGCTCCTTGGATTTTGTGCTGCTTTACTGTTCCCTTCCCTGGTTCCCCTGGTGTTTAAGTGAACCTGCTGAGGTGTCCTGGTCAATGCCCAGGAAGAGGCTTAATGGGGCTCTCTGAGTATGCTGTGCAAATTAGGACACTAGAAGGTCTTGGGAGAGCTGTCCCTGAGAATTGTGACCAAAATCAAGTGTGAGACAAAGTTGAAACAGAGGGAGATCTTGACACAAGTTTTAGGTGGATCAGGAGTGCTCTGTGGCACTTTCACATTTCAGCTGCTGAAATGGCAGCTGTGGAAGGTTTTGGGGCAACTTTGTCCTCCACCTCCTTAGCAGGATTGGTTGTTTTGGAAATATCTCAGTTGTGTGTGTTTGGAGATAGATTGTCTATTTATAAATCGGGAAAATTATAGCACACCTTTTGTTTCACAGCAGTCAGGGTTATGTAGGTGATAATTAAAGAGAAGCATCTGTTGGAGATTGTAAAGGCAAGTTTTTGCCATGAAAAGCAAGAAACTAACACACACTGGAGGAGAGAACTGGAATGCAGTCTTACAGCATGTTCTGAAAGCTACTGTAGTCTCAGTTGAACAACTTCTGCCACTGGTTTATGAGCTGTGTCCATTGTGGCTGTGGTAGTACCACACTGACCTTTCCTTGGCCCATCTGGTTTGCTTTTCAAATGAATGTTGCTCCTAACAATGTCCCAGTTCAAGCTGATGCTGGAGTGCAATTTAGTCATTGTTCACCAATGATTAATCAAGAAGAGATTTCATAATGAAGTCAGCATTAAAATGTATGGGCATGTGGCAAATCAGATTGAATGGCAATATCTCAGAATATATAGCATCATATTGTTAGGTTTCTTTTGTGGTTTTTGCTCTCCTGGGGACCTGAGTATAGACTTTGATATGCCCAAGCCCCGTTTATTTTACATTTTAAATGATTAGTGGAAGATTAAACTTTCATGCTAACTGAAAAATATAATGAAAATGCTAAATTCTGGGCTCCTATCTAAATATTATTAGCTTTTACATGATGTATTTGGTTCTTTTGTTCTTGCTGACTCACAGTCCATAACCTTTCTTTTGTTAATGCATTTTAATTCCCCGTTCAGTATCCCTAGACGAAAAGGCATTTTGATATATTAGTGAAGGGAAGGAAAAGAAATAGCCCAAAAAGATAAAATAATGGAGAAGAACTACTTTTAGATGCTGTCATTAAATATAAACAGAATTAAGAACAGTCACTAGCTGATAAGGAAGCTGATTATATTACAAGGGGCTGTAGTTTTTGAATGGCAGAAGGGAAGTTATAGCTAAAAGTAGTTTTTGTTAGGTAAAAGATTTCCTCTGTGTGTGTGCTGTAGCTTGTACCTGATGCTGTCCAGTGAAGGTCCGGGTGAAGCTCACTTACCATGAATTGCAGATAAACTTATAAATTCCAGCATGGAGGAAAACAAACTGTGGGTATGTGGATTTTATATACATCCCTGCCTCCTTCCATTCCAAGTATTTAAAGGAACTGTCAGGCTGGTCTCATGAAAAATTTTGTAACAGGACTATTGCTCAAGCAAATGGTGCTGCAGAGTTTCCAAAATAATAGAATCCCTGATAAACAACTGCAGCTGGTATTTCTAAGAGACTATCCATTTTTAATCTCTGAAAAGCAAATAGCTTGTGTTCATATCCATCTGATAATTCAGGCAAACGATTCCTACAGATGCCAGGGAAGGGGAAAGTGAAAAGGAGCACTGAAAGAAATGAGAAAAGGTGATGATGCCATGGTGTGAAAAGGAGGTAAATACAGTACTGCATACACAAATGTTCCACATACTTTGGAGAATGTTTGTGAAGGATTATGTACTATGCTTTAGTATTTAACCAGAAGTTCTGAGATCTTGCCTGTCCATTGTCTTGAAGATGCAATTTATTTAATCATCCTCAGAAGTCAGCTACAGATAAAAAAGGAAACCAAGTAGCATGGTTCATCTTACATTTGAAACAGAAATTAAAATTCTGATTTGAGCAAACTTTTTAAAAACTGAAATCAAAAAGGTTCATCACATAAGGTCTTGTTGTCATGGCCCTCTGAATGCCCCTGGAAAATTATGCTGAAATGGAAAATGCTAAGGGAAAAGTATGAGAGGTTTAATTTGATGGAATACTTTTACAGCAAAACATTGCTATCTCTTGAAGCAAAGTAAACAGAGGTGATTGCAAATGCAAGCTCTGTTATGAATAAATGGATCTGCATTTGGGAGAAAAAAAGTAAAGTGACTCCTTTCTGTTGCAGACAAAATTGGTATTAATAGACTGACAGGAGCACCTGAACCCTCTTTTAGTCATCCAGCGAATTCATCTCATCATTACAATAAACCCTAAACATTAGCAATATCCTTTTCTCATATAATATCAAGGGGTAAGTGGGGATCTTCCTTTAAAATGGCAAGAATTTTGACATAATATTTTTTTCCTCAAGATGGGCCAAGAGATGTAGCTGTGTCAGGGAAAGTCCAAGAGACAATATATACTAAACTTTTGGGTCCCTATTAGATTTTTTACATTATAAGCATCTACTGAATTTCACTAAAATATCCCTATACTTGCCACTGCAGGACAGCTGAAAAGCATTTTATTCATTTATAAAAAATATAAAAAATCCCTATGGTGTATAGATCCCAAATCCAATGCAATCTGAATTTAAGGTAACAATATATCTTATTCCAAGAAATGTTTTTCATTAAATCCCTCATGAAAGACTTGGTTGTAGGGCATGAGATCCCCATCTTCTTTAATATGCAGCAAAACCCAGCATGTTTTATTCAACGAGTCAGATCAGTGAGTGTATTCAGACTATAAATTTGTACATTATGTACAGATAAAAAACATACAATGCCAAGAAACTGGCAAAGAAATTTCCAGTTGATTTTTTTTTTCTTTGGGTTTATAAAAATAACTGTGGTGCATCAATTATTCCCTATTGCCATGGATACAAGTAATACTTTATTATATAACTGTACAGCTGTGCTCAGTTCTCATATGAAAAACAGACTTTTTCATCTTTCTATTTCATAGTTACTGAACTGAGATAATAACATCTCCTTTTATCTATGAAATCAATTTCTTTACCATTCTCTGAAGTATTATTGATTAGAATTTCATTAAGGCATTTATAATAAAATCTATAGTAAATGCTTCTGTTCTACTACAAGGATGCAATGGATGAAGGTCATTCTGTTATATATTGCACATGCAACAAAGGTATATAACAAAAGGCTAGTAAGGTTTAAAAGTCAAGCATTCAGAAACTGGATTATTCAAATTCAGGCTTTTTAATATATATGTTATGATGAAATCTTCAAACAGATAAGTGTGTTCCGTACACATTATTTATTTCACTCTTTTTTAACAAGCAGTAATTCTGACCAAAAAAAATTGGAAATCTGATATAATTTGACAAAATATATTTCTGGTGGGTTTTTCTGTAGACATTATCACTGTATTGTGGAAACCTTTTTGCACATGATTAAATGTTTCCTCACAGCAGCCCTGGATAGTTATACCATTTTATAGCTAGGAATCTAAAACTTCAAAATAGCATTATTCCAAGACTGATACTTCTGTGGATAGTAAAATTAGAGCTCTCCATGAGCTGATTTTTTTCCTCTAATACTTGACCTTGTGTGGTATTTGAGCAGTCCAGAGCCTTGCTCTTGCAGACCTGGCTCAGGGTGAGCCCTGCTGGGATGCAGAAGAGAATGCAGCCAGCAACATCCTCCAGGGAACTGGTCTAGAGCTACCTTGGTATGTAGATAACAACAGCCCTGTCTGGCAGCAGCAGGACAGCAGAGTTCTGAGTTACCTCTCTGTCCCTTCAACACTTGCATCTTAGTCTCCATGGTTATCAAAGTCTTTGTAACTTGTAATATGTGACTGTTAAAGCCTTCACACCTGGGCTGTGCCCCCCACCCATGTGCCAGATTTCAGAGGTAGAGTGTGTACTGCTTATTATCACTTGGCTGTGTTAGCTCTAAAATCCTTGTGGAACTGACAGCAATAGGCTACTAAAATAATGGGGTTTTACATGTACAGATGTTTTTGCATTAGTTTCAGAAAAGTAGGTATCAGTAAACATTTTTAAAGTTTAAAATGTTTTGTGTTATAGATTAAAAAAAATGTTTTGTGTTATAGATTAAAAATGTTTAAAAATGTTTTGTGTTATAGATTAAAAAAATGTTTTTTCATTTGCATAGGATATTGAATAATAGTGCAAAGTGATCACCCCAGTGAGAGTGCAGAGATACTCACATACAAAAGGGAGAGTTTAGATTTGTGTTTGATATGGCAGAGTGGAGAAAAAGTTTGGAGAGTGAGACCAAAATGGCAAACAAAACTTATGGAGCTATGCCTGACTAGTTTGGGAAAAAATACTGACACAGAACAACTTTCACGTAGTTGTTCACAACATCATTAGTTTTAGGTTTAATATGTATGTTTTCTGTATGTTGCCTTATTACATAATTAGTGTGGAGTGTGAAAGGAGAAAGTATAGTTTTTTAGTTACATAGGTAGTTTCTAACAGTAGAAAATGGAAAAAAGAAAATCAGTCCTAATGGTCACATGCCAAAACATAAATGCTCCAACCTTACAATAAATTTAAGCATTCACAAGTTTTATAAGTTTTAGAAAGATCAGATGAAATCGTAACAGTACTAGTTAAGGTGATCCTCTGTACACAAGTCCATATTTCCTTATTTTGATTAGGAACAGATCACTGAAAACCATGCAAGTATGCAAATATATGCAGCCATTAATTCTTGTAGATAGGTATACAGTTAAATTGACTCAGTATGGCTGTAAGCCAGCTCTTTACATGTACAGAGGTATGTAATAGATTTTGTCAGTTTGAATGGCTTTTTACTGTATATAGACACTTCTTCTTTTTGGATTGCACTGCCACAAACGACGTAATGAAAGAAATTAAATTTATGATGACCTACTTTAATATCTCTCCTTAGGCTTTCTCCCAAGCACTGGAGATTCTGTGGAAAGGGTGATATCTGTATATGAATCCATGAGCCCACATTCACACACACTCATTTTGTTTTTTAATTTTGGCAAGCTTGGTGGCTGGTTAGGATCTTCCTGAATATCAATTTATACCTGCATATGTCATAAGAAATAATTAAAAATGCTCTATGGCTTTATGTTAATGTATCTGTGTTGCAACAAAGATCAGTTAGAGACTTTCTTTGCAGAACCTTGTTTTCAGTTACTTATCCTTTCTCCTGAACTTGCAGGCCTTGTGGGCAGAAGGAACCTGGAGTACTTTCTTTGTGCTGGTGAGTATTGCTGCAGTCCCGTTTGTTTTTATGGTGAATCAGGAGATCTATTTTCTTCATAGCACTGTTAGTGAGGGATAGTGCTGCATTTGGAAAATTCTCCTTTCCTTTTTACTTCCTATAAATCAGTCTTGCCTATTGTGTACTGAATTAGGACATGGTTTTTTTTTAAGTGCCTGGTTTCCTGAACTATAGCTACTAAAGATGAACTTTATTGTTCCTGCAGTCCTTTAAGATCGACAAATTCCATACTGTGAAGGTGAGGACTAATGACACTTGAAGACTGACTACCCCCATGCACTTCAAGGCACAAAAGTAATGAACAATTGTTCGTTGAATGTCCTGTTATTAGAAAGGACCACAAACAAAAGCAAGGGTGAAGTTGAAATTGTGTTTTGAGACACATGTACTGGATTGGGGATTTGGTTTAAGCATAGAACAGTTTGCTGCAATTGGAAACCAGCATTATCACAGCAATTAGCCTTGGGCATAATCTCCCCTCTTCTATCTCCTGTTTAGATCATATATCAGCACCAGTAGTTCATGTTGTACTCATAAGTAATGTACATCAAGTCTATTCCACTGTTCCAATTTTCCATTATAATGCCTGTTTGACGCCCTATTTAAAATGCATTTCATTTTACACAAAATAATTATTCAAGTATTAATTGTGCACTCATCTTTCCTTCAGTGCTCTTTGTTATCTGATTATGTTGAATACGATTCTGTATATTACTGACTTCCAATTCTGTTACATACTAAACACAGCCATTAGGAATCCTGTTTATAATGGTGCCATTAAAAATGATGTGCTGTCAAGAGTATCTTATAATGAAGTAGAGAATATGTGTTTTCAAAGATATTTAATGACTATATGGTTTTAAACTGCAATGGAATATTTTTAATGGATTCCAATACAATAAATCAATCATACATTGCTTGACTTAGTTACATTATATTAATGATAGCTCTGTTTTATGTAAAACTGCACAGTTCACTCTGGAATATTCTTTCTCTGTCCCAGCCTTTGTCCTTTGCTCAGGTTTTTATTTTAGAGAAGTATTTATCTTAAATATTGTTTTTTGGGTGATATTTCACTAGATTTGTACCATGATTAAGTAGCTACAAAACACTTTTAATGCATAATTTTAATTCTAAGCAAAGGACAGCACTAAAAAACCTACAAAGTCTTTAAAAGGAGAACTTTGCCAGTTGTCATTAGGACTTTGGATGATTCCCAGCACACCAGGAATGCTGCGCTGTCATGAAACACAAGAGGGAATCTACACCTTGCTACATCCAGGAGAGAAACAGTGGCTGCAGAAGACAGTCTGGGGTGGGGAAAACCAAGGTATGTCTGTGATTGTGGAATTTAAAACCAGTGAAGAGGAGTAGATATCTGAGACTGCTGCACCATCCCCAAGATACTCCTGGAGGCTTTCTGATATAAGTGATTACTTTTGATATTTGCATAATAAGGCAAAGTATTACAGAACTTTTTTTTTTCTCTCTTTCTTCTTGCAACCCCTTATAAGTGAGATTGTGGCCATCAGGTAGCAAGGCATGAGATAAAATATAATAATTGTTATTATGGGACTGACTAGTGGGATACTTAGCTGCTAAGTCTCACATTAGAGTTATTTTTTTGTACTGTCATATGTCTATTTGATAGTCTGGTGGCAAGCTTTCACCACTGCTGGGACTCAGCTTGAATTTGGTGTAACATCTTAGGTCCTATGGGTATGAATTGTTTATTTCTGTGTTTTCTTGATAGTCTTCTGAAACAGAGCCCATTTGTTTGGGTTTTTTGTGCAGAGAACTTAAGACTTAATGAAAATTATCTTGTGATGAATTATGTCTCTGCTGCCTTTACTGATCGCTGAGAAAAAAATGCAAGTGACTTTTTTTCTCTTTCTTTTCCTATTTTCTTTTTTAGCAAGTGAGTTGCAGGGTAATCACTTCTCTTCTTTATAGATGTGTACATGGACATTTTTTGTGAAAATATCTTTGCACTTGGCAACTAGAAATTAATTCTCATATGGTGTGTACAGAATCAGTACTAGTTCTAAACTAAGGTATAATAAGTTAAACCAAGTTGTGAATACAGTAGATCATGGACCAGGATGCTGATTTCTAATCGTGTTTCAGTCACACTGTATAATTTTCAGTGTCCTGATGAGAAAAAAAATATGGCTTCTAGAGCCATGAGCCTATGACTTTATTAATTTTCCTGTAGCTTCTTTTTTTTAAAGAAAATCGTGCATTTGGAGCTCCTCAGCAGTGAAGCTTTTTTTGGTTTTTTGTACTCCTAGCTCTATACATTTTTGAGGTGTGTCAGATTAGGCTGTGATAAATATCACAGAGCCTAACTGAAATAATTCTTGAGTATTTTTAGTAGGACAATCCACTGAGAAGAGAAAATTGGTTAAAATCTGCTGACAAGAGCAAGATTTGGCCATATGGCCTAAAAGGCAAGATAAAAAATCAGCAATGTGTACATATTCTCTACTTAATTAAATAAGAAGAAAAAAATGCTGCTTGAATTATTTTTTTTTATTTTCACATTTATTGAAGGATACCAAGACTCTTGTTGAACTGAAGAATGATTTTTAGATCATAAACATTTATTTTTACCTTATAATAATTTATCATGCTGCCAACTAATTTCAAGCTTAAGAGAATTAGGGGGAAAAAAGGAATACTTTATTATTCTAAGTCATTGTTTTAAGATTAGTACAGATTCATTGGAAATTTAGGAGGAAGTTGATAAAAGGAGATACATCTCTTTTTGGCCCTTCTTTCTTTCCATAGCTTCTGAGGTCTGCTGTATTCACCAGTCTTGCATTGGGTAGACTTGTGCCCTTTTTCTTGGAGGTTTTTGTATCATTGCTTCTCCCAGAACAAGTATTTTGTATAATTGTTCTCAAACCTCATTTGGAGTGAAGTTTATCAGAAACATATTAATACAGAATTCATTTTTGTCTCAACCCAAGTTAAGGATGAATATATAAATTAATATTCTGGACCAGCCAAGAGGTTAAGAACCTTTTGAATGGGAGCAGCGTGTGTGAACAGCTGCAGGTGTTTATCACTTCATTGTCATGTGTTTTTTTCTCTTACAGGATAAGGCACAGGTTGTTGACTGGAGTATAATCTACCCTGTTTCATCGCAGAAGTTGTGTTATGATTATACATGTCCCAGAAATGCTCTGTAGTTAATGACAGTCATGCACTCTGACCCGTATGATATTTTCTGGCATTGTTTAAAAAAATCTAATTACAAAGCCACATTAAATATCATGCAAAATAATAGATTAGAATCCAAATTAACATTAGACTATTAGACTAAAGCTACTAATGCAGTGGCTGAACCTTGCAAAAGGATTTTAACAGAGCTTTGACTGCCTCTATCATGGATCTTTTACATTAAATTTACATTAAACACATTATTAAGCCAAGTAATAATCCTGTGACATAATTCTGATTAATAATGTGAAGTATTGCACAATGAACTTGGAGTGAAAGCTCAATCTTTTTGTTTTGATTATCATTATAGGAGACACATCAGGTTTGTATATTTATTTACCTACAACTATGACCTGGACTTCAAATGTCCAAATTTTCATTGTTGTTAAAAAAAACCAAACAACTAAACATTATAGAATGTTCCTATACTTAAAATATTTCATTAAGAATCTTACTTTTCTCATTTCTTTTCACCATATTGTATTCAGAATACCCCCTTGTTTCATTCCTTATTGGTGCATTTTCAACAGTAACAGGAGCCACCTACAAGAAAGGTCAGATTTTCAAAGGAGCTCAACACCTGAAAGCTTCCCTAAATGAGCCTTGAAAAGGATTTTCACACCAATGACAAAAATGTGGCAGACCATTTTTCCATACAACCTTTCATCCCACATACACAAAATACCCACTTCTGAGTGGAGCATTGCTCATTAGTCTCATGGTAGGGACAATGGAGTAGTGTTTTTCAGTGTTCTAGGTTAGGATTGGAGATATTCTTTGATAGTAATCAATGAATATTGAAAATTAACCTCTCTTTATGCAATTGTAACTAAAAGCCATCGTAGTGCACAATTTGTTTGACAAAAACCTTGCAGCCTAATGGATTTAAAAATGTTAGGGGACACTGAGCTGCATAACAATGGTAGGGTAACGAGATGCCTCCTAATGAGATGCATAAACAGACAGCAAGTGTTGCAGGAAACCCTCTGCTGAAAGCAGGGTTCATAAATTTCAGCCCTGTGGGGATTAAGATGACTCCCTGCAACTCAGATACAATCACCTAGAGACAGATTTATGGCTTAAAACACTTGTTTGATAGTAGATACTGAAGGTTTTGGAAGATAAAGCATGGCTGAGATTGTCTGTACTGCAGATGGATGTTGGGAAGCTGAGAACCCTCTTCTGTCTGAGGGACTCCTCTAGGGGAGGACAGGACAAATCTGTAAGATTTTAGCAGACCCCATCCAAAGCCCACCCCAGATGGCTGGAATTCTGCCTATGCACAAGGCAAGCTTCAGGCTGGGAACTTAGCGGGCAGAAATATAGGGTGAGGTGAAGGAATTATTGTCTTAGATTTAAATGCCTAAATTTTTTTTTAGTCTTGTCCAGATCTGGGCCTGATACACTGAGATGAAATAGGTCACATACATAACCAAGATATGTATCACCAGAGGGCAGTGCTAAACTGGGAACTAAAATTTTATTTTGATGTGTAATTCATGTGTATGAAAAAAAGCTGCTTTTGTTCTGCTTCAAATATTACTATTTAAAAACATATTTTATTGAAACTAGTGTGTGTCTGATTTAGGAGCAATGAGAAACATGATGATTTAATAGGTGCAAGGAAAAGAATGGTTAAACATTACTTGTTGGAGTGCAGAAGAGAGATTTTGCTCTGAATTGCTCAGACCCTGAAATATATTTTGTTCTTCTTCTTAAGAACATTGCAAAATTTAATATTTGACATATCCTGTACTTAACCTCTTCAAGAACCCCTGGTTCTCTCTTTTAGATGGTGGGAAAAGTCATGTTCTGTCCTGTGCTGCTTGTCCAGGGAAATAAGTCTTGCCTCAGGAGCTGTGGCCTGTGTCACGTACGGAGTCGTGGCACACAAAGAGTTATTGCAATTTGCATAAAAATGCCAGTAAAGTGCAAACGCTGCTTCATTAATATGAATGAAGTTCACAGGATATTTACAAATTACACAAAGCCCCCCATTTAAAAATATATATATTTGATGCAAGTCACACACGGTGTGTATGTGAAGCAGTTTCTGATACTGGCATAACATGGCACGACAATAAGTAAATAATAATGGTTGTCTTCATCTTCATTGAGGCAGGAACTTGGATTGGGCACTGACAGTAACAGATGTAGCTGTGGATATTAGTTGAAATGAACTCCAGTGTAGTATATCACAGTAATAGGCTTTGTCAATATGAAGCATGCTGGAAAAGCAGGGACTTAAATCTGCATGAGGAAGTGGGAAAAGGGTCAGATTGAAAAGGATGTGTCTTCAGTGCTGATGCGAGGCTTCTGCCTTTCCAGGGAGCGTGATGCTCTGTACACAGGGAATAATGAGAGTATGAAGCATTAGAATTATTTTATTAATGAAAGACTGGTTTCTTATTAATCTGTGATAATGAGAAGCATACTGTGTCTATGGAAATAGGAATCAAAAGTGTGATCTAGTACACAGTAAAATCATATAAAATTATATCAGGCATTAAGATTTCCTCGTAATAGAGCATACACAAGTAAATCTAGAGAGGCTTATGTATGAAAAATGATTCTTATCTTTCTTTTGCACTTGTGAGTCACGCATATGACAGTGTCTTTTATCATGAGCTGAGTGAAATATAAAATCTTTCTCAGGATATTACGCATTAATCATTAATTTTTATGTTATGAAAACCACAGTAACACAGCTAAGTTGGAAAATGAACTACATCAACTTCACTTAAAGCTTAAAGGCATTTATTTTAAAATACTGGAATCGAATTCAAGAATGCAGTGCTCTGGTGTCATTACTATTTGACTTCACATAAATGAGCTCATCTTTTCATGAAGAATTACATTCCTAACCAATCCCACAGATTAAGACAATATCATGAGTACTGGGCCATTTTTTGCACTTTAATTACTATCGTAAACCTGAATATCAAACTGTAATTTTATAACTATTCAGATTGCTTACTTGTATGATGTGAAGAATGAGAATTTGGACAGTTGGGTGGTCTGTGTTTTATTTTAATAAGAGGTAAAGCTATATTTTTCTGTGGATTAACTCCAACACAGAGAGAACTGTCAGTATGAAAACAATAGAATTTATCTCCACTGATGTAGCTTGACATATGAACAAGAGCCTGAATTGTTGCCATGGCAATAAATGTGTAGGACTTATGCATGCATTTTCTGCTATAGGATTTTGATTAATGGCATTGACTAAATAGTCTGAAGTAGAAGAAACACTGCAGCAGGCCTGAGAATAGAGATGGCCTGGAATGGGTATGCACACCCTACTGTACACTTTTACTGGTAAAATAAACTGGTTGCAATCTGAGTTGTCAAGTCTCCAGTAAAATATGAATTGAGGATTTAGCACTTACATTTAGTGTGAGAACTCGAAAAGACAGTCTCTTGAAAAATGAACTGTTAGAACACTTCTATTTTCATATATGGTATTTCTTCTTTTGGGATGAATGGTTTGAATGACAAAAATAGTCTTTTTCCAGCTTTAGTGGCTGTGGGCTCAATACTGGTCTTATTCAGGAGACAATGAAGTATCTAACTTTGATTCTTTCATTAAGGTATTGAAACTCTGGGAGAGGAAAGGGTCAGTGTCCTACTGAGCCAAGGTCTTCATTTGGTGTAGGGAAAAGTGGTTTTCTGGGACTGGGGCAAGATGCAGAAAACCTTGTGGGAGGTTTTATTAAGGGAACAGTCAGAACTTATCCCTAAATAACACAAGCTGAATTCAAGTAGATCTGATTGAAAATAATAAACCTGCAGGTTTGCCTGAGTTTGTGTGGCTGTGAACACTTGGTTATAGTGCATTTGCAATTCTAAATATATTTATTGTGAAAGAAATGTAAAGTCCTAACTAGTGTTTTGCAAGCTGTACTTGCACTGATTTTTCAGTGAATTCTGGAGCACATATGACAACTAATTGTGTGTATATGAGTGATTTAAAAAGAATTTAGGGAACTCTGCAAACAATTCCAAACAATTCAAAAAAACAAAGTGACAAAAACACTTCTCATGCAGAATATGAAGATGCTTCTTCTGATTTTAAATATATTTTATTCTCATATCTATTCGTTATAAGAGCTATTTGTGTTTAATCAAGGGTTCAGCTTTCCTCCAGCTCATATTCTATTCCTAATCAATCCTGTCAAGGAATCAGACTGCTGAATTTGTGATGTAGCTATCATTTCTATGGTAATAGGATAGTTGATGAGCACAGTGTTATTGCTTCATTGTAGGATGAGGAAAAAGAAAGGCTGGACTGCGTGGGAGGCAGTTAACAGGGACACGAGTGACTGTAGTTGGAGAAAACAGGAGCACAGGAAATGATGGCCAATTAAAAGTATTTTTGTGAAAGGATTCCTTTCCAATTTGCTTCAATTTGAAGCTTTCTCTTATTTTATAAGCTCACCAATACCTTAAGAATTGTATCAGAAATAGTAATTATTAAGTGTTTCAGTGCTTTTGCCATTTTACTTTATGTTTATGGTGTCTTGATTTGTGATTCGGTAATTACTCATTGCAAACTTTTGAGGCAAGAAGATATTAATTGTGTTAGAGTTTTAAAAACCTGATCCTGTTTACCTGATCCTTGGGCTCTCAGTCTCTTGCTGGCACCATCTACCTTACATTGGCATATTCGTTTCTCCAGTGGGACATGGCAGTGGTGATGGAACATGTTCCTTCTGGTTCAGACACTTTCTTGAGCTTTTGAAAGGGGGAAGTGGTGGAGCCTCAGATTGATTTTCATACATTCCAAACCTGGAAGCAGAGGGGAAAAAAGTTGATGTGAGACCACCATATTTGTCCCTGGATCTCTCAAATGAATAATGCTGCTCTTTTTGGCTCCCATGCCATCTGCTACTGAGTAGTACATCACGGGTCTGCCTTCTTTTCCACACCTCTTCCAAGGCAAGGAAGAAGGAAAGGCATGCAAAAACAACCCAGGGAGCTTATTTTAAGGAAAAGAATGTTCAATTTCATTGGCTTGTGCTTTTGGAAGTGTTTTTAGGATGTCTAGTCCATTACTGCGTAACTCTTCTGTTTCTGGCACCTTTCATGACTTTCAAAGCTCCATCTCAGGTCCAGGTCTTCCTTTCATGTAACCTTCCTCTGCTTGAGGTGTCCTTCAGCAGTGCTGTTCTCAGTGCAGGAACAGCACTTCCCTGGAAGAGCGATTCCAACCAAAGTTACTGCATGTGGTGTAATAAACAGCTATGGTATGAACCAGCCACAGGGAATACAAAGCCATACAGCTGGTCCTGATGTTCACACTGAAGACCTAACCAGGAAAGGTCCAGAAGTTTTACTGTTTTACTTCCCTCTGATCATGAATCGAGTCAGTCTTACCGGAGGAAACTCATTGAAATCCATTTGAACTTAGATAAAAAGCAAAAGTCAAAGTAGCTGTTCTGTAGCTGTTCATAACTTGTTAGCAATGGAAGGATTCTTCACAGTGCTGATCAGTATCTCAGTATATATAAAGGGTTATGTGCAGAATAGCCTTAAAATCATTTTCTTATTCATCTCTATTGGACTTCCAAAAGGAAATTCTAATACAAGCCCAGTGCAGGGCAGAGGGGACTGTCTGTCAAGACTGGAGATATCACAGCACATTCATGGGTTTGACAGGTTATCACCTTAATAAGACAGTCAGAGACCTTCCAGCTCTCAAACAAGAAGAAAGACCAGGCCAATTATCCCGATTCAGCCACAAAAATAATAGACTTGAATGAAATTCCAAAGCCTGCTAATGGACCCTGGAAGTGACTGAGAAGCTGAGGAGTTAGTGAACCATTGTCACTGCATATTGGCCTTTGCACACACTGGCCAGCAATAAGTACTGTGATCAACATTCTGGTTCTCAAATTAATATCCTCTCCATTTTGCATAGATTATCTCAGATTTTGTGGCCTCTGCTGCCAGATGAGAAGCAGGGGTAGGAATTCAAATGACAATAAGAAAAAAAAAAAAACCCAAACATCATGAGAATCTCTTCTTCAGAGACTGTACTGAAGTTGCATTATAAATTTACAGTTTTAAATCTATCTGAATAACTTTAGAGGCAACCTTGCTAATCTAATGTAGGAGGATGGAGCCAAGGCTCTTCTTGGTAATGCCAAGCAATAAAAAAAGAAGCAACAGGCATAAACTGTTGCACAGGGAGTTCCACTTGATTGTGAGGAAGAACTTCACTGTGCAGTGACCAAGCACTGGAATGGATTGTCCACAGAGGGTGTGGAGTCTCCTTTCCTGGAGATAATCAATAGCAGTCCTATTCCATGTGCTCCACACCATCTAAAATTCATAGCTGTGAGGTCCATATCTCTCAAAAACCTAAATACAAAATAGGGAGTTAGGCCCCAGATCAAACAAATCACTCACTGGCAAAATCAATGTCCTAAATTTTTGGTGAAATTGAATTTAGGTAACCACCTTCATATTAAAAGACAAAAATTTTTAGATTCAAATGTTTGGCATCTATATGAATAGACATCTTTGTGAGTAGAAACAGAAAAATTATTAAAAAACAATGAAGAGTAAAGTGGGTAAGAGTAAATTTTAAAGAAATTTATCCTTTGATGCAAATTTTCTGTTTGTATAATCAAGAAAACAGGATGAGAAAATAGGAATGTATGAGTGCACAGGATTATTTTTTCTTTTTTTCTTCATCAGTAAAATAGATTGCTGATAGTCTGTCAATTTTCCTGGGAGAGAGCTTCCTGTGAAAGTATTTATCTTCTGAAGCCAAGAAAATATATGCTGGAAAATTACCTTGTTTATCTCTACTGATGATGTCTGCCTAGTGAAAATGTTTTTAATTGCCCTTGCCTTCCAGAGAAGCAGATCTTATCATATCACATTATCATGTAATCTTCCAGGGCCTATAATGTGACATATGGGTTTATTAGTGGGTAACATCTGAAGTGACACAGTTTTAACTAAACATAGATCTAGTCAAGATGCCTGCAACCTTTAGGATCAACAGAGATGATTGGTTTGAGAACTAATGATTCCTATTTTTAAAGTGTACACAGCTATCCTCAGCAATATTCACACTTTTGTGTGGTCTTTTAATCCCACTAAATCAAATAAAATTATAAATTACTATGGTAATAACATATAGTGTAACTTTTGTACTGCACTGGGTTTTAATAATAGATTTTTCTATTTAAGGAAGTACCTTTGATCCAAACAAAAGAGTCTGCCTTAAAAAAAAGAGAAAAGAAAAAAAAAAAGCTGCTTCATTTTATATTGGAAAAATACAATGTGACATCTGGAGAATAAATTGTTCAGTCAGCCAGAAATACGCCTTGTAAAAATTGCTTAGGTTTCTGTAACAAGATTATTTACTGCGACTGTTCACCTATAATACAGCACACTTCTGAAATGGACCTTTTATGAAACACATCAAGCACTGTGGAAATGTATTCAGTGCATTAATCTACAACACTACACACTTTACAACACTTTTAGAACAGATTTTGAAACTCAGATCATCTAATGAGACAGAAAGTTTTTTCTTTATATTCATTCCAGTCACGTTGTACCCTAAGCCCTCAGAGTATTTAACATAATGCAATAGAGTTTTTTTAGAAAATACAAACAAAATGTATTACTTTTCAGATGACTAGTGATCTCGGACTGTTCTCTGTGCATATTTCCCCTGCCTGTACATAAGGCAGATACCACATCTATCTTTTGCTCTAGAGTTTTATAAATATTTGAGCACTTCCAAACATGTCAGTTTCTAATCATAGTTTTGTGTAATCAATAGCAACATCTTGATTCTGATCATACTAAAGCCAAAAAAAGGGCCCAACACAGAGAGGGTGTCATTGATTTGCTTTGGCTCTAGGTGTCTCAAGTGAAGTAACATGGAAAAATGGAAGCAATAAAAAGGATGCATTTGTTCCTTGTTTTAGGCCCTGGATATGCAAGGAGCACATGTTCTGTAAAAAGGTGATTTCTGGATCTGAATAAATAATGAGTAAAGATTGGATGAACATTGATTCAGGAAATATCCAGATGTAGCAATGAAAAATTAAATTTTACTAGTGATATCTGTAAATAGCCAATATCTAAATCCCAAGCAAAATGGCAGCAATCTAACACCTATTTTTTTCCCTGTAAAATAGGTTACAGTGAAGTTGCAAGAATGTAGGAGGAGAGTAATTTCTTGACATGCAATTCAGAAATTACTGCATTCAAATTCTGAGATAGATACTGAGAAAGCAGCAGAATGAAAGAACGGTCACAAAAGCAGGAATCTTTCAGCTTCTAAGCACAGAAGGCAATCTTTAATTGCTGTCTTGCCTGAAAGTATGAAGAGTATTCTGTTGACTGGTAAAAACATTGCATAAATCACATGTTGGAATGCTTGACTCAGACATTGCTGCTGTCATACACTGGCAAGTCCAGTTGTCCCAAACCAATATTTCTTTTTCTCCAGAAGTCCATTATAAAAATGAGAATCAAGATCATAAAATTCTTCAACTGTCAATTGTCATTAAAGATTTAGGTGGTAAAAGAAACCAGCTGAAGGACAGGAATGTAGTGTAAAAGCATAAAGTATATAAAAATCCACTTATTTTTTAGTTTCGATTCTCCTCTGTTCTGGCAGCATGGTTTATGGGAGTGTCTCAGCATAGGTAAACTGCAGGGTTATCTTCAGGTTTTGGGGTAAGCATTCAAGCCTGCCCGCATTTCCTCCCAGTTCAAGTTGCTTATTATGAATAGAAGTCCAAAATGCCCACCAATTTTATAACATAGGATATTAACTTGGAAATTGCTGCTGTGGATTGCAATTACTTTCATTGCTTTATACCAAGATATTACATTTCCTTTGTTGCAAGATAATGGTACCATATGGAGAAGGCTGAAATTCAACGACCCGAGGAAATGACCAGTCCTTGAATTCTTAGTTTCTGCCACTGACTCAGAGACTGGTCTGAGATCTTGAGTTTCATCTTGGTAGTCTGATACCTATCTTCATTATGAATTTTACAGTATTTTGCATATAGAAACTGCTATATTAGTGGTTTTGCTTTTACTTATATTAAAATAAATCTTTATTAACAAGAAGAAGTAATTTATAGAGCCATAGAGTAATTGAGAGATGTTATCTGCAAGAAGTTGCTACCTGTTGTCTTGCTTTCAAAGATATTTCTTCCTGTTGCTTCTCTGTCTTGCCACTTAAAATTAAATCATTCCAAGATTGTGAAGTATTTTTCTTCAGAAGCCTTCTGATGTTGTCATTTTTGTATCTTCAGATGTTCAATTGTTGCAGTGCTCTGTGTTTCCTGCAGATTTCATTCTTTGCAGAATGATTCATGTAATTTACTGGAAGCAGTGTCTACTGTATGTTTACTTCTTCAGCCACCAGAATATGCACGCATCAGAAGTCATACAGTTTCCTGTAATAACCTCTGTTTTCTTTGTTTTTAAAAATTTCATAATTTATCTGAAATGTTGTTACAATGTTCCTTTTATTTTCCACTTTTATTTTCCTCAATTGCTTTTACACTCCACTCCATTTTGCAGTATTGGTGCTTTATTTGTCTTCTTTTTTTAGCTTTGATTATGTTTTCATTGTATGTCCTCAATTTTGTATAAACAATGACTTTGAGTTTATTGTTAGCAGAGGTATATAAGGAGAACTTGGGCTGGAATATACTGCAGGCAGCTATGAATGGGAACAAAAGGTATTAGGTGCTACATAGTGTGTATCTGAACAGACTAAATAATAAATATGTACAATGATATAAAGTAAAACAGTTGCTTTACTCAATACCTGCTTGTATTGTCAAGTAGCAAATAGATAACTGAATCAATCAGGGGGAAGAGTGGCACCTCTTCATGTAGAAGTTCCATTATATCCCTTAACTTTCCAGATAAAGTTTCCCCAAGGACTATTGTGGTCCTCAGCTCTTATAGCCCAAGCAGTTGCTGCTGTTGCTTGGAGTAACTCTGAGAATTGTGTGAATAAACTGAGAAACTCCTTGGGTATAGGAGCTAAAACAATGCAAAATATTATTCTCTTATTATTTAGAGTTCCCTCAATTTAAAACCTGATTTTTCATTGATATGGGAATCCGACTCCCTCATAAAACACCTGACAAAAGCTTCACCCTGTCTTGACCCTGATTGTCTATGTCTGTGGTATGTTGAAGGAATAAAAGCCAACAATCAAGAAAATAGCAACTATTCCTAAATGGTGGGAGAAGGAGCTAGACAAGGCCTTTGCCTTTCACCAGTCCAGATAGTTTTGTACTCCTTATCAGGCTCAAGTAAATCAGATGTTTAAACGTATGTAAACGTCAGAAAACGAAATATGAAATATGGTAGTACAGGGCAGAGAGAAAACAGAGAGGTAAATCGGGCTCCAGATATTGCTGATCTTCTGCTGGATGACTGAATTAAAACTAGAGCAGATACAGAATATGTGTATATATCACAATAAGGAATAGAACTCAAAGAAAAGTTAATCTGGCTTCTTTTGTTGACAAGGCTTCTTTTATAAAAATACCACTGAAAAAACTGTTTCCCTCTGCACATTCTACAGATGGAGTGCAGGAATATGAATTTTCTTGTGGATTCATGGTTACAGCGTTAGACAGACTTTAAAACTTCCAGAGATTTTTCCTGTTCAGTTATGATCCTGCACTGAAGTGATAATATTATTCTTCCTGTGCTCAGTAATCCTTGGTCAGCTACTTGGGCTTACAATATCATTAACTTTTTCAAACCAAATCCCAATATTAAAGTAAAAATCTACAGTAAAAGGATGTGAAATAAATAAGCTTCTGCTCTGTAAAACTTCATATAAAATACATACAGTAAGCTACTACTATCATAGTAGCTATATAATAAAGTATACTGTAAATCCCTCCATAGAAAAATAAAGACTACAGAAATGGAAAAATTCAAGTATAATACTTAGAATATGAAAATATGTATATTCCAGTATAAAAATTACTATTAGTTCATAATAGCCATTCCTTAAGCCTGAATAACTGCTATCCATAGAAATTGCAGAAAACCAGCCCTAGTTCTGGAGAAATTTGATGTTTGGCTGTAGTAGCAGTGTAAAATGTTTAAGTGCTTCAGAGCCACTCAGCGTTTCATGAGCCCACCCTGCCCTCTTGGGTAGATTCTTAAATCATTATGGTTGCAGATGTCAAGGGAAGAGGCAGGTTGTGCTAATCTGCTGTTCCCATGCTGTAACACCACTATTTAACACAGCCCTTTGGCCTTTTCCTCTTTGTAAAGCACAAGTGTGGTATTCCTAATTCCCAGTGTTTGAAAGGGAAGAGGACACATCGCTGTGAGGAAAGCACTTGGTGTGCTCTGTCTGGCACACACCTCAGCTGCCACCTTTCCTTTGCTGCATGGTGGACACAGGAGGGTCATACAACCCTTGAATTTTAGCTTTATCCTTCCCTCAGCCACATCTTCCCTTCCCAACTCATTCTGTGAATCCGGTGAGTGCCATCTCATGTGTTTGGGAAGGCCAGGGAGGGATTGGGAACAGCAGAAAGGAGTCTCCTTACTTGACCAAAATATTGCTGTGGTCTGGCTCTGTGGCAGATCCATGAAACATGTCATGGAGACTGTACCAGCTCAGAAGGTGTGCTGGGGTAAATAATGCTAAAAAAGGCATTAGACTCAGGTTAATAGAAAGTGAAGGCTTTGGCTTGGAATAATGAAACTACTTGGACTACACTAGTGTTGTGGAATGTGAGGCAAAAATCTTTATTTGCAGGAAATGCACCTGTCCAGTAAGTGAGGAAGTACCCAGGTGATGATTTGGGAATATCATGTTTAAGCTGGTGAAAGAAGGAAAAATGTGTAGTTTTTAAGGAAAAAAAAGCTTTCTCCATGCAGTAGTGTATCCATTCATTTCCCTAGTAGTTCAGCTACATCATTGTAAAGAGTTTTTATATTAGATTCAAAAAGCTGAAGAACACAGTGAAAACTATTAGCTGAAAAACTGTCAAATGTGCATGTTTTTCCCTACTGAGTTTTTATCTCCTTAAAAATTTTTCCCTGATGTAATTGGGAAAATTCCTTTAGTTCTCATAGTTTGTAGCATGAGGAATGACTACATAAGGTTTATCAGCCTGATGAATGTGAGTATTAGGTTACTTATTTCCGATAAATGAAAATCAATCCAATAGATTAAAAAAATTACAATACCAACAATTAATACTACAGCTTGTTTTATAGTTCTTCTAAAAAATGTCTTGTTAGGAATCCTGCCTATGTCTGCATATAAAAAAATGTACAAATTTTATAAATAGTATATTTCACATGATAGTTAAGTTGAATTTTTTCCCTTCTTTCTGCAAGGTATGCTGGCATAAATAAAGTTGGAAATGAATCTCCCAGTTTGCAAATACTTCCAATTTTCAGTTACTAAAGATATTTTTACTTAAATTCTTACTCCAGAATTTTGTTAAATTTATCCTCCTTCGATCAAATCTTTGCACCTTTGTATCTTACATATACTTACATGTATTTAACAGGTTGATCTAAAATTTCTTCTAGTCTGCTTTCCCTCTGTTTGAGACAGTTTAATGAATGCAGTTGTTCTGCTCTAGACATTTTGGGACATATAATCTACAGAATCATTTGCAGTATTATTTTGTAGTTTAAATAATGTTCCCTTGTTCACAAACCCACTACTATAATCATTTATTGATTGACTAGTATTGAAATACTATAGATCGCTGGCACAGTGTAAATTAGTATTTTATATCTGATGCCACATTGCAAAATATTAGCATTCAGATTAAAAACAACTGCACTCTGCCAAGAAAAGATAGATTTAGGGCCAAAGCAATTGGATTTTGAAATACATTTATGCTTATTTTTTTAAAGCATTTCAATTTCGGGAAAATGAAACTGAGGGTAAGCTTTTTGCCTGGTACTGTGTACGTTAGGGGTTTACCCAAGGGGATAAATCCAAGCCACGAAGTTAATTTAGCTTCAGTACTAGACAAAAATCTCTTGGCTCACATAAGCAATGCTAAAGGTTGAGAACAGCTGCAGATCTCTTAAAATCATGCTTTTTCTGCAAAATCAGTTTTTGTATTTCTATATGCACCATCTATTTATAAATATTTCTATGGCTATGTAGCTTCCTCTTTATAAATGGGTTATTTTAGTACACATTTGATCCACATCAAATTTATTCAGATTATTTCAAGGTCAGGATGAAATTTAAAAAGAAAAATATCTAGAGAGAGAGTTTTTTCTTAGATGTTTTTTCAAAAGGTGATCTTTCATAGGAAATGTTTTAAAATATTATGTGCACATAACTCAAAGTGTTGAAAAAACTTATTTATTAAGCATTTTAGGTTTTGTTTTGAAAGGAAAGCTGTATTAATTTCTTATTTACTTTTTCCTTTATTAGTTTTTGATGAAAAAAACTAAGAGCTGATAAAACCAAAACTGTTTCTTCAGTGTACATTTTTGAAAACGCTGCTAAGCAAAACCTCCTTTTTTAAATAGAATTAAAATAATGTTGTTAAAGGCAGAAAAAGAGTATAGGGAACCAAAAAGTTGCAATCTGTTTATCCTGGGATTTTTCCTTTACTCAAAAAGAACAAAATAGATGTCAGTAGTGTAGAAAAGAACTTTCAAATAGAGATAATTGTCCCTGCTGAGTAGAAGTTTGAAACACCTATAGGAAGCTTCTGCCAGTATTTGAAAATTCTGTTGTGTATGAATTTTCCAGAAACTGTATTTTTGTTTAAGGACTATAATTTAAAACTACACATGGTATTTGCTTATACATGCTATACTGATTTTATTATCACCACAACATTTTGTAGTTGCCTTTTTCTCAAAAATGTCTTATCTAGATATAATTTGGTGCGTGAGCTCATGCTGGTTTTGCTTTTCAATACATTCTGGCCTATACCTCAGATAGGTTCTGAGCTAACAAAATTTGTATATAAAATTCCATATACCACCTTGATGTCACATTGCAGGAGGCAATTTGTCTTCTGAATTTTTCCAAGTGTTATTATTGTGCTGAATACTGGCAGCTTCATGCAAGCTGTGATTGCTGTGAAAATGAAAGAGCAATATGTTCTGATCTGTTGACCCTCACAGATTTTTTTTGGGGGGTAGACTTTTATTTCTACTTTTGCTATCCCAAATGATTTGGTTGTGTTGTTTGTTTGTTTGTTTTTGGTTTTTTGTTTTTGTTTTTTGTTTTGGTTTGGTTTCTTTTTTTTTTTGTTTGGTTTGGGCTTTTTGCTTTTGTTTTGTTTTGTTTTTGTTTTGTTTTGTTTTGGTGAATTGAGTTAGTTCAGACAGAGGCAGCTAGTTTGGGGTTCAAGTTTACATTCACCTTGTGGTTGATGCCAATAGTTACCCTGGAGAATTGAGGAGTGTGTGGTAGCAGCCCAGCATGAGTGTTTCCAAGTCCTCAGTCCTACAAACAAATACTGCTAATACAGAAATGTTAATAGCAGCAGCCTCCCTGGGGTGCCTGGAGAAATAGTAAAGGGCATATTCATTGTAAAAACATCAGATAATCAGTTGTTCATAGATTTAGTTGAACAAATGTAATAATACTTGTGTTCTTCATGCCCGTGGTGTATTTTTACCCCTTCCTGCCCTGTGTCAGTGTGAATGACACCAACTCTCTCTCTCACCAAGTTCCATTAGCATGCTATTTATATTAATAAATTAGTAAATGAGATACAGTGCCAAGTGTCGTGGAGGCTTGAGAACTCCAATTCTAAGACATCATTCCTGAGAGAAAGTGTCCCACAGCAGCAGATATCACAGTATTACACACTATAAGCTGGGTGATAGTGAGCCTTGGCATTATCACCTGCTTGGCTTCTCCCATGTGCAGAGATATCCTGGCACCTGTCTTTTCACAGCTGCATGATTTGCTTCCCATCATGTCACGATAATACATTCCCTCTGAGCGTGTATATAATTATCTTTCCTACTATTGGAAGTTCTCTAGTGTAAAACATCAAGTAGAAACACTCATATTGAGTTACCAACAATCTAGAAAATATGTTTCTCGCAACTCTTGCTTAATTTGTAAGACAGCTTTTTGCTGATAATTTACAGGCACCAAGATGGTTCTGTGATCCCTCCCCTTCACACAGACACACAGTGCATACACCCACACATTTTTCCCTCTTAGCTGATGGAGGGCATAATTTTGACTCTGAAAATCCATTTAGATATAAACTACAGAGCACTGTTCTATTAAGAACCGTGCTGGTAACAGTGAGTGAATTAAAAATTCATTCAAGCATTCATTTATAAGAGGGTGTTTAATTAGCTTATTACTTATCAAAACAGATAGAGTATGAGTGTTCATTCATAACTACAGAATTATTGTATTTTGCCTTCTCTTTGGCAGTTAATAATTTTGAGATAACAGGTCAGCGTAGGAATAAAAGATATTTTTAAGGGGTTGTTTTTTAGAAAAGCATTGTAAACCTTTTTTTTTTTTTCCTGAAGGTTTTTCATGATGTTTAGGTCAAAATCACAGATGTTTTTTGTCCTCAGACACCCTAGTTCTCCAGCCCAGCATTTCAGTTGTCTCAGTTTAACTGTCTGGGCAATTCTTAATCTTGCTGTGTTACATTCAGAATCCACAGTGCCCTTGAGAATCTGTCCAAGTTCGTGATTTTCTTCTAATATTATTGTGGGTATTTTATTTAATTGGTCTTTCAGGTGACAGATCTTATGTCCAGAATTTCAGGTTTGGCCAGGAAGCTCCTTCTCCCTGCATTCTGTATGATAACCCCAAAGGAAAACAAGCTGGCAGAGTTAATGTCAGCCTGGGCATGCCAGTCTGTGAGCATGCACCTATGTCATGTCTTGCAACAACTCAAGTTTCAATTTTGCTTTATTTATCAATTCTATCAGGAGAAAAATTTACTCTGGCACAAAGGGCACAGTTACATTGACATATTTCCTGAATCATTAGGGAGGTTAAGTGACTCGTGGACAATTAGGTCAATATTGTATTGAAAAATACTATTCTTTTTAAGCTGAGTGATCCTATAATCATCTCCAGAGTTTTGAAGCCAGAGAAGCAGACAAAATAGTAGCAGTAAAAATAAATTAAGAATTTTCTTTTAGAAAGTTAATTCTACTTCATAGTTCCACTTCTACAGTAGATGCAGTGAGACAGTTTTAAAATTTTGTGGGAAGGGTTAAGTATTTAAAATATCCTAATAGTACAATGACTGATCCCCAAGGAAAAAAAAAGTAGAAAAGATGTTTTCCAGACTCAGATGTTTCCCCTTTCTCTTAAATTCCACAAAGAGCACCACTGCTAGAATGGAAAATTAGTATTTACTTTGGAAAATTGCTTGCTTTTTGAATAAGTCATGTTGTTGAGGGTAGAATGGAATAACCTACATCATAAATTAATGCTGTTAAAATGAGTACTTGATATGAATCCTGGGAAATGTTCTTTGCCATCAGTGTTTGGAAAAAGTAGGAGCTGTGCAGAAGCCAAACCAATTTGGATTGCTTGAAAACACATAGGTTTCCCACTACTGATGAATTAACAAACACTTTGGATCAGCTCCATCTTGTAGCATTGTTAATGTTTACCTAAAAAAGCAATAGTGCAAGAAGGTACAGTATGTGATTTGGAAGTAAATCAATACTGAAGTTCAATGAAGAATTGTAAGTTAGAAGAGCAAAAAGAAATGAAATTCTGTGGACCTAAACACCTGACGTATATCACCGAGCACAGGTCAACATAGGTTGTCTAATACACAATTTCTGTATACTTGTGAGGAGACGTTTATGTTAGTTTGGAAAATTCCATATTCCTGCTGGCCAAACTGTCAGTTACTGCATCTCTCTAGTTTTGGATATCCTTGCAATTTTCAACTTTTTCCCTTTCTTCTTCTTCTCCTCATTTCATTCATTTCTCATGCTATTCTCTTGCCATTGCCCCCATAAATGTCTCACTTCTTCCCAGTAACTGAAATACTCTGATTTAAATACTGTATTTTGTGATAAACCATTCAAGCAGCTACTTACTGCCTTTCCTGTAGTAATTAGTGTTTTATTTTCCCACTCAGAAAAAAAAATACTCTTTAAGTTAACCAATGTGAATTGTGTATATTGTTGTTTTAGAATTGGCCAGGCAGCATTCCTGAGCACCAGTACTGCTGAAAGAGACAGGCCCAGTGACTTTTCTGGGCACTGTGATAGCATTTAGGAAGGAAATGTAACAGACCTTTGCTCTCTATGTGCAAGATCACATTTTTCCAGTTTTTAAACAAAGCAATCACTGTACTTTCTAGTATGACAACAGCCATATTGGATTTTTTCCATGATCAGCATTTAAAAATGGTCTGATGACAGTAAAAGTAGCTGATAAAGATGGAGGAGGCAAAAACCATCTCTGCAAGCTTCTTCCATATGGAATCTCTCCTCAGCTGTGGCTGTAAATCTCAAACAGGAGTAACTGGGAAGCCCCTTAGTTTGCTTCCTGAGTTATCCCCTTCCCTTCAACTCCCTGACCCCAAACTTGTCTTTATTCCCTGGGCAGTGTAAACTCATACTTTCAGCTTTATAGCCATGAAGAGTAATGTTCGAAACACAAGTACATGGCAATTACTGTACTGAAGGGGAGCTCTAGTTTTGCTGTCCAGCCTTCTGACTAATAGGGGTCACCTGTGAAGTGCTCATTAAGTTTGTCTTAATATCTAAAACCCAGAGTTTTAAACCACTTCAGATAATTCTTTGTCAGCATTAAGTAAAATTCTTTGTTTCAACCAGTGCATCTCAAGAATTTATCTATGTGAAATCTATTCCCTCTGTGAATCTTGTTTAATTTATGGCCTTAGCAAAATGCTATGGTAAGGAGTCCCAAAATCTAATTATGTGTTGTGTGAGAAAAATTATTTTCCTTTTATCAGTTCCTAATTTGCCCCACTTCAATTTAATAACTAACTCATTTTGTTGTATTATGGAAGAGAAGAAGAAAAGCTCCCAGTTGACCTTCTTTATAGCTTTCATTACTTCTTAATACATTTTTTGTCATGCCTGTTCCTATTTGTCTTCTTTTCTAGAAAATAAACAAAATAAGTTTAAAAGGCAATTTATCCTTATCTAAGAGGGTTTTTTCTTCCATCATACTTGTCTGCTTCTGTGAACCCCATTTCTTCAGTATTCCTCATGAGATGCAGAAAATCTCCAGGTGTTTTAATCCACATTATTTCATTCTTTTCCTTATATAGTAAAACTTTCTTTTCTTTTTATGAGTTCCCCTTCCTGCTGCAGGCCATGCTTCAGGTCTTCACAATATTGGTTAGATGTCTTTCCTGGATTATATGAGCTCAGAACTTGCTGAGATGAATGACTAATTCCCATTACCTCCCCAATATACATTAATTTTAATTTATCAATATTGAACTTTTTGCGGTGGCTTTGACCTACATTATTAAGCCATTTGAAAGAAACCAACAGTTCTACCAAACACCAGGTTTTGTCATCCTTGGGCAGTAGTAATATTTCGTCTACATAAGAAGGCAAACAGATTTGAAATGTATGCAAATCTGAAAAATTCCCCATTTTTTTATAACTGTTTGACTGAGACACAGAATGAATATCTTTTGTGGGATTTGGACACCTGCACTCTGGGACTAAGAAAAAAGGGCTTGCTCTGGGCTTATAGTGATGAGATCAAATATGAACTTTCCAGTCCTGTTTGGTTCTCTTCGAGGGGATTCCAGGTTTCTAAACAACTCCCACAATCTCAGATTTCACTGCACCAGGATTACACTGGAATGGCCAGTTTGGACTTAATCTCTGAACTATATGTAATGTAAATGAGCTATTGGAACACAGTGATTTACTGCACATTCCACAACATTTCTGTATTTCTTACCCCCAGCTCAATGGCTGACAAACTTTATTCAAAAGCCCTGGGAAGCAGAACTAGAAATTTTGTGTTGAGCTTTGAGTGTGTTCTGATTAAGGGCACTTTCTGAGCTCAACATCCTCTACCATTGTTCCTGTGTTCTGCCTTTGAAGTGCCAGGGAAAGGGTGCCAGGGTGTCTTCATCATGATGGTGGAAATTTGCTATAGCTCAGCAAGAAGGCACTGAACTGCTTACAGGTAGTCCAAGAACCCCTTCCTTGTCCATATTTCATGTGACACATAGATTACCTTTTTGACTACTTATATTTCCTAGCTCTAAATGCTGTGCTATTTGTCTGATGTGCATCTTAGTCAGGATTCAGCATAATTCTTATGAATTGATTTAACAATCTTTGTCATGTGGTTATTGAACTTAAGAGGTTTAAATCTATCTGTCACTGAACTGCACTGTTCCTTATCACTTAGCACTCTTTTTCTTCACCTTCCTCGACTCTCTAGTGTCACTGGTGCATTTTTGGCACTAAATCTGGCCCTGCTGCTCCCTCGACAGTCTCATTAACTTTACCCTGAGGTGTGGATTTTTGTTAGTAGCCTTTTCTGAACCCAATCTCATCAGCAGATTGCAATTGTGCTCTGAAATGGTGCTTGTTGTGATTATTAAAGCTGAAGTATTTATCCATTTGGTTTTAGGGACTCGGGTGCAAGTAGTACTTGTTCCTCCTGCTTTACAACCTCCCGACAAAAGCAGTTATTTTTAGGTGTGTAACTTAGGTTGTGAGCATCTGATGTATAAGAACTGCTTACAGAGCAGGAGTGTGTCGTTAGAGAGTGTGTACCTGCAGTATATGAGTGCTCCCATGAATTCCTCATTTTATTCTTCACTGACACTGTATCTGATTAGTTTCAAGGGCATTGCAGAGTGGCAGTGGGGGTGGGATGTAGAAGGCAGCTTGCTGCTGACAATTCTGGCATAAACATTCTTTGTAACAGACATAATTTGGATACCAGGCTGAATTTTCAGCGGTAATTAACAGGTTGAGTAACCTCAGCAGTTGTTTATAAAGTACCTGCAGAAGTTGTTCTCTAGAGGATGGGCATTTTAGTATTGAGCAATTTATACTCTGGCAGATACACTCTGTGAACAGCACTTTACCTGATCCAAATTCACATTGAATTAAAATTGGGTTAGGTACGAACAAGTTCTCCATAAAAGCATTAGAGTTATTATGAAAGAACGCTCTGTGATAAATTTGGAACAAAATGAGAATGCTAAAAACCCCAGGCTTCATATTTCACATACGCATTTTATTGTGGCAGAAATATTGCTAAAAATGTTTTTAATTAATACACCTTTTCTCCAGAAAAGTGAACTTATTGCAAAAGAGAAAAGCACAGAAAGCATGTTTTGAATGCATATACTAGATCCTGTGAGCTTCAGAATATGCCAACATTTGGCATGTTGCTAAGGGCATTATGTGAAGGTTTGTATATTTAAATCATGTAAAATCACTACTGCAATAATTGCTCATCTTGTTTTTCTGAAATTCTTGAAGCTGGTTTGGTAGATCTAGGGGGAAATAATGTTCTGGGTACACAAAATGGTAAGAAAGTTGTTGGTGTCTTTAGGTGAGATAGTGAAAGACCATCCTAGTCAGTTTGTGAAAGGTAACAAAATTTTAATTTACTTCTCTGACTTCTCTCTGTTTGGAGCACTGTGCAGACAGAGGGAAAGTCTCCCTACGGTGAAAACCCAAAACAAGAGCAGACCAGTGGCTGCACGTGGTGCACACCTACACCCAGCCTGTCCTGTGGGTTGCTCCAATTTGAGACTAAAAGAGCTAAAGCAGCTGGGTAATTTCAATATAAGAGAAACCAGCAAGGTGCAACTGTATTGTTAAATGCTAGTAATAATATTTAATAGATTTCAATTACCAACTGGTATGAGTTAGATACAGTGCTGCTGCTGCAGAGGAAAGAAGGGCTGGCGACTTTACAGCAAATCAGGCACTATGATGTGTTTGAAAAGTGTTTCCATCAAACCCTCCAGATGCAATTTCACTATTGATTATCACTTATTCTACTGTGAGTACTAAAGAAGATAGCCAAATGCTCCAAGATATACTAAAAAAGATCATAGATTTTCTCTTTCAAGTTTTTGTGACTAGGAATAAAGTGTGCTTTGGTGTGCTTGCATGTGTAAAAGAAAGGAAATGGAGCAGGCTGGACTTCTTCTCAGGGAATAAGGTTAGGATGTAAAGCCTAATAATGTTTCAAAATATCTGAAAGTATAATAAAGAAGGTTTGAAAGCAATCAGAGATGTTAAAACAAAGAGCTTTCATATCTATGTATTCAGCAGTACAGAGGTAATAACGTGAGCAGAGTACAAGTCCTTAAATCCAGTGGTGCTACTGGAGAAAACACCACAGTGTTTTCGAACCCTAAAGTATATTTTTTTAATTTGATCTGTTGTGTTGCAATATCCTACAATGGTGCTACACTGACAAAGACATGCCCTTGCTGTACAGGTAACCCAGTATCACTTACATGCTATCTGTATTAAAAAATAATTGTGCTGTGTGAGGTTGTTGAAGTTGTATTGGCATAAAATATTAAGCATTTAGACTTAGAACAGTTATTCCGTTTTTGTTGTTCTTGGGAATCAAAGGGAACATGGTTGCATCCTACTCTAGGTGTGTCTAGGGGTATCACTCTTAGAAGTATCAAAAATCCCCGTGCTGGTATGGAAACAGATTATAGTCACATCCTTGTTTACCCTTTGATTCCTAGTAGAGGGGAAAAAAAGGCTACAGTTAAAGGAATATTTAGCAATGAGTTGAGAATATGACTGGTTGTTTTAATATAGTTTTATTGGTATGCTGTGGGCTGACAGGAAAGGATGATGAGAAATACCCATTGTCAAATCTTGGGATAACTCATCTCAGTCTATTATCATTTTTATATTCTACTATTGTGCTTTAGTCCTTGATGAAGCGCATGCCCTGTGGGGGTCCAAAAAGTGTGGCTTCATACTGAAGTGCAACATGGCATTGTTTGATGTGATCTGTTTCTTCTTGTCATTCAAGCCCATTTAAAGAAGATGTGTAATTCTGCCAAGCCTGAATTGACTGGCAACACTCATGAATATTTATTGTGTCTCTGATTTGTTTTTCCCTATTTTATTCCACATAATATTGCTGCTGACCAGATTAGTGATGGTGACGGTGGTGTTGGCAGGAAAAAAGTAAAGACCAAATTCTAGACAAAAGCAGATTTCTGACTAGACCTTAAGAGTTGTCTGTGGCCATTTTGGGCAGTCTGGGAGGCCTGAAATGATAGCTGTGAAATACAAACATAACTTATTTCAGGAGGGGGCTATTGCAGAAGTCCATATATTCACAAGCAGCACAGAAGAGAGGAATAAGAAGCAGCTATTTCTGGCAACATAAGGACTACGCTGCTACTCTATAACTTTGGTCAAGGGACAAGTTTAACAGAAATTAAGGGAAGTGCTCAGTCATTTTATGAATGATCCACATGTAGAATTCATTAAGGTGTTGTGGGAACTAAAACTATAAATGGATTCACAATGATGTGACACAAATTCATGGCATTAAGTCCAATTGTTATTAAATGCAATGGTCCACATGAAGTCTTCATCTGAGAAAGCTTTGCTTGGGAGGAATACTTTGGAAAAGATGCTTCCGTACAGCCCCTGCTTCCTGGTCTACAGTTATCTCCTCCTGGTTAATGTCAAGACCAGAAAGAGTATCCTAGTTTACACCTGTAAAGATACCACTTTGGGGTTTTACATGGCTCCTTTACTTCCAGGAGGTTGCAAATTTGATAATCCTTCAGCAGTCACTGTCTTCCAGACTCTTGGGTCCCAGTCTATTGTTCTGGAGTGTTTTACCCATGCACGTATTGTAAAGATTCCATGTGTGTGTTATCTCCCTCAAACATAGGTGCAGAAGCTTTATAAACTGCCATTCTGATGTTCCTTGCCTGGGAAACTTGCCCTCCACTACACACATTTGGTACTCGTACATTATCTTTTGGCTTCCCATGCACATGCCCATCTGTTCCCATGGCATTGTGCCTGCTCACAAGATGGTGTGCCAGCTTCACTAGACAATGATGCCAATCAAACAAGAGTTGCTGCAAGTGCTTTCTCTTCTAAAAGTAGCCCCTTTCAAGTGAAAGCAATGCTATAATGGTGCCACTTGTCTCCTTTTTCCTGTTTACACCTGCTGACACTTATCCTCCAAGATAATGCTGGAATAGTAAAAGAGAGGAAGAGATGCAATGTGGGGCAGCTCAGGATTGTCAGAAAATACAGGCAGAATCACCACAGCAACTTCAAAAAGACACATTAAACATAGAGCATGCTGACCACGTTGATCAGGGGGCAGATCCAAAAGAAGGCAGAAATATTTATTTGTAAAGAAGAGCTTGAGAATAAGGTTATTGCTGGCAAAAAAAAAATGAAAAACCCCCAAGCTTTTTATAGGTGATACTTGTGTGCGTACCCAGCTTTCCAACGATAACCTGTAAAACCCAAAGGTGTAAGTGCAGGTAAACCTCCTTATTCTGTTGCCTGTTAGTGACAGACATCTGTTCAACTTGCAAGAAACTGGGAATTCGACCTAGGAAAAACTCTGACATAAAAGTCAAATTGTTTGACAGTTTGTTATAAGATGTATAACCAGCTAGGACTGGAAAGAACCTGCTTTCTTCCTTTCCATTTGTTATAAGCACCAAAATTAATTCAGTGTTCCACATCTGAACATATAATGCCACTTTTCATGTTTTCTGCTTTCATTTGAAAGGATATCAACCCTGAGAGCACCAGTTTAGGCGCAGTGTAGAATGTTTTGATATAGTCTGCAAAGCTCTGAGAGGTGTTAGTATTCAGAAATTAATCTGAGAACAAAGCAATGATAAAGTTTGATCTGAGGTGACAAATATTTTCTTCATTTTTGCCATTTAAAAATGTGTATGGACTATAACTGGGTATGTGTTTGTGTAATTCTGAAAACTCTGCTCAAATCATGACCCTTTTTAAGTATATCATCTAACTGTTCCTTTCAGAACGCTTGCTCAGCTTGGTATTTTCCCCATCCCTAAACAGAGTTAGTAGCACCTTACTTTGAAATTGTGAAGTCAAGAGTTAATTATTGAATTTGCATAGCATATGGTAAGAAACCGTGAAGCAGTTCCTGAGGTGCACAAACCTTGCATTATTAATCCATGGAATTACTGGGGAAAAATTAATCTTAACAGAAATAAAGAACGACTCTCAGTTCTTACTTATGATGATCATCTTGATACTTGAAAGCCCCTTAATAGCCCATTAGCAACCCATTATAGTGATCTTTCTGCTAAGGTGACCATCTCCTGTAATGACAGATGTGATTAAACACAATACATCTTCACGGCTTTTGGATTGGCCAGCACTTGATCCAGGATGCAGGCATGCCAATGGCAGAAAGACAAGAAACTTAGGTTATTGTTTCCAAGAACTAGCTGGCCAGAAACAAAATAAAAGGTGACTAAGTGACAGCTTTACCCTTACTGGTGAAAAGTGCACCCTGGAGAAAAATGTATTTTCGCATTCCCAAATGTATGAATAAAACACTGAAACAGGAGAATAGTGATTATTATCAATAAACAGCAATTGAAGATACCAGTCTCTGCATGAGATTCTTTAAACTTTTGAAATTATTTTCATAAATTACTTCATTTTGTTTTCTAGTGGAATACTGATGCTGCCAAACAAAATAGGAGAGGTATCCATAAGGAAAAAGAGAGTGTTTTAGGGTTGACACAGACAGTAATAAAGGTCAAACATTAAATAGTCACAGAAGATAAGTGAGCTGCCTAAAGTGTCCAGAAAATTAAATATCAGATCTAGGAAAATAATCTGGTTTCTGAGATCCAGACATGTGTCCCATTTGGGTCAAACCATTATCTGTTGAGGCCAATAGCTTGGACAATGTCTAATTAGCTAATATTTTGAAGAGATTGGACATGAGTAAGCAGAGATAGGACCTAACACCTGTACAGAGATAAAAAGGTAATAGTCCATGAACTTTTACTGGCTCTGCAAAGAGAATTACTAAATTTTACATTCCTAGAGGGAATTGATTTAAGAGGGAACCTGGTATTATATAAACACACTGTTCATGGCTAAAGGTATTTCACAATGTGAGAGTCCTTTTTAGTCATAGAGTATGCATAAATCTCTATAATACCAAAAAACCTGAAAGCTAGCTTTCAAATTTCCCTCTTTAGAGAACAATAAAAGTCAATCATTGACCCAGAAAAGCTCAAATAAAGCTTTATTTATAATTTACAACCAAACAACTTACATCAAGCATTTTCTGAAGGGGAGAGCTGTGAGTGACTCATTGGAAAATGTAATCTAGACTAACCCTTGGCCTTTGCTCTCTCACTCAGGCTGCTGCTACCTGCAGCTGTTCATTTAATGCAGCAGTATCTCCATTCTGCAAAAGAGTTGAATCCGTTGCATACCAGCATTATTGGGACATGGGATTAACACACTGTAAACAAGATTTGTCTTATCACAACTCGTAGCAAGAGACTGCTATGTAGAACTGTAAATTGTCATGAAGCTGTCTCCTTAATCCTTTCTGCATTCATTTTTATTAGATTTCTTACTGCTTCCTTCAATCATGTTTGCAGATTATTAAAAGTAGGAGTTTGGGAAAAAGCAGTCTTTTGAGCTGTCAACTCTGACACTGCTTCACAGACAGAATGCATATAAATAAAAACCCTCCTAACGTTTGCTTTAGTATATTCTGATCTAGTATCATGTGTAATTGTGCTGTTAGCTGCAAGTTCCCAGGTGAGACTGAGAGTGATTTTGTCTCCCTTATCATGGCATGATGACTTTTCTAATACTAAGGGAACATTTGTGTACTAGAATGTCAGGCTGGTAAAACTATCAGGTTAATACTGAAAATAACTGGTTTGTTAAATTCTTATTTTAATTTCCATTTTAACACTTCATATTTTCAGTGTTTGTCAGTAATAAATCACCTGCAACAATAAAAGTAATGGAAAGAACAAAGGAATTGTGTTGAAGGCAGGGGAGGAAGGGGAGGCTTGTTCACTCCACGCAGAGACAAGGGAGAGATCCATGGGGTACCATGCTATAGTCTGGGCTCTTCCGTGCAGCAGCTTTGGGAAGATTTGAATCAAGAAAGGAAACAGAGCCCACCTGTATCTCTGGTCAGCCTCTCCTAGTTCAGCACAGTCACCTCAGGGTCCTGGTGGGTTTGTATCTCCTTGCCAGAGCTGTTCATGGCCTTGTAGGAAATCTCCATGTGTTACCCAGGAAGAACACCACTCATGCACCACGTGTATTCCTCCTGCCCAGATTTTGCTAGTACAGCCTTTCCATTATTTATTTTCAGGACATGATAGTGCTTTCTCATTTCAATTTCTCTGCCATTTATGACACAAATCCCTCTCTAGAATATTTGCCTCTTTGATCAGATGGCCCAAGTGCCTTCATAGTGCTCATTTCCCACAGCGGTTAGTTAACAAAACTCCTCCTGTTGGCTACAATATTTTTCTTTTTAGTTTCTGCATAGCTTCTCTAGAAAGCAACAGCACCTGCAGTTCTCCTGAAACCTGAAAAAATAAGTATTTTTTCTTACTTGCTGCTTTTTTATGGGTTTCCCATTCCTGATTCACAGCTGTCCTTCCTCCAGGGTAGAAGACCGCCACTGTAAGCACCTTTTCCTGCTGTGACTCCTCAGGCAAGTGTTACAGGCTGCATTTCTTCTGAGCCCATCAAGGGACTTGTATAAACCTCCTTATGCTGCAAGTAGTTAGTATATCTTTTATTGTTAGCTGTTAGGAATAATGTTTCAAAACAAAATCTAATTAATCACAGAAGCAAGTAAAAGTGAATAATTAAATGGAGATAAAAAGTGTAATTCACACAAATGCATAATTACTGTCAGTTTATTACAATTTCCAAAATCTCGTATGGGTCTTAATTCATTTGTGAAAGTTGGGAATGCAGCTCCTCTATCACTTAAATAGTTTTGGAAATGTTGTGTAGCAGTCCTTGTTTCTTCCCTTGAATCTATTTTATGCTGAATACTTTATACACAGATGTCTGTCATAGAGCAGACCAGCACAGTGCTGGATCATTAAATATCAGGCCAATGTTATTGTGGACTGACTGAAATGCTTGTCATTGCCTGAGAAAGGGGAAAAGAAGGTTTTACCGTGCTTTGCAGGTGTATGTTTTATAATAAATGATATTCACATAATTTACATTAATTTATGGGTGACTGAGTGTGTCTAATGGTGTCAGGATAATTAGAGGGAAATATTTTATGGTTTGCAAGAAGCAGAGGTCTGTTTTCCTTCATGACTGAGGCCTGGATATCAGAAGATTAATGTCTCTGGTACCAGAACACATTTGATCAGATTCATCATACATGGCTTTTTACACCTCTGTATTCTGGCTGACTCTGCAAAATGGAAAGAGCAGTGTCATGTCTTGGGGTGCCCTCAAAAAAGCAAACTTTTTGAAAGAGGGATCTTTACCTGCCTTGGGCAGCTTGAGCAACAAGAGAGCCAGAGCTGGCTAGTTTCACTCAAAAGGACATTTCTCCAATGGTTTGATACCTTCACTTTTCTTTGGGGTTTGAGATACAAAATTGCATTATTGCCTGGTGAATTCTAAGGAGGTGAGTACAAAGGGCAGACTGAAACAGGCCTGTTCTCCCAGGAAATGGCAAACCTCAGGCAGAATAGGCCCCCAGGATTGGAGGCTGGTGCTGTACTGGATGGAGGAGGCCAAGGGACAGGACAGGAACTGGAGCAGGGTGTTCTCATGAGCCAGTTAGCCTGAAGATTTGTGCAACCTCACAGGGATCTAGGACACAGGTCCTGGAGAAAATGAGGAAGAGAATGAGCACAGATTTTTGTCATCCTGTTTCTCCGTGCCCTAGCATCCTGCACAGGCCTTAGCCCAAATCACTCCCTGGTCAGATTTAGACAATGTGCCAATGCCTTCTCAGTGAAACCACATGGAACACATTCAAGAAACTAATATTATCACAACCTGCTCTTTGAAATTCATGTAATAATTGAACCATTTGCAAACTTCCCTACTGGTTTCTGTTTGCTGTTGCACTCAGGTGCACTGGGATGGATGCCCTGTGGGCAGGTTCATCTAGCATTAATTCTGCAGTTTATCAAAGAGGAATTAAAGTAATAAAGGAAGGAGACAGGGGACTTAGGTTAAATCAAAAGTAGAAGTGCTGTGTACAGATGTTAAAAAGGGAAAGGCCATGGTCTTCAGGGTGGAAGTGGATGGAATGAAAGGACTCAGTGGCAAAACAAATATCAGTGGGAAAGTGATCAGTGATCTGACTCCATCTGATTAGCAGTACTGTTAATCCCAGATAATCCAAAGTCTCAATGCCAGTAAATTAAAAAAAATAAAAACAAACAAAAAATCAACCAATCAACCAAAAAAAAAAAAAAAAAACCCACAAAAAAAACCCCACTACAACAACTACAAAAAAATCACACTTACTAAATGAAATAATAAATGTTGCTTTTCCTTTATTTTCTTTTCATGAGTACAATATAGGGAATAGTTCTGTCACATTTTTGTCTTTTTTTCCCCACAACAAACAAAGTGTAGAAGTATATTCTCTTGTTAAAGGAAGAAGATCAGTGAGATCAGTGTGTGCAGCAGCTAGGGTGCTCTTGTTTCTTATGTTTCTGAATCTGCCGTGGCCCTGCAGGGTGATTCAGACTAGCAGCTTTTCTGCACTTACATGCTTTGCAAAACAGGCTGAGAGCTGTGGGTGTGAGGTACTAGAGGCCAATCATGTAATGTGGTTATCCATATCCAGAGGGCTTTCTTCTGTGCCAAGTTCCTGGTAGGTTCATTTCCTGTTCTCTCATGTACACCAAGGAACCACAAGAAATACAGGGTAGATTTTACTCTCATCCCTCTTAATCCTTGGCCTCATTCCTCAAGTAGTCAGCACAGTGCATTGTTTAATAGTCAGTAGTCAGTACTGGCACAATGCATTGTTTAATATTTACTTCTTTTGTGTTTATATAGTGATTATCTTGACTATTTCAGTAGAAGTTTATGTGAGTGCTCAACTTATTTGGAAATATTTTTTGCATTTCACTTTTTTTCTAAAATAAATTATTTTGAAAATGAAGTGCCTATTTTATATTTTCGGGCTAGTTCTTTTTACTCTGCCCTAGAATATATGTGTTCCTTCTCAGAAATTTTGTGTTTTACTTTCTGTAACCTGGGAAGAAATTTGGAATAGTATCCATTCCTCCAAGTATTTTCTTTTAAGTTGTACCTTGGATTTGGATTTTACTTATCATGCCTTAAATGTGACAACAAGCACTTCTCAGAAGAATTTCAAAGAACACCACCTATGACTCAATAATATTAAGTTATTTTCTATTCCTCAGCCTTTTGAAACAATGAAGCTTAAATTTTCATTCTAGAACTTAATTAGGTATAAAATGTTTTTGAGCCTGCTTCTTTAGATCACTGATATTATTGGTGAGGGAAGGGCTTTGCTTCCAAAAGAGCACTCTAAGTGAAATTGCTCACAGCAATCTTAAATGTGAACTACAAACTAATGGAGTTTCTCCGTAGCAACTGCTGTCTTTCCAGTGTACGAGCTGCATTCTGAGATTTGAATATGTAAAATTACTAGGTCAGGTTGTCTTGAGGATATAAAAATTATTGGCTAAAGTAAAATTTTGCCTGAAATTGAATTTGCAGAAAATCAAATATCTGTTGTTTAGTTCTAAGCAGATGTTGAAAAGGTTTTCCTGGATGCCATCCTTCTTGACAGTATGCCTTTTGATCTGAAGCCAAGTAAGAAATCTGGATGCTAGTCTGTATCTGGAAATTTTCTTTAAATAAGCATATTAGTTAAGTATGTAAATCTGCTTATCATCACTTAAGGAACATTTCCAGAGTAAGAAACATCTGGAGCTCAATATCAGCTAACTTATTAATTCACATTTTTAGTATGTTGCATCCAGAGTATTGTAGGATTCTGTTATCTCAATTGCTTAAGTCAGCTTTATCTCAAAGGCAATTAGTTGTAAGTTCTGTTGTTTACACACATTTAGACTCATGTGAAATCCATGGAGTGTAGTTTTATAGGCCTACTCACTCAGCTTCTCAGAGCTGTTCAGAAATAGACCAATACAGACTGTGGTACAAGTAACTCAGAGCTAAAATAATCATGGCTTTGAAACACCACTGCTTGCTTCCATGAGAGACAGGTTCTGGAAATAATTGTTACTAGTTAGCATTTTGAGCTACCTCGTCTGGTTTCTTTATCTGAGCTCACCACAGTCTAATTCCAAGAATTGATTATTTGACCTGTTCTTGGTAAGAACATAAGTACAGATGTCAATGCAACCACGAACCTTCCTCAGTTTTATGACTGTATTTCCCCCTAAGCTTAGAAAAGATTCTCAACTTCTAAATTTACAGTCAACCATTTGCACTTTTTTAAAATTTTTTTTCAAACTGATGGATGCTGAATGTTTTATGGAGTATTTCTGCTAGCTTAGATGATAGGTTGTATTAACCCATGAGAGGTACCTTGCAGTTATTGAAGTGAAAATGGCTAATGGCTGATCCTTTATATGTGAAAAGTCTAGAAAATAAAGGAAACATATTGTTTAAGGAAATCTTGTTTATTGATGGTGAGAAATTAGCATAAATCTCTACACAAAAAAAACCCCAAAAAACATTTTGAAACTGAGTCAAAGTCTTAGAAGTGCATAACCAAGATGGAATGTGCAATTCTACATAATTATAGTGGAGTCTGCCTAGTTAACATACTCTTTGGCTATGCAGTTAAGGTGACTCAAAAAAGTGAACATAATTGTGAATCTCAGGTAGCAACACTTATTTTAAGGATATAAATGGATATAAATACCCCTTGGTTTCTTTTTTTTGTTTTGTTTTTCAGTGAAATTTAATGATAATGGTACTATTAAAGTAAAACTCTGCAGACCTGATGGAATTCAGGAAATGCACAAGCTCCAATTAATATTCTAGACAGATCCAGCCCTCTCTAGGAACTTGGTAGCAGTCTAAGGTAGTTCAGGTTTGTGTCCCTTAAAATTAAAGACTGTCTTAGCTGCGTCCTCCTGCAAGAGGATGCATTTACTCCACAGGAGTCAGGCCCAAACCAAAGCATTCCATGAATTAATTTTTCTCAAGTACTGTTCATTGCAGTCACAGTCCCTTAGGTGTGGATCAAAAGTGTTGGTCTCATGTCCTTGAGCAGATTAGGTAACAATTTATGACTGCATACTGCTTGATGTGGCATCTGCTGATGAATTTAAATGCAGCCTTACAGACAGACCATAATGATCAGTATTACTATTTTTAAAAATTTGATTAGATGTAATGGCTTTGGAGGAAGGATTGGTTCCCTGTTGTTTGTACTTGTCATTGTGGAAGGGAATAGTGATTCAGAGTTTGATTTCCTTGGTGCTGCCATAAAATGAAAGCTACATAACAATATTCATAGTAATTTGGAAATATAAGGCAGATGGGGCCTTCATAATCTTTATAAAGATTATTTTCTCTCTTTTTCTTGCTGTTGCTCTGACTGTACAAAGTTACTACATTGGGGGTAAAGAGTTCACCGGTTTTTGATATATAAAAAGAAAACTAAAGTATCTTACTGTGATTCCATGAAAGAATTTTAATATTAACTGAGCAAACAAAGCCTGCGTGTACAATCTTCTGTTACTGTTTAAATTCTCATTATGTTTCAGGTTTTTAATAACTGGAAGTTGCTTCACAATGTACCTACTGTGTGAGCTAAGCTGTTCCAAATATTTTTCCTGACTCAAATCAATTAAGAATATTGTGTTTCATTGTGTACTTATAAATACAGCTAGAGTCTCCCTCTAGAGAGTGTATACATTAGAAGAGACAATTTTTTGGAGAGCAAGAAATTACTAGCATCGTGTTGAAAAGAATTTTTCCTCCATGAAACATAGAAAATCTATTAATTTTTATTATATACGGTAATTATGCATTGCATTACTCAGCTTGTCATGTACCCACTTGTTTTATACCCTTACAGTAAGTTATGTTTCTGTATAATAGATTCTAATTTTCTACTGGTCAAGATGAGAAAACAACACAGGGAGTATCATAATAATACATATAAACATAAATTAATATTTTATCATACAACAACGTTTCCATTCACTTATTTTTTAAAGGAATCTCAGTGTTGGGGTGAGAGAAACCCATCTCATATTATTTTAAAATCTCTTTCACATGCATCTCAGCATTGGAAAGAGCAGTGGAGTCAAAGTAATCTTCATACTGACTTGCATATATACAGGCCAAAGATATTTAACAGGGCCATTACTGCTATTTTCTGTTTTGATTTTATTTAATTAATGTCAGTTCACCTGTGCACAGATGACATACTGGGTTGGGTTCATAAGAGTCTGTGAATCCATTAACTTCAGGTGAGACACAGCAATAAGCACAAGCTGAACCTGTTCTTTGAACTGAGTTACACCCACGTGTAGCCTTATTTCTATCTATGTTAGTTTGGGCCCTCTCCTCTTTCTTTTGTATTCTCTTTCTTAAAAAAGTGAAAATCTTACCCAGATTGTAGGGGAAAGCTTCTAAATACAATGTAAATGAACGTCTGAAAAGAAAGAAGTCTGTTATACAGTTCACACCTTTTTTATCTTCTTTGAGTGAAAGACAAGAGCTGAACAGTGCTGTACTTGCCTTTTTGTTCTTCTGGAAGAAGCATAATAGGAGAAGGTGAGTCAAGAGTATGTTACAGGAAACATGGAGCTCAGTAGTACATTCTATTTGTGAGGCAGGCTTGCTGAAATTTAGCTTTTAGGAAAATTCCTTTGCATTGGCAGGGAAAGGTCTAAAAACACTTTTCCAGCCCCTAAATGATGGATTGTGTGTGTGTAAATGATCACCAGTGTAGCTTTTAGGCTGAAAATCTGTGACATAAGTGTTCAAATGACTTCCATGGAGCACCCAAAAGACAAAAAATTCTTCTAACATCATTGGGTGTTACAGATTATCTGCTGAATGAAACTGAAAACACTTTCACTCACAAAGAACACAGAATTTCATCACATTCATATATCTTGAATAAGGTGTTGAAAAGGAAGATATTTACTGGAATTCAGAAAGAATTTTCTTGAGTTCTTACACTGATAATAGGCCCTCTTTCTCTGATGTGTCACTCAGCAGGTGTCAGCACTGAAAACGTGGGCCTAAAATTTTCACATAAAGTTTTCTCCATTATATTATTATTTTTTAAGAACAATAAATAGTGTATTTTGTTGAATCCAAAGAAGAAATTTGTTTTGACTGTAGAATGTGATTCTGGAGAGGAACAGCGTGTATTATCCAGTGAATCATACTTTTCAAACAAAAAGCAGCATACAAGAAAAGATCAAGGTTTATTATGCTTCACTTACTATCAAAGAAAAATGTAATGGCAGATGCAATGTTAGCAAATTCATGGTGCTCTGTTCACTTTTCTACAGCAGATAAATGACTGTAATTGATGGACTGGTCAGACAGACTAAAACAAAATAACATTTTTCTTTGACAGATCAAGGATCCACCTGCTTTCTTTTTAGAGAAAAAACATGAAAGCTGGAAAGAAGTTTTATTGGAAGTGATGCAACTTCATTGTCAGTAGCAGGCAAACGAGTAGTGGAGTGACAGAAGGTAAGGTCAATGTTAATATTTAATATTTTATTGGTAAAAGGCATGGATTCTTTTCTGAGTAATTCATACTTTTAAGAGCAAAATCGAGCAGGACCCAGTGTTTAGCAACAAGTGAGAAGGCCAAATGTTTTTTAAAACTTACTATGTGGAACAAAATAACTGCTCAGTATATCTCAAAGTGTGTGCTATGGACTCAGCAATATGGAAAATAACCAGAAAGTCTTCCTTCTGCTATATTTTCTCCTTCTTGCTGGTTGTTTTTTTTTCTTTATGATATACCTAATGACTCCTTCTGGTTTTTTGAGGGGTGTTGCTCAGAATGGTTAAAAATATTCTGGAAAGCCAGAGGTTATCTTTGTACTTTAGGGGAGAGGAGCCCATTGACAATGGTAGACAAGATCTTTTGTCCACATGCCTCCCTACCACACCCCCTTGTACTGTCCCTTAATGCTGTGAAACAAGCAGAAGATATAGCTAGTGGTTTTATAAATATAATTTTATCCAAAAATTTCCAGTTCAAAGAAAGACTTGCAGAAAAAATCCACTATTTAAGTCATTATCTATTATTCTGCCCCCACCAAAAATTAGGGTGCTTCAAAAAATGAAGGGACAAGGTTTTGTTTGCTGTCATGCTATCTAAAGTTCATGGCCTTTGCAATAAAGAAATCCAGCGTATAAAACAACTTTTCCAACAAAAGCTGAATAAACAACAAGCTAATTGTGTTTAATTTGAAAACCCATAAATTTGAGATAATGTTATTTAAACACTGTGATTCTTTACTGTACTTATCTGATATAATTCTTTCTTTGCATATGACCGTGTCCTTTCAATATGCGTCGTCACATCTCTGATAAAATGGAGTTGAGAGTCATGACAAAACCAGGAACATCTGGGAAATGAGAACAGAAAAGCTGAGTGTCAGATAGCAATCAATGGATCACTTAGGGCAATTATGCTTAGGAAATGAAGGTAGCGCAGATGATGTAATTTGCACATGATCAGGCTGGTGATGGGAGTCAACACTGCTCCCCTCAGGCTGTTAGAGAGATGCCTGTGCAGATGTCTGTCCCAGAAATGCCACACGTTCGGGAGAAGCTGTCAGCTCCCCAAGGAACCGCCCACTTCAGACGAGACAGAGCAGGGCAAATGCCCCGTGGCACTGCCATCCATTAGGACAATCTGTGCAAGCCACACTCTAAAGGAATGAGCGAGCTGGAACGGAATGAAACATGAATTGTAAAGCACAGAGAAGTTCTCCTTCCAGTCAGTTTAAGCTTCCTGGCTCAGTCCAATCTTGACACCTCTCCAGTGACACGTAACTTACTCAGTTTTGCCAGGTCTGTCCTTTCCCATTTGTCCAAGTTTACTTTTTTTGTCATTTCAACTTAGCTCATTTTCCTTCTCTACATTTTCTAGTGCAATTAGTTGAGTGATTTTTGCTCCCTTTTCACATCATGTCAACTAATCAGTTGCCTATATTTCTCCTGCCTCAGCCAGGCACATTTCTCTCATGCAACAATTCAGCTTTAAGCTTCCCCTCCTCTTAGTACTGCCCCCATTATTATTTATTAATGCTTTGCACAACTCTTCACAAAGAACTTTGACTTATCTTAAAGACTTTCAATAATTAAACCTCACAATAAGCCTATAAAGGATGCAATTATATTATCTATTTACCAGATGGCTAACCAGGAACAGACAGAAGTTAGCTAAATTGCCCTGGGTTAAAAGTTGGGGAAAGACAGCACTGGGAATAGAATCCAGTGTTAGTTGAGTTTCTCTGCCAAAAGCTTGTAGTACTACAAAGTGTGTATACCAGCTGTTGGGGAATCACTGTGCTGGCCCAGAATTGTCCTGCTCTAGCGAAGAGCTTAAGATCTATTATTGAATAGGTTTTCGAACTCAGTCCTTGCCCTTTTCTTTCCTAGGGGACAACAGAAACATCTGAACTTGTAAACCTAAAATGAAACTCTGCTGATGTTTTCCCATCTCTCCTGTAGTAGTTCTGTAACTGAGTGAGGTCTATGCATAGCTGGATTTTTAAAAAATTATGTGTATTTTCAGCAAAACACTTTGAAAAAGAGAAAGTCATTGTTTGTCTGTCTATCAATCTATCTGTCTGTCACAGTGTGAGCCAGTCAGACAGCCTGCCCATAGCACCAAAAAGCCATGCTGGATTTGTTAGCTGTGCGACCAACCATCTGGACTACATACTGAATTCTCTGTCACCATTAAACAGAGGAATCACACTTTGTAAATAGTGACTTCAAGGACTTTTTTGTAGAGAAACTTATTTGGTGAGGCTGGCAAATTCTAAGAAGTCCTTGTAAGTTTAGGTTTTAATGTCCATGTTCATCCTATTGTCATGTGTATGATCTTCTTTGATATGTAGAATATTGAACAGAATAAAACTTACGGGCTATTCCAGATGCAGGGTTTGCAGTGCATTTGTGAAAGCATTGACATGGTGCTCTAATTATTTTCATGAAGTATTTTAGGATCATTTTAAGTCTTTGGGATCATTTTAAGTGTTACAGTGGAGACTTATAGTCCTTTCACAATCAATTAATACACTGATCTTGAAATCTCATTTTAAACTAGACATGCTTAATTTTCATGCTGGGAATTAATCTGCAAAGGATAATTCTTATGATGGATAAAAGTACTGATTCTCTGCTGCAAGAGCTGTGGCCAAAGTGTGATCACTTCCATAAAGTTGGTCCCATCCCCTGTGGAGAGAGACTTGTGCAAAATATTGTCATTAAGTTGTTAAGCATGAAGAAATAAATGCCTTTTGGTCATTTTGCCTTGAACTACCAATGGGTTCCTGGAAGCTTTCCATTATGAATGGTGAGGTCAGCAGTCTCCAGTTATTCTCAGTACATTTCCAGATTTTCAGGCATGTGTGTATTCCAGTGCCCAAGGTGATGTCTTGTGGTAGGACTAGTAACAGTATCTTGCAAAAACTCACTGGAGTTGCAGAAGATCTTTAAGGGCCATTTGAGATTTTGTCATAGGGAAGATTAAATGCTGAAATCTAGATGGCCTTTCTACTTTGGGGAGGAAAAAAAGCCCATCCATATGAAATTGTGCTCATTACTGAGGAAAATAAATTCTTGTCTGTCAAGCAAATGGTCAGGCTTTAGAACTGGTTAGACTTGCACATCAATTACTAGGGAAAAACAACACCTGTGTACACTAATTACTTATTTAATGGAAGGTTTTCAGATATAGGGTCAAATTCTCCACTTGTATCAGTTGTATGCCACAGAAATGTCATTTTTGCCAATGGAAAAACCCACTGATTTACACTGGTAGGTGTTAGAGTAAATTAGGTGAATGGGATGTTATGGTGCACAATAGGAGTGTCATTGTAATAAATAACATCTTTAACTTTTACATGTATGCTTTATATACTCTTACATGATGGATGTTTCTTTAAGTACTGTTTGAGTTAATTTAAGTGCAATTTTGTTTAGTCTTTGTCTCATGTTTGTTGCTGGCTTTTTACTCTCCTTGCTCTGTCAAAAACATTTCGATGCTATAAATAAGAGCATGGATTAAATACATCCTTTGTGACAAGCAATGTTCAGTGCATTCACTTCTTTCTTCTAGAAGATAGATTATGTTTTTCATTATTTTGAATCTGCACTCTTCCAGTATCCTGAAGATCAGTAGAAGTACATTTAGATTCAGTTATGGAAAAAATTATAGATATATATATATATATATTCTGCTTGTAACAGATGTGTGCTTGCACCTGAAAATAGCCACACTCATACTAACTACAGTTTTAAGAAATTGCAGAATCCATGGCATTGGTTTTATTTACTACAGGAGTTGTGTCTAATGCTGTGGTACAAGAGCTTGTATTATGATGAGATTGTGTATGATTCATAGGTTAAATCAATTAGGCTTAAAGTATTCCCTCTGGCTGAAGAGGTGGATGTACAAAGGACCAAACTGGGGAGCTCATCATTCATCAGTTGTGGCTCCCTGTGCCCCCGCACTTGAGGAGTTGTGTCCTAATTCCTATGCCCACCAAGCATTCTGGAACATGTCTGATGTCCTGGCAGGTATCTATATGGTTATATGGGTATGGCCAAACCTTTTACAGGTGTAAGTTGACTTGAGTGAGACTGTGTATTTGTATTAAGGGAAAATTTCATGGAGGGAAAACTGTACCCATGGCAAAGGGAGACTGATGCTTTTTCAAAATCTGATCTCCCTGTGGTATGCAGTGCAGTAGCAGTTCACTTAAATAAAAACAAGAAACACACAGGAGGAAACATCAAGGGCAGTTATCTATTTAGTCTAGGTGCACACAGAAGACATCATTGCATATTTTCAAGTTGTATATTTTTACCAAATATCACATTTAGCCACTGATCTGCAGTCAGGAGTAAGACAAGAAGAGTCTTTCCTTGTGTAACTGTCCTAGGGCTCAAAAAATCCAGTGACTGTGAAGTCTAGTCTCATCTCAAGCAATTCTGTTTTATATTTGTCTTCATTATTGAGCACACTTCACATTCTCTTCCTCGGCTCACTGCAGCTTCATTGCTTCATTTTATGTATCAGGAAGCCGGACAAAGCTCAACTGGCAGCAGGATTTAGACTTTTATTAAGTCAGATAGAAATCATCTCACTCAGTAATCTGGAAAGATGGTGAGAAGTCGTGAGTTTGGCAGGATGGTCTTTTTTAATTACTGCAGATTTCTGATCTACATTTTCCTGCAGTTTAGCATATTGTTGTGAACTTGCAATGTGAGTGTCAAACTCCCCTCTAGTGGTTGCTGTACACAGAGAATAAACATTGATTTAGCTTGATGACAAGTATTTAACTCTGGACAGAAAAAGATGACAATTCATATGAGATTCTGATAGCTGCACGTAGTGAAATTTATTTATTTGTCTTTCTTCCTCTTTTAATGATTTAGTTACTTCACATGTTGAAATACTGTAATTAAAACATGATTCATTGTCAAAGCAAACAAACAAACAAACAAATAGAATGATGGCATTATACTCTGCAAAATGCGAATGTGCCACCTATTGGTGATGCCTCTGCACTTCTTGATTGCTCTCCAGCAGGTCAGTGGCAAAGTCACCATGAACAATGCCAGTTGTCCCACAGCACACAACAGGGCTGCACACAGCTCTGTGCCTGCTTGTATTAACGCGGTACTAGTGCTGCAATAATATAAAAGCAAGAATTGAGCAGTAAGTGTGAAATAAAGAACTGAGTGTTAAAAATGTGCAAAGAATAGAGTGACTCATTAAGTGTCATTATGATTAAAGAGTTCCATTTCTTGCTAACAGAGTTCTCAGCAGCAGATTGTGAAACCAGAAATACACTCTGCAAGGCAGAAGTTTTTTGCTATGTGTGAAGAGGAAAGATATGGTGAACTTGTATGTTTCTCAGCCATCTGAGCTGTAAATTTGCACCTCTACAATCCTCTCAGAGAATCTGTTAATAACTTTTTGGAAGCTATTCTGCTTGAATCCTATAAGGCAGTAAGATTGGATCCTGCCTGGGTCCATGCATGGAAAGGAAGAAGCCTCGGGACATCTGACACTGTAAACTCTGTTGTGAAAGTTTTGTTTCCCAGTTTTCAAAAGCAGCCTTCATTCAGCCTTTATGCATATCCAGAATTGTATTTTTGTTGATTAAATATTTCACACAGGTACCTCTGTTCCTCAGTAAGTGCCAGTGATTAAACCTGCCTATGCAGAAGTGGAAACTGTATTTTAAATCTGTGGCCCTTCTAATTTGATTTTTTTCTTATAGTTTATATAGGAGTTACCAATTATCCCCGTCTCCAGGATAGTATTCAATCACTGCTTATGGTACAGTACCACCTCTACTTTATTTCATTTAGTAGAAAAAACACCAAACCCAATGTTATTAATTTCCTCAGTCTAAAACCAGCAAAACTGCTATTTAGTAAAAAATTTTGAAATCCATTTTTGCTCATAACCCTGCTACTTCTTTGTGGCATAGTTTTGGTGATGATTTGGTGTGGGTTTTGTGCTTTATATTTTTTTTTCTCTTTTTTTTTTTTTGTTCGCGGCTCAGCTTAGTGAAAGGACAGAGTCAACCCTGACTGGCTGCAATAAGCTAAGCACTGGAGTGTGACATTAAATGTACACACTAGAATGTAAGATGTCATTGAAAACAAAACCAGTTCTGAAGAGATAAGGTAATAATGAGAGCTAGCATACAGCAAGCACAATTAAAGTACACCACAGTGTAATATTTGACTAATCATCTAAAATTATTGGTTTTCCTTAAACCTGAGATTTGTCAGAATCGCAAAACAAACCAGCAGCCAAGAGAAACGTCAGAACAAAGAATCAAAAAAACACATTTGAAAATATGGGGTTTGTTGTTATCCCAATAAAGATTGTAAAGCAATAGCTGTGTCAGGTCCTCTTAAAAATAATACGCTTTCATCTTATGTCTTAATGTAAGAGCGTCTTTTGGAGCAGATGTTCTGGGAGTGCTCCCTCCCTTATGCAATGACAGAAGCATAGCAATGCTCCTAGAGAGGTTTACCTTTCAGAGCTGACAAGTGTTAAAAGAAAATGGGGGGTGCGAACAGGTTTATAATCTACATCACAGATATGTGGGAAAGGGTTTTAAAATACACTGTGTAAGGGAGAGGAGAAAAAAATCAGACACATTAAATAAAATCGATATAAATAGTAACAGTGAAGTCATACAATGATCTTTAGCAAAATAAGCCCCACTAAAGCAGGCCATGAGCAGTGAGAGCTGCTATTTCTTATGGGATGCAGTGATAAAGAAATTACATACTTATTTGAGAGGAACATAAATAAAGATTAATAGGTTAATGAGTTATTTTCCTTTCATTACTATACTATTGTACTTTATTATAATTGCTTTGCACTCATTTAATTAAATTTGAACTAGGGCCAACACAAGATAATTTGTTTTCCCTGTACTAAACAATGAGTATGCAGATTGGAAGTACTGAAGCAGTAATCAGCCCTCTGTTTGCAACACTTTTCTACTCTGAGTAGACATTATAATTGATAATTTGATTGTTGCAGCACTCCGTGCAATATATTTTAAAGCAACATTAACATAATGGAAATTATGTTGTGTGCCTAATCCAAGCTTTTCACTCTGTAAGTATACAAATCCTATTCTGTAATGAATTAGGGCACTATCCACCAAACATGCATACAACCTTTACATGCCTCATTTTGGAACAGAACTATCTCCTTCTAGTCTCCAGTCAATGTCTTCCCTATCAAGTTATATCACTGAAGTTGTACACAAAAAGAGCTAAAATAGCAAAGCTAAGCATTTCAGCGAAGCCTGATTTGTTCTGAAATAAATCTGTCATTAAAACTAAGTAGGTTTTTTATAGTCTCTGTATAATTTTTGCATTATTTCCAAGGAAGGTGTTTATCCTGTCCATTAGATTTTATCTTTCCATTGTCTCTTTCCACCTTCTGAGAGCCCTACTAGCGAAACAATGACGTGACTGAGATGTTGAGGGAGGACTTTTCAATGCCTGTAATATAAACAAAAGCCACCTCATTACATTTTTTTACATATTGAACTTAGGAAACAAAGCTTTTTTTTTTTCGTGGTCTGCAAGAATGAGAAGGAAGGCTGAGGTTCTATTTGATCTTTTCTTTATCCAAATCACCTGCCCATCATGCAGTTTTAATAGATTGCTCCTTGTTGCCCCCAGACCCTGCAGAGGAGCTGGTCTGCATCCCCTGACCTAAGGAAGTCCTGGGGATGGTGGGACAGCCCTGAGCAATTGTGTGCCACCTCAGCATTCAGCAAGGTTACCTTGCCTTTCAAGTTTGGGCCATGAAAAAGAAGGAGAAAAACAAAGTGAAGTGTGATGGCTCATAAAACTCTGCCAACTTTCACTTTATTTGTTTTCTGACAAAATAAGAGTGGTTTTGCTTGCGTAAATATTTGAGTCACCTCATTTAATATTTGCCTGTTTACTTTACAGCCTGAAGTGTCCCTGTACTAGAAAGGTGAGTTGTGGGTTTGTAAAATAAGTTCAACTTGTCTGAGAAAAATGTTGTAGAGGAGAGTATTTCACTTGCTGTCTTTTAGAACTGAGCTTACAAAGTCTCTTATGGTCTTCCTCATGCAAGGACTCCTACTGAAAATAATAATGATTAGTATTTTAGAGAAGTCATGATGAGCTTAACTGAGCTGCTCACTGGAGAGCAGCGCTAATGAGTGTGGGGTGGCCCAGGTTGCCTGCACAGACTTCTTTTGTTCTCCACCATGTTTCCAAAGGAAGTTTTTGAAGGAGACAGGAAGCCTGACTGGCAGGCTTGACTTCCCTTTTTTTTCTCTTCTAGTGTGTAATTCCATTTCTTTTTGCTGACAATTCTTTAACATCGTTATAAAACCTAATGTATTAGGAGAGATGCCACTATAATACTCCTGGAGCTGAGAGAAAATTAGAAGTACAGGAGAAATGAATGTAACAGATATTTAAAAAGGTGTCAGAGAGTGCTTCCTGCATCACCACCCATCTCTAAAACCACTGATCCTCTGAGAGATCTCTCTGTCTGTCACTATGGTCTGACACTACGTGCTTCCACTTTTATTGTTTTGGGATTTCTGTGGTTTTCCAGCCATGCAATAGGAACCTGGGAAATCCTGCCCCAGACAGTTTCTCTCTTAAATATGAGTCTTCACTAAATAGGTCCCCAAGACCTATTTGGGGTCCAGAAGTAATGAGGGGGACTTTGTGTCCGTGAGAGGAGATGGAGCTGACTGCCTGTGGTGAGGCACTGTGTGTTGGGAAGAGCCAAGAAGGCAGGATCCCTGCTGGAATTCAGGGTGTAGGGGATGTCCTCTCATCTTCATTCAAAGCCTGTAGGAGGTTTCTTTCCTGCACTTACTAGCAAAAAGACAGAAGCCTTTTGTAACTTGTCTACTGTGAGGCCTTACCAAAGTCTCCTGAGTCTTAATAAAAGTTGCAGCCATCCTCAGTGCAGTTCAGTTTTGCAATAAAGGTTGATGCATTTCAATAACTTTTGACTTTTCCAGAGAAAGGCTTTGCCTGAGCAAAGAGACATGGAATCCATGAGAGACAGGGCATCATTTAGTGTTCAAATCAAGGAGTGGTGGGATTTTTCCACACCACCTTAGAATCTGTTATGGTGGATTATGCCTTCAGAAAAACTAATTTATAATGTCTCAAGTAGAAAGTGGATCATAAGTGCTCTGTCTTTTTATACAAAGCCACTACTGTCAGCCCATAAGGCAAATCCAGGGAGGCTTCTGTTTTCCATTTACCTTACTTTTCAATTGATTGGGCAGTGGTGTGTATCCTTTTTCAGTTTCTTTATTCTCTCTCCTTCAGACTTGGAATATCATTGCCTGAAATCCTGAGGGTAACATTATAGATTTCTTTTTACTTCACACAGAGACCTTTAAACACACAACATACCTGAATTACCCCTCCATCTAGCTTTAAATCAGTCTGGGTGTGTAACTCAAATCACAGATTGAATGCTATAATATTGCTTCTTTGCACAATTTAAAAGGTTGGACTAAAAAGGGAACAACCCTTTTCATAAGTGTGCATAATAAATATAGCATGACGAGAGATGTAAGAATGGGAGAATATTTTGATATGAGGTGTTATAACCAAGCTAGGTTTATAGTGAAATCAAAAAGTAGAAGAAGAAAGAAAAGCTCTGAAAAGCATGAGGGGATCATGGAAGGGTATGGATGGAAAATAAAATACGAGATTTTCAAAGCTGAAGTTTTGTAGCTAGAGAATTCTACCGGCAATCCAGTGTGGATATTTATTTGGGATAAATAAAATAGCAGTTGAGACTGTTGAAATGCATATATCAATCATCTGTAAGATAAAGCAGGTGGGGAAGATTGAAAGATTACAGAACAAAGGGGAAAACGTAAGCAAAGGAAGAAAATAAAAGAAGTCTGTGTGAAGGCTAAGATAAATAAGAGATTTTCTGAATACACAAGAAATGAGGTCACTGGAGAATGGAGCTGAGTTTGAGACGTTGCAAAGGTAACTTACCTTTGGTTGAGAGAAATATATTTTTCAGATGTTAAATTCTTTGAGTCAGTTTTCTCAGTGAAGATAAGGATAATACAAAGAACAGACACCGAAACAGAAAAAGGAGTTAATATAGACTCTGAATACTGACAAAAATTAGGACTTCAAAAATCAACCCAAATTCCTGTGAGACACTGAAAGACTCAGGAGAAGACATGAACATGCTGACCATGTTATTGGAAATAGCACCTGGCTGGAAATGCCTGGAGACTTGAAGTATAGTCCTGGATGGTGAGTTCTTGGCAGATTTTAAGTCATGACATGTGGTTTGGATAGTCTGTGGTTATAAGACAATAGTTCTGTACACAGCACTTTCCATTATCCTTGTGTATTATGGGCTTTTTTCAAGTTTGCAATAGAGAGAAGGACACCAAAATGAGAGCAAGGTGAGGCTGATGTGGAGTAACAGTGGTGAGAGGCCACAATCTCACCCTATTTGAGTCAGGGTATTTAAGCACAATTAAACATGGTCGAGGAAAGACCAAGGGTTTGCAATCAGAATAAAGAATGTATAACATGTTTTCAAAGACTGCCCAGACCAGTGAAGAGCAATAAGACTGAAAATTCTGAGAAGGAAAAAAAAAGAACCCAACAAAAAACCAAAAAAACCCACCAAAACCCAGAAAACAGCAAAAAGAATCAGAGCAAGGTGTGAAATGCAAATAGAGAGGCTTGATTTAGTCTGATACAGGTGAGGCATGAGAGTATCATGGCAATGCTCAAAAGACCAGTCTCTGGTTTTAATTATCTTTTAAAAAAGTTATTTTACAATCATAAAAGGTTCAAAACCACTGCTAGTATGGTACAAGGGCAGAGAGACCTTAGTTATTTGTTAAAGTTAAAGAAAGCAGGTCTATAGAACAGAGGAAATTAGGAGGTCATCTCATTGAGTCAGAGATAATTCTGAAGGGAATGGGCAGGATAAATGCTGCCAGGTTAGTTGAACTCTTTTGAGATGCAAGAACAAAGGAGATGAATGAAGAGAAATCAATGGCCACTGTATTTGTTTGGAATTCCTTACACAAATTGGGAGCAATTGCATATATAAAGTATTTCACTAATGGCAGCAAGAGGAAGAAACAATTTAAGCAATAATTTAAAGGGTTAGTGTATCTAAGGTTTTAAAAACATAGACATTTAACATTAGCATTTACAGTGAGCTATTTTCTTTGCAATTAATTATACATAATCTTTTTGCAAGGCAGCTCTATTGAAATAAATAATAAAAGAAGACAGAAAAACTTCAGAATAGAAATTTTAATTTAGAGGTGGTTATAACTCTGGTTATTGGAAATTTTCCTGCTGTGATTCCCCAACAGCACAAGTAAATTGTGTGTGGAAAGAGGGAGTAAACACTACTTTACTATACATACTTCTGTGTCTACCTGTTTGAAAACATATATAGCAGAAGTGATTGTATCATCAGAGGAGTTACTTCGGTTTTGTTGGGTTTTTCTGTTTGTTTTTCTTTTTTTTTTTTTTTTTTGTAATGAATTTAAATTTACATCTGTGCAGAGGAGTATACAAATGTACACACCACATACACACATATATTTATTTGTCTGTTTATATGGTATCATAACCCAGAAATTTGCGTGCTGTAGTTCTGAACTAAAATAGTGAGAGCCCTTCAGGGACTGGTGCTTCCCGAGAGCCTCCCTGTTTAACCAGGAGCTCCCTTTTTGCTTCAGCCATGGTCCTCTTCTGTAACACACCATCATGAAAAAGTGCTAACTGAAATGGGGGGTAGAAGGGACACAGGAGGTTATTTTGCCAGAGACAAATAAACTCCTGTTCAAATGCAAAAATGCAGAATTCTGTCTGCACATGAACTAACAAGTGCTATATTTTTTTTTTATAATAGGAGTCCATCAAAAGGTGAGATGAAGCTGTGACATCCTGCCTGGAAAATGGAGCCTGTCCACCAGAATGATGATGGATCATCAGACTCACTCTATCAAACAGAAAACTTAATCTCCAAGAACTGAGGCTCAGGTATGATGCAAGACCACTTCTATTCACCCAACAATGACCGCCTCTATAGAAACTGTCAGCAGAGGTCCCTATGGTCTGCTGAAACCTGCAGCTTCCCTTTTCTTCCCAGGATGTGAAGATGGACACAAATGTAAGTTAATAGTAAAAGATGAAGCCCACTGAGGAGTGGAAAGCGGTGTATGATTGTGATGGTGAATGAATATTGAATTGCTGTACATTGAAGCATTTGGGAGGATTAATTAATCTGGATTTTAAGTATCAGAAGGGGAACATGCACTATACATGTACTCCTGTGATGTGTGCCTGAGAAATTAACATATATCTGCATAACCCTAAAAAAACCCCTATAGATTCAGAACCATTCCTGAAACTTGCCTAGTTTGTGTTTTGCTTCTCTAGGCACATAGAAAAGATAGGATTTTTCCCTTTTTCTCAGGCAAAGTGGGTTCCAAAGCAGTTCAAATCCTGGTAATCCAGCCTGAAGAATGAAATATTCCTGGAAAGAGGGGTATGCTGTCTGAAGAACAGATCTCTGCCAGGGCTGCTGCTCTTGCAGGCACATCCAGGCTGGCTGTAAATGAGGTTGTTCAGGCAGTAACGTAGCCACAGCAGCTCAGAGCTGCACAGGGCATGCTGTTTACCCAGTTTTTCAGCCATGGAACAACATTCACATCAGTGAATGCAGTGGAGACATACCCAGAATAAGAATGTGATTTATTCTTTCAATGTGAGAAGCAGCTATATGTTCAACAAAGGCTTTCCTTAGACTAATGGCCAAAGTAGGCCCCAGTGCAGCTCCTCTATAGACTGAGAAGAAAGGATTGTTTGTTGAGGCCCAACTGTCCCCAAAAACTAGTCTGCTGAGTGGATTCTGTCATGTGTGAGTTTTCTGCTGGCTTCATTGTCACGGGTGTTTCCTGCCATGAACGGCATAACTGGGGAATTTACTGCAGCACTTGCTGATAGAGCAAATAATTCAAAGTCCTGTCACAGCTTGGAAAGAACAGATGACTACTATAGAACAGTTTAACATATATAAGATATTGTTTATCAGTGGAATACAGGACACTGTGATTTTCCTATAGACCCTCTCATTCTCAAGGAATGGCAAAGCATTTAATGAAGGAATGAGTTAAGAGTTGTGGTTGTTCAGCCCAGAGCAATGGCTGGTTTAGCCTTTCAGTGCAGAATCATTGTGTGCTCAGCAGTGGCTCACAGAGCCATGGCCAGTTAGGGCTGTCGTGCTGAGACAGGGACACTGCCCCTGACACTCTCTTTGTCCCCTCAAACTCTCTGTGGTACTGCTTACTCTCTCCTAGGATGGGTACCAGAGAGAGAAAGAAGGAAACTTTTGTTAATTCTGAGGTTTTCCCCACTGCCAGTGACAATAACTTTGACCATGTGGTGCCTTTAATTGTGAATTGCAAGAGCTGCAGTTGGGTGAGCCCTGGTTTTTGTGCAGAATTCTGCTCTTCACAACTATTTTCTTGGTCAGAATGTGCCTCCTGTATTTTTGGGGGAGAAAAAATAATGCTCTCCTGCTCCAGTGTGAGTAGCTACGCTTCCTGAATTGGTGAAACATAAGAGTAAACACTAACTACACCATTTGCTTTCCAGGGAGACTTGACTTCAGCTGAATTTCAAAGCCAGTTACACATGTGCTTCATGTAAACTAACGCTCCTGAAAATTGCTGGTTTTAAACCCAACTTATACTATCACTCATTTTGGATGCTACTAATTTCAAGCCCTTTTGAAGTACTGTTTTTATCTGCAAATCTCTAGCACTGATTTTTGAATGTAACACTGCTGTGTTCTTTGTCTTTCTTAGTATTTGGTTTAGGTTGTTATTCCAGAAAAGACCACTCCTCCCAGAAGTGAGGGCTGTCTCACCCAGGTATATTGCAAGGACATTCAAGGATGTGGTACAGAGCAAATTGTTGTGCTTGCACAACCAGCTTGCACGTTAGAACGGCACATTAGCATGGTTTTGGTGCTTGCACAATTTGCAGTAAACTTAGCTGGAACTATAGGGTAGAAGTCATTGCTCTAAAATTAAGGTGATCAGCTGAAGAAGGGAGTGTAAGTCTGTGTCTGAGTCATGCTCTAATCATGAGCCCTGGATTAATGGATCCCAGACCTGCTCTCCCTTTTCCAACCCTTGCACATCATGTAGTGGTGGGTCAGCACAGACCCACAGCCCCTCTCCAGCCTGGGTACTTGGTGGACCACATGTGGAGCCCCAGAGCAGGACAGAGATTGTGACTTCATGCCCCACAAATGCCGAATTTCTTCTGGTTGGGCTCAGCTCTCAGAACCCATTTGTCATGCAGGTTTTCTCAGATGGGGCTCATCATACAGGGCCTCACAGCTCAGTGTTTAGACACGTGAGTGCCCTGGTTTGAATCTGTGTGGACAAATGCAGATTGATTGAGAGGATAGTACCCCAAAGGTCTCTGATTCAGTCAAACACTTCAACATATCCCTATCTTTAGCCATGTGGAGTATTTAGTTTTTAATGATACACACATTTGGACAAAAGCACAAGCTGTTCATGAGACTGCATGAGCAGGACAGGCTGTGTTGATCAGTTCTTTTTCTGCTGGAAATTATTCATTCAGGTCACCCTTTTACTGTAAAAGTTTGGGAGCAGGAGTGAGTCATGCCAAGAGCTTAAGGGGGCTCCATGGCATGCAGAATGATGGAAGGAAGGTGAGAGGGGGGAAGGAGAAGAGCCACTGCCCCCTCATGCTCCTCATGCTGGTCATGGTCCTGCATGAGCTGCCTTTTGCTGCTCTGGCTGCTGCTCCAGCCCAGGAGCTGCCTCCTGTGTAGGGGACTGATTTCCCAGTGTCTCTCTGTGGCTGCCTTGCCTCTGTCCCCCTGCCTTGGTGGCTGTCTGTGTCCCTGGGCTGTGCCCATCACCCCGGACACTGCAGGTGCAGCTGTCCCATCCCCACTCCCATCAGTGTGCTCTGGGCTGAAGAGGAACTTGCAGAGTTGAGGCTGTGTTTGCTGTGAAGGGTGTTGCTGTACCTCAGCAGCTGGATGGATGTCATTGAAAGTGAGAGAAGGGGAAAAAAACCCACAAAACAAGCTTTGGGAAAATCTTTATCAAACAATACCTGTTGTGGGAACTGTTTTCAGTGAGATGCAAACGCATTTTCCTTTCATTTCTGTAACTGTTCTGAGCTGCTTCATTAATAACAGACTTGTTTTGGAGACTGACAAGATGGGAACCAGCACTGTAATTACACACTGCTCTTTTTGTGAGGGCTGCCATGAAAACAACGCTGTGTTCTCATTTTCTCCAAAGACAAGCAGGGAAACAAATTTCTAACACCTTGCCCTCTGTTGCAGCTGGACACTGTTCCAGACTGACATGAATCAATTAAAAGTGAAAATGTAACCCATAGAAACATTATTCAGTAAGCTTCACACAAAAGAAAGCATTTCTACTTGCCTAATTAAAGGATGAGGGGAAAAAGCATATATTTTTGGCAGTAGTTGTGGAAGTACTTTGCTTTTTTTTCAAAAGTCAGACCATCATAGCACAAACAATTAACAAAAGAAAAATGTTTCTTTTTCCTGGAGTTGGCTAATTAAAAAATTTCTCCCTCATCAATCCGCTGAACACCGAAGGAGACGTTTCATGGCTTTTTAGCACCTGGAATGCCATATTTATTTTTCAATTGAAAAACTGTATTATAGTGAACTGCCACACACAGAGCTTACCTGGATTCTCTAAATAAAGCAGTGATAATCTTTATCATTGCTCTCTTGACTTTGTTTCAACATTCTTTTTAATGCAAATTTCCTAATCTAACTTGTAAAACATTTAATATTTAGAATATACTCCTTTAAGATCCATCAAAAGAGGCAAAGCTGCACAACAATGCCTGGTGCTGGAGCATTGTGAGCCTGCTACAAAGGAATGAGGTGATTCTTTCTTTCAGGTCAGAAGGTCAGGCTTCACTGCATTAATTTTGCTGAGTCTCTTTGTTATTTATAACAAACAAGGTCATTTATTTTCATTTCCTTGTTTCTAATTGCATGCATCTCCTTTGGAGTATGAACTCAGTAAACAGGTGGCTGAAATGCTGGGGAAAATACTTGAAGCTGTTCCAGAAAAAGGGCATGTCCCACACTGGTAAAGCAATTTGATGAGTTAGAGATTTAGTCATAGCAGGATGTGCACCTGCTTGAAAGCAAACACACTTCTCTTTGGCACACACAGATACATGCAAATTAAAAGAGATTATTTCACTCTGAATGGTGGGTTGATATTTGATCAAATTTAACACTGTATATTTTAAATAAAGCCTTGGTATATATTAGTGAAATACAATCTCTTTTCAGCTGCTTTTGATTTTTTTTTCAACTTCTCTTTGAGTATTACAAATGAATGATATTTCTTCACTAGCTGAGCCTACAAAAAGAGTATGTCTCTGGAGGAGAACTTTATCAGGGGATCTTTGTGATGAGAACTACCTACATGCACTGAAAAAAAATGGGATAATGAAAAGCTAGGATGTTTGACTGACAAGGAATAAACCAGATCTTAAATTTTTTATTCTAAAATGAATTCACACAAATTAAAGGGCATTCATTGGAGTGATAGCAGTGTGTCTTTAATCCTGTAAACCCCACGTTTCCAGGCAGCCCAAATGGAACTCCTAAATATATTCATGGGCAGCTTTTGCATAGGTAGTTATTGAATTTGCATTTCAAAATACAGGCACTGTATGGCTAAATCTGTGGCTGCTTTGTCCTGAAAGATGAGATTCACTGTGGACTACCTTGATTTTGGGGGTAGTTGAGAATATAGCTGGAAGCAGTGATTGTCTGGCATGACTGAGCTTCTGCTGTTGGTGGTTGAGAACAGGTCCAGAGCTGAATCCATAAGGGAAACAGAGGCAGATTTCTTAGCAAGGTCTCCTAGCTGCCCAGAGAATGGGAGGCACCATGCCCAGTGTCCACAGGCTCTGCACTGAGCATTGGAGCTTAAGAAATGTCTCTGAGCAAGGGGACAGTGTGGGAGGAAAGCTGGAGAGGAGGATGTGCCATCCCAAGAGACAACTGTTTTGTCTCTTTTCTAAGATTGGGCATAGAGGGGCTGTTTGGAGGAGGCTCTGCAAGGGGCAGGTATCCTCCTGCATAAATTGTGCTTTTCTGCAGATCATTTCCAAGGAGTGGGGCAGGGAAGACAATTTGGTTGCAAGGATCATGCTACAGCTTTCATTGTTTAGGATGCATACTGTAGCCTTTCTATGAGAAGATTACTGTCCTGGGCTTTTCTTTCCATGCATATGAAAATATACTTTGTGATTTCAGGGAGACAATATCATTAAATGGTATGTTGGAAGAAAGAAAATATTTTGTATCTCTAAAACCGATAAAAATACAAACCCTTTCTTTAGCAAAATATTTGTTTCTTGAATGTAATTATAAATGTCATTGTACATTCTTCCTGACTTCAATGCTTATCTTGAGGAGTTCAGTGAAAATAAATTGTTTTCATGAAAGCAGAGAAGCCGTTTGATAAACACACTGTCTCAGAAAATTGTTCCCGAAGCAGAGGTCGTTCTCTCACTTTAAAAGAAAGAGAATATGTTTTAGAAAACAAGCCAGGCAGCAGAAAAAAGCATTTTTGTTTCAGACAATTCATTTTAAAAAGCAATGTGTAAATCACATGGAAAATTCTGCATTGATTATTTTGACTGCTGTAGAACCCTGGAATAAATGAAGTTGAAATAGACTTATATCAAAGAACATTGCATTTAGTAGCAAGTCAGAGTGTTATTTTACTACTTTTTTTTTTTTTTTTGATTTGGTTTTGTGATCAGATGTTTTATTAAATATTAGCCATTCATGGTAATGGGGACTGACTCTTTAAGACCAGCTTGGCACATACTGTTCATGAGCTTCAGGAAATAGTCTTGAGAACTGGAATCTGTCTTTTCAACACTGAAAATCCAGCCCCCTGAGGCATCAAAAACCAAAAACCAAAAAATGCCTCTAAAAAACACCAAAAAAAAAACCCACCAAAAAAAACCCCAACAAACCAAAAACTCAAACAAACAAAAAAAGCAGCCCACCCTCAACTCTATAAGTTGAGACAACTGAAGGTAAGTCCTGAATGAAGGTATAGCAGTTCATTTTAGAGATGTTATTGAGGTTCCTAATCACACCTTCAGAAATCTGTTCCTTAATTTTCAATCTGATGAATTTATGTACGTGTTTATTACTAAGTCCCAAACTATTGTACAAGTGCTTATAAAATAGTGCTTCATTTTTTTAATCCTCAGCTAGAATTATGCTGCTATTAATACTGGAGTTATTAATATGCTCTCAGAAGACTACATCATTAATTAGAAGACCTAAAGGATAACTAATGGGTCCTTTGGAAGACTACTCTCAGTTATTGTATGAATCTGATCTATCCAAATAAAGCTATATGTCTACAGCCCTATTAATTTTTTTTTTAATATATCTTCATGTTCTCTAGCATGGGTCACTAATTATTTTATGTTATAACCTGTGCTGGTAGATGGTGTGACATCAATATCATGGTAAGTCACCGTAACATTTGAAAGGGACATGATGACAGCAGCATTTTTAAATAATTACTTTTGGTTTTAAGGCATGACTGTGAAACTATGCATTGCTTTTACCCTGTACCTTGGCAATGTCTCATCAAGTTCTTCATTGGCTTCCAAGAGATGACCAAGAGCCCATCCCTTCCAACAAAGCCACCAACAAAGGATATGCACTGTGGTCACTGAGGGTGGCCAGAGCCACATCCCCAGCTCTGGGGACAGCCAGGGCACTGCTGCTCACCTTCCCCCAGGGTACCACACAGATCTCAAGGGTGAGTGTGCCCTTGCATTGGGGATTGTTGAATTAAACTCACAAAATCTCAGAAGGACATTTCATTGATTGCTCCAGAAACATACCCACATCTTTCTTTAGGTGCCTTATATTGCAATGTGTGCACCTGAAATGTGTCAGAGGTCGTGTGTGTATATTTCGAATCATTGCCTTAAAGAACATTGGATGAAATTAAAACTGAAAACCATGAGTGAATTTGTTGCAGGTACAAGGATTAAATGTAACCTTTCTCACCTGGAAAAACTCTTCACTAGATCTCACTAAGGCTTTTCATTAAAATAATTCTATCAATAATTAGATTTGGTTTTATGGTAAAGTGAAAGTTTCTGCTTATCACATTCATCTAGAATAACAGAAAAAATTAAAGAAGAATTTGGATTGCTCGTGGTGAGCATATTTTTCTTTCTGTATATATTGTCCTTGTAAATTCCCTGTAAAAAGTAGATGCCAGTAGCTTTTCTTCTGCCTCATAATAGTTCCAGCAGTATAAATTCAACAAACGTATGAATGTGAAGAGAGCTGGAGGAGAAAACCAGAAACATACCACACAGCTTTATATCAGCAGATGATATAAATTATATATATGTACATACAATTTTATATATATATATATGTATAACCATATACAGCACCATCTCTAATCAAGTCTTCCTGTCTTCCTTTAAAATGGCATCCCTGGAAGAAAGGAATACACTGCATTAATTTCCTAGTTTCAGTTAAAACTTTAATTCTTTAATGCTAATCTAGAAGCAACACTGTTCCAGTCATTGTTCTCCTAAAGAAGTGAATTTTTATGTTACTGGACAGTTCCTTTACTGTTTTCAGTGCTGCAATCAGTTTGTTTTTCAACGTGGTCTTTATCTCACAATAACTGTGTACTAGCATGTGAGGATACTGTAACAGTGCCGTCAATAGCAACAGGATATCCCCTCTGCCAAAAAGTAATCCTATATTGTCCATTACACACAGGTTATTTTGGAAGGTTATGGAATACTTTCTTTAAAGCAGCAGAAACCTTTTTGCTGTAACATAGTTCAACAGTATTAATGGTTGTGTCTGCTCTCTAAACAACTCGAATATCTGGTTTTCTACTAGAATATTATTTGAAATACTGTATGTGATTTGAGGTGGTAAAATACTTCAGGTGAAGTAGGAGACTTCAGCAATCCACAGAAACATCAAAGAGGCACATGTAAATCTTTGAAAAGTTTATTAATTTTATTCCCCATTTCACAAAGTAATGCATTTCCTGATTTGGGCCTGAGAAAAAATTTCACAAACCAAAAACTTGCAGTTGTGATTTTTTTTTCCTTGCAACAATCCATACTTGTATTTTGAAATAATGATTTGTATTTTAAAGGAAGGACTATGGTTTTTAAATAATCCTTTGATCTGCAGTTCTCTAGTTGTGGCAACTGAAACAACGAGAAGGAAAATGATCATCTAGCAGCAAGCACTAAACTCCAGCTCCCCTGGTTGTTTGGCTTCTCTGATCTGCTGGCTGAAATTCCCTCCTTTTACTGCAGGAAATGTAGTCAGTGACTAATAAGTATTTATTGATCTCTGCTTGAGATACTTGCTAAGAGATGTAGATATCAATGAATATTTGATCTGACTTAATGTTAAGAACAAAAGTATTTTCTTTATGGCCTTACTTATACAGGATATTCATGCGTGATCATTTCTAAATGCTGTCTGACTCTACCACCTGATGAGAAGGGGACTTCAGTGAAATAAACTCTAATGAATTAACATGCTATTAACTGTACTTTTTCTTAGTCAGAAGTTAGTAGTGTAGTTGTTGCTTTGAAGGGTAAGTCAAAATATTATTGATTCTCAGCAGCTGTACTTGATAAGTAGAATATAGGTCTAATTCAAAGCCCATTGCAGTCAATTAAAGGGACTTTCTATTGATCTGAGGAGGTTTTAGACTTTTCTCTAAACCAGACCTGCCTGGTGCTCTGTCTTTCTTTCCTCCTGTATTCCACCCATTTTGTTTTATGCTCTTCCATCCTCCACATGTGCTCTGGAGGAAAGGGGCGAAGACAGTCTGAACAGGTGACAGCAGAGATTTTGTATTCCTCCCTTTCCTCTTGCTCCTCCCAGTTCTTATGGAAGCCAAAAAACACAGTGTAGGAGACTGGAGGAATAGTGGCTCCTAGAATACTTACCTTTCCCTCTCCCTTTTCTATCTCTTTCTCTCTCTTTCCTCTATCTTCCTCTTCTTAAAGCTGAACCAAAAATTTCCAGTAAGCACCTTGTTGTGTCTGGATAGGTTAAAGTTTGCTGAGTTAAAGTTTGCAAAGTGCTTTACTTCATCTGCACATTTTAAAATTTGCCAAGCATCTTATTCTACTTGAGTGTTGTAAAGTTTGTGGGTAAAAGTTGTTTTTGAACCTCCTGAGAATTTGGGTGTTTCTCCCACACAGTGCCCAGGGTAAATCCTACTACCTTCCCCTGAGCCTGTGGAGAGGGCTGGGGCAGTAGACATGGACCATGACAGTAGACATGGGTACAAAGTTTGGCCTGGTATGAAGAAAAAAAAAAAAAAAAAGACTTGCAAGGCTTGTGTGGAAATCAGCCAGGCTTGGAACATTCATATTTATTCATATTTACCTGTGCAAGTTGAAAGGTTTCTGGGCAGCAGTGAGAATTTGTGCAGGCACACTTTTAAGTCTGTATATGACTGATTCACTCAATACAATTTCTGTTCTTACATCAGGAAAGCAGTTTGAGTGTTCTTAATGGCTTTTAAAATTGAATTGTGATGATGAGTCAGAAGAAAGTATAGCTGAAGATGGAACAGAGTCACCATTTGTGTGTTGCTTCCTGAATCATAATTGTTGGCAGCAGTAGGCATACATTCAAACCTTTATGAAACAAGGCTTTTTGAAAAGTTCTTTGAAATTGAGGCTACCCAGGACCAGGGAAATTATTGGAGTACTCCACTTACTGTAGATAGATACTTGCTTTTATTAAACCAGCAGGGAAAAAAAGAATACTTACTCAAAATTACAAATACTTCATACTTCCATCTACTCTGAAAGAAAAAAAAAAGTAGAATTTCAAAGCCATAGTTTTACCCAAGGACCTTTAAGAGAATGGCTTGAGAGAAGAATTTGTTGGACTCCTTACAAGCATCATGTACAGAAGGTTATAAATACTTTGGCTCATTTTCCATTTTTAAGGTACTCGTGAGATAAATGCATTGTAATAAAAAACACATAATGACGTCATGTGCGTGGATTGTAAGTACAGCAGAAATTACTCAAGTTTACTTATTTAATAAACTACATTGAAGAGGTGTTGAGAAAGAAAAACACACACTTGCCTAATTCTTTAGTTTGTACAATTCTCTCTGGTACAGTATCACATAAACCATAATATTTTATTTAAAAAGAAAAATAAATTAGCATCTATATCGCAATTTCTTTTGTTTTTCTTTAGATCATTTTAGATCACTTATTCATTTCACTGCAGTCATACTAGTTCTGCAAAAGACTTACGTTGGGCACTAGGTAGAGGTGACAAAGGTAGATTTTAGTCAGGAATTGGAATTTTTTGTTGTTGCTGAAAATATTAAAGTTCTGTTTTAGTTTTATGATAGTATAAACAGACAGTATTTCAAAACTTTTCACCATATAATACTTTTTGGGTGTTTTGCCTAGCTTAAATGTAATTTTTTTTTTTTCTGACCGAGTGTGTTTCGATTTTACATTAACTTTCTGAGCCAGTGATGTCAAAAAGGAGTATTTTGAGGTATTACTGTTGTGTCTCCTACTTTCAGAAGAAACTGTGCAGAAGAAACAGCAGAATATTTAAACCCATCGCTGTTAACGTCACCATTATTTGCTCACCTCCCGACCCCGAGTCTCCTAACCCGCGGCAGTAGCCGGGTACCCGGAGTAGCTGCAGCGCCTCCCGCCTGCAGCCTTCCGCTCCTGGCCCGCAGCACAGGCAGAGCTCAGGCACGGGCAGGGAGAGCTGAGCTGGGCTGGGCTGGGCTGGGCTGGGCTGGGCTGGGCTGGGCTGGGCTGGGCTGGGCTGGGCTGGACTAGACTAGGCTGGGCTGCCAGGCAGGAGCTGTGGGAGTGGGCCATGCATTGCCCATGGCCCTGCACGGCCTGTTTGCAGTGTGGCAACAGGACCAAAGCCCTGGTCATCCCTCACTCACGTGCTGTTCATCCCTCACTCGTGTAGTCTTCCTCTGAATGCAGTGGAAATAAGCTTTCAGATTTCATTAGAAGTGTAGAAACCCAGAGTTAGGCAGTGGGAAATGGCTGTGTTCATGCAGTAGAGCAGTCCAGAATTTGGGGGCAATGATCTATTCCTATACCTGAGAATCTGCTTAATATAACATGTACACTTGGGTAAAATTCTACTTTTACTTTCAGCCTCAGTTGGAAGGTGTTTGCTGTGCCTGTACACTGCCACTTTTCCATCACTGTGCTGGAGAAATGCTCTAATCTGATGTTGCATTCTGAACAGTTTCATTGTCTTTTTCTGAACAATTTTTTTCTCGCAGGAGCCTCAGTAATTTTTTGCCACAGATACCGGGCGCGGGCCTTTGCTGTATGTGCTTTAACCATTTCTCTTCTAGTAACAAAGTACATTTTGCAGTCTTTTCCCTTCGGCTAAAAACAGTTGCCACAATTAATATGAAATTGGATTACGTATTTGACAGTGTGTGCCTGTTATCTTTGCTATCGAGGCATTTACCCATTCATATACAGTTTTCTAGAAAGTTAAATTCCGAATACTCTATGGAAATATAAATATGTATCTGTGCTATGTTTAATTCTGCTCTTGCTGCAAAATACCATGCTAGAGATCTTCACTTCAAAGTGTGATACTTCAGAATCAGTATCCTGAACAAGGGCAATCTGGCATGTCCTGTGCAACCAGGGGCTACTTGTGCCACCACAAATATTGAACATAAGATTTCTAGGAATGGAGTTGGGAAGATGTTCCCTTCTACATGATGCAGCTCTGGACCTTTTTACAGTTTGCTCCCGATGTTTTTAGAGAGTGAAGAATTCTGCCTGGAGATGAAGTACGGGGCACTAAGCTCCTGAGGCAGGCATCAGTCACAAGTGGGACTGAGCATGGGCCCAGGATGTCTGTCCTTCAGTGAAGGTCTTGCTGCTGTTGCTCAGTTAAGCCTTGTATACTTATGTTACCAGTGCTGTTTTGCAGCCGAATGGAGTAAACTCCATCTGGGCCGTACTTTCAGCTGCATTAGAACTGCCCAGGAATCTGCCCTAGACCCAAAAGGCATTCCTTCCTGTCATGGAAGGCTTGAGTCCAGGGCGCGTTTCCATCCTTCCTCCTTGCACCTTGTCTGCAGGGCTAAAGTCGTGAGGTTAAACGGCCTTGTGCTGCTTTAGTATTTTCTCCAAAAGTTCTGGAGCAGATTTTCGGATCAGCAAAGCTCCGTGTAAGGGAGGAGGTACGGCTGGGCTGTGCCTACGACTGACAAAACAAATTTGGGTTATTAGCAGGTTGCTTTGACTCATCACCCGGACACTTTGAGAGTGTGAGGAGGTTTCTGTTAAGTGAGGCAGGCTACTGTGCTTTAAAGTCCTGCTCTTGACAGCACGTTAGAAAAACCTCGTTTCTTTTGCTACCAACCTGACGCAGCAAGGCAGCGGTGTGAATCGATAAAGTGCATGATCCAAAAAAAAAAAAAAAAAGGGCGGAAAACTGGTGGAAGCCGTGAAAGTTACTCACCTGGAACCTTCCGGGAGCGAGGACAGCCATGGG
>JANPWX010000087.1:3526603-3547974 GCA_024734555.1 Trochalopteron elliotii
CGCCTTTGTCGGGCGGGCAGCAGCGGCCGGTCCGTCCGTCAGTCCGTCCGCGCCGGGCGCGTGGCTCCTTTGTGTACAGCAGCTGCTCCTGAATGCGGAGGCAAAGCTTGTGGCTTGGCACTGAGCTTTTAAAAAACAACAGCCCTCCCTCCTTCCCTCCCTCCCTCCTTCCCTTCTCCCTTGCCCTCCCTCCTTCCCTCCCCTCCTCCCGCCGAGGTGGACGGGCACCCACCTGGGGTCTGCTGCCCACCTCTCCTCTCATCCTTCTCTCTTCTTCTCCTTGTTTACCTGCACTTTTCCGCCGCCTCTTCCCCCGCTGTCCCCGTCGCCCCCCGGCCCTCGCTGGTCCCCGCTCTCGGGCAGGCTCGGCGCCCCGCAGCTCCGCTCCCTCGGCGGTTTGCCCGTGCCCCTACCCCGGAAAAGGCACTTGAAGGTGGATCTATTAAACCTCCCGGCGGTGTCTCCAAGTGGACCAAATCTCCAGCATGGATGTAAGATTTTACCCGGCCGCGGCGGGCAGCGCGCTCCCCGGAGACCCCTCCAACCTGGACTTTGCCCAGTGTTTGGGTTACTACAACTACAACAAGGTGATTATTCCCGCGGGTGTTAATTCCCGGGCCGGTTGCCCGCGGAGCCGAGTTGGGGCTCCGTCGGGGCGGGAAGCTCGGGGCTGGGGGATGCGCGGAGCCCGGGGTGGGTGCGCCCGCCGCTCTCCGCGGGGCCGAGGGATGCCCGGCCCCGGAAAGTTGTGATCGGCGGGGCCGGATGGCTCCTCCTGCCGCGGCCGCCGCGGGGCTCGCCCCGGGGAACCTGCCCCAGAGTCGGTGCTCCCGCGGTTCAGAGGGGTGCGAGCGGCAGACAGCCGGGAAGAGCTCCGGAAGGCGATCCTGCTCCCCATGGCCGGCGAACAAAGGCGCGTCCCGAGCGCGCAGCGTTCACGGTGGGGTCGGGACTTGCCGAACTTTCCCCGGCCGGGAGCGGCTGCGGCTCCCGGCGCGTCGGGCACAGCCCGGTGGGCTCGGACGGCCCTGTGAGGAGAGGACGGAGCCTCCCTCTGCTCTGTTCTCTCGGCTCAGTCCGGCTCTGTCATGGCCAGTTCCTAACTACAGGATTATCCAAACGGGAGGATTATCTAAAAGTGCATCAGCTGCTGGTACAGGAGGGGGACTAACGCTCCGCTTTGGAGAGGGCTGTCAGAGAAGTTGCAGTACCACTTCTGTCTATTCACACCTCTGCGGCATGTGCGGTGTTTGGAGCAAACGTTACAGTCAGAAGCAATAATCATTTCCCAGTGTCTCACCTTCGTTTACAGAAATACGTTTTAATAATACGGGGATGATTTGTTTCACAAATTACGCGCAAATCTGGGAAAAGCAAAGTTGAGAATGACACTGTGACTCATGCTATTTTGAAAAAGACTTAGCTGTTTGCACTGTGATGTGTCAATAGCACATTGAGCTATTAGCACTGGGCCCTCACACATGCACATAAAGATCCCTTTCACACTGTGTTTTTCCTGGTGCTATGTTTGTCCAACCTCTGGGGCCTTTTGTGAGGCACTGTATGAGATGCTGGGGAAAGAAGGGTGCTGCATGAAACCTGAACTTACGTTAAATCCTGTGGGGTTTTTTTTTTCTGTGTTTTTTTTTTTTTTTTTTTTTTTCAAAAATCCTTTCCAAATGAAGAGATAAACTTTGTCAAACAGATTCAGTAGCTGGAGAAAACTTTCTCCTAAAGAAATCGCGTCTGGGTAGATGTCGTGGGTGGGCTCCTGTGTCGCCCTGCAGGCTGATGTCCATCGGAGCCGCTGGGCAGGCGGGCCGCGGTGTCCGGCAGTGGTGTCCGGCTGTGTTCAGCCGATCGCGGTGTCCGGCCGTGTCGGGCCACTCGCGGTGTCCGGCTGTGTCCAGCCGTGTCCGGCCCATCGTGGCGTCCGGCTGTGTCCGGCCCATCGCGGAGTCCGGCTGTGTCCAGCCTTGTCCGGCCCATCGCGGTGTCCGGCTGTGTTCGACCGTGTCCGGCCGTGTCCAGCCCATCACGGGGTCCGGCCCATCGCGGTGTCAGGCCGTGTCCGGCCGTGTCCGGTCCATCGCGGTGTCCGGCCGTGTCCGACCCGTTGCCGTGTCCGGCCGTGCCCAGCGGTGCCGGCGGGGCGCGCTCGGCCGTTCCGCGCATGCGCCCCGCGCGGGGCGCGCGGCTTTGTTGTCGCGGGTGGAGGAGCACACGGGGCATGAATTAAAAATGAAATGTCAGCCCCAACTCTGGGCGCTGCTGAGGACTCCGGCAGCTCTAAAATGCCTAGTAAATGTCCGCTGTTGGCTGACGAGCCGGCTCATTTTGGAAACTTGCAGCTCTTACTGGCCGCCAGCATGTTTACTGTAAATTTCACTTGTTCTGTGACTTTCCTGCGTTGTGCACGGCGTGCATTTAATTCAGGCTCAGGTACAGCTTAGTCTATAGGCTCTTTCTAATTTTCTTTTTTTTTTAATACATCCAACATTTTCAATATCTTCTGAATACCGGTAGTTTCTTGTGTCCATTAACTTGCTGCTAGTGCACAGTTAGACATAACCTTTTTACTGTATTTCTCATCATTGTACAATGAGAACAGAGTGTGCATTCAGAAAAAGTCAAAAGTAGCTAACTTTTGGTCTATTCAGAAGCACATTTCTGTTGCTGTACTCCTGAACATAATTTTGGCAAGTGCCTCGTAGGCCAGGCTTCCAGTCTGCAGCAGAAAATATTTTAATTAACAGAGTACAGCTCATGATGCTTGTGTCTCATAATAGATATCTTTGTATGCAAACGGCCTGATCTGGAGCAGGCTGACACACGCAGAATTGTGTTGCTGTTGCTGTGAGCTCTTCATAGGCTCAGCTGGGAAAACAGCAATGTGGTGTACAGGTGTTTCAAGGACAGAAGAAGAATTTGTGAATGAGTTCCTAGAAAGGGTGGTCCTAACTGTGTTAATCTAGTCTCATTTTCTGCATTGTTTATAATCTGTAGTTATAGGAGTCATTGTGAATTTGTTTTTTTTTAATTATTCTGATAAAGAGAGTACATCTATTTTGATATCTTGCCTCCCTGCCTTGCTTTCCCTTTCTTGTGTCGTTTTCTCTGTGTTTCTAAGGAAAATAAATGATTGTTCTGTTAGTTACTGAGATGACCAGAAGGCACTGAAAAAAAGGGCTGAAATATTTACTCTGCTGAAGTAAATGTTATTGATTTCACTAGGGACAGTATTTCACCTCAAGTCTTTCTGAAACTCATTTGAGTGTCCTGCCCACTCATCCATGCCTGCTTCATTGTTAGGAGCTGAATCCATATTCTCCTTGTGACAGTGACATTGCCTGTGACAACTGCCGGGAAGCAGCGTGATGGCAAGAGTAAACAGGCTATGTGGTTGTATATATGTCTGTATATATGTCTGCAAAACCAGAATTATTTATGTGAAAATATTCTCAAGATCATTAAGACATAGAGTTGATGGCATATGGCCTGCCTGTGGAAGATTGTATCTTTCATCCTAGTGTCTAAAAATACCAACTACAAAACCTTCTAGTGCAAATACAGCGCACCCAGTGAGACAACGCTGCCTTCCACCTGCATGCTTTAAACAGAATTTCCCAGGATTGTAGGACTTTTTTTCCTTCAGTGGGTACAACACTGGCAAGAATGTGGCAGACTGACCCATGAACCCCCAGGAAGGACTTGGGATCTCAGGGTGCCCTGTGAGGAAGGGCCTGGGGTGGGAGGGGAACTGCATCCTGAGTGCTGGGTTTGGAACCAGGCATGCTGAGGAGCTGTCCTGGTCCTGACCTGCAGGTAGCCTTCAGCTGGATTCCATCCCAGCTGCTTTCTGAGTGCAGTGTCCTGCTTTTGAAATTGGTGCTCAGTACTGGGTAAGACCTAAGGGTAAGGGGTGTCATCTTGGGTTTTTTGGAGGAGAGTTAGTGTTGAGTACATGACAGGTGTTTGAAAACTGACTGATGTACGTACATATCCCTGCCATCATTGGTAGTACAGTAGTTTCTAGAAGAGTCACTGGGATTACTTTTGGTGGGGTGGTGCAACATGGCCTGCACGTGTAGAGGGCAAAGGGGGAAATGTGGACACAGAAGTGCAGTGATTTGTCCAAGGTTACACTGTCGGTCACTGACATAATCAGGGCCACAACCAAGGTATTCTGAGACTCAGTCCAGTGGTTTATGCTGAATCTCATTTACTCTAATAGGATTACTTACATGTTTAAAGTAAAGCATGTGCTTAAGTGCTTTGCTGGATCATGGCCATATTTGATAAGTTTTCAGTCCTGATGTGAGAGTACATAACTTGACCCTGCATGTGTCTGGCTGGTGGTGGTTTGGGATAACAGCGATCCACTTCTGCTTCATGGAATTGCACAAGAGAAATCATGGTTTGCCTGCTTCTAGAAGTATCCTGCTGCAGTATACTAAAAAAAAAAAAATCACCAAAAAGGAGCTATAAAAATTACAGAAAGTTGAAAGAGACCAGCTGTTGTAAAACATTCTGCTTCTGTTTTGAGCCCTTTTATGGTTCTGCAGATGGAGAATGATTTTGGACATTCAGTACAGTTGAGTAGCTTTTTCTAAACAAACTTTTTCACTTATTGAGTAAATTATATGTCTTGTACTAAAAATATTTAGGGAACTAGTATTCATCCTGGCATATATATCTATGTATATTTTTAAGGAACTGTAATTCTTATAATGCCATTTGTAAAACATGAAAACTCCAAAACCTAAATACATGCAGCTCGGTGCTTGAGTTATCATATTAAATTCCAGAATTCTTACTTCATTACTTAGCTGCCTGCATTTTATAATGTTTATCTCTACTACACAGATTGTCCTTGAAGGATACAAATTTCAAACGTACATACCTTAATTTAGGCACTACCATACATATGAGATTGTCAGAGCTTGATGTTTTTTGGCTGAAATATTTTTAATTTTACAAAGGAAGCTCAGGAAGTTTATCTTGTTCTTCCAGAGGTAAAGCAAAGACAGCAGTAGTTTAGTAACAGCTAAACTGGGGCTCTAAGTCATTCCTATTAGTGTGTGTTGTTAGGAAAAAGTGGATTACAGTTATGCAAATAATTTAAAACTACTCTTCTTGCAAATTTAGTGTGGCTCTATATGCATAGGTTTTCCTCTCCTGCAGCAGATGGTGAGAGACAATGGGTGCATGTATGTTGCTAAGATAGAAAGCTCCATACTCAGTCATCAGCTGCCCTGCAAATATGTTTACATCTGGGTTCTGCTGTGGTGCAGACGGGGCAGCCTCAGCTGCTCTGTGCTGTGTATCCACAGCCTGACCATGGCAGAGGTGGCCCCAGCTGATGGGAGAGGGCCACAAAGCACCAGGGAGCTCCTGAAAAGTAGAGGTGTGTGGCAGAGACACAACTACAGGTCTTTTTGCAGGCAGTTTAGGCAGGGGATTGGGAACTTTCTGTCGCAGCATCAACTCAGTAAATGCCATTTTATCACCAGTATTGTCCACTGACCTGGCACATGTGGCAAGTGTGCTGAACTGCTTCTTTCCCAGAACAGCCAGCCCCTGCCTTGGGTATCTCAAAACCTCAGGACTATGTAGGCAACTACTGCTAGGGAGCAAAAAAGTTCCCAAAATATTTGTCTGTCTAGTCCAGCACTAAAATTGTTGGATATATAATTCCTAGTCCCTGGAAGAGGAAATGGCCATATGAGTACCTCCATCAGAATGGAAATTGTCATTTGTATCATCACCCTGCCTTGCATTATGCTGTTTTGCAGGCACAGTCTTCCCTGAGGTTTTCTGACGTAGCTGAAGAGCTGACTGTGAAACAGGAACCCCTGGATGCCACAACTGGGCAAGAACCTGTGGTGCTCAGAATGAACACTTGTAATGGGGACACTGATTGGATTGTGCCATGTACAATTCTTCTGTAGCTCAGATAATGTAACTCCTATACCGAATGTACCATTTGTTGGTTGAGAGTTGCTCGTATACAAAATCTACTTTGTAGAAGTCAATTTTTAGAAATATTCTTTAGATGTTTTTGTTAAAGTGGGTTGCAGCCATACCAGTAATATATATCAGTAAATAATGTTCAGTAATGCATGAAGAGTTTGAATTTAATGCTTAGGTATTTAGAGTACTTAAGGTATGCACGGAAACCACTAGTGGGTGGAGTTTTTAAACCAGTAATATTTTGTAGCAGTCACAACTCTGAGGTGTGTGTGCCATGGACATGGAGACTCACTATATACCTCTCACTTTGGAATGAGGAAACATTGACCAAATCCACTGGGATGACAAGAACCTCATTCACATAGTACACCATGTTGTACTTCACAGACAGGTACCCAGTCCAGCCTTATATTGAATTATCGCAAATTTATGCTAAAATCTAAACTAGAAGCACAGGAAATACCAGCCTCTATTCTTTAGATACTCTAGAGGAGGCTTTCAGTTGTGTGGTTCATTTGTTGCAGTTTTGTGCAGTGTCTGACAAAGCGAGGCCAGTCAAACTGTGACCTGTGGTTTGTGCTGCAGCTTTTATTACATTTGCAGTTAATACATGCCTATGTATTTGTTGAATTCTGATACTCCCTTATAAACCTAAGTAATGCTATTGAATGATGATGATCAAATTTAAGAGGAGAAGAATTTGTACAGCACTAATCCTACCTTTTTATCTGTAATCACATTTCTACTGCTGTAAAATTGAGTACTGTTATACAGACCTAATGGCAGGGTTGAATTTTCAAATGCTTCACACTCTTATCTGATAGTTGTGTTCTGTACTGTTACCTGTCTGTCTGATGTATTTATAGAGTGCCAGTCACCATAGTATCTTTGCAATGATTGCTACCAAAATTGAGAACTCTGAGGTGAAAATCTAATCAGGACTTTAGATAACAATGTCACACAAGAGCCTTCTGGTCTTTGCCTCTGTGCTCTGTTCAGATGAAGACTTAGATGAGATCATGCTTGCTGCCATGTTATTCATTATTTATTTTTGTAACAAGATTTCTATTTCACATCTTTTCCGCTGCATGTTAGCATGTGTCAAAACAGACCAAATCCTGTTTTGAATGTATTCTCTCTGTTTATACTTGACACAATGTATTGAAAATCACAGGCATTGCAGGGCCGCTGAATTATTAAAACCAGAAGGGGAAACTGTCGTTACACAGGTGCTTCTGCCATGGATACCTTGAATATCCAAACAGATGTTGTCATGAACTTCTTCATGCACTTCATGGTAATCCACAGATTAGCTGAAAATGTTATTTTCATCACGTTAAAATTAACTGAGTCTTATGAGCAGAGTGCTGGAAGTATGATTAACCAGTGCTGCAGACTGAATTGTGTTGGAAAAGGTGTGCTACTGAAAGTAGACAATATTGGTTTATTATTGAAAATGGAAACTTGTTTTAAGCAAACAGTTCATCTAGTTTTCAGTTTGTTTGTATAGTTCATGTTCAAGCTCTTGTCATCAGTGTTTGCTGTTTATTCCTGCACAACCAGTTTGCCCAGCAGCCACATTTGGTTGAAAAGCTCCATATCAAGACAGAAAAGAAAAGCAATCCATTCTCAGAAATTGCAAGTTGAAAGTATCCCTTGTATCAGAGTGGTTTTTACATCCATAGAAAACCCATCCAATGTGGGCATCTTTCACTGACTTACATATGCATTAGATCAGACCTGACCTCGGTATTTCATGGGAGAAATTTTTATCAATTCCATGTTTTATTTTCATTGTTTTAAAGTAATAGCTCTTCTTACTGTCTGGGTCACTAGAGCCACATATTATCATTCCTGGCCAAAGACTTGTGAGAGCTGAGACTAGCATGGAAAAGAGTGGGTGGTGGCATAGGTTAAAAACAGAGGGTGTTTTGTGATGAAATGCCAGGACTTGGACTGGTAACCTCTGAAAAAAGGGATCAGAGGTCTCAGCTGCTGGTTGGGGTGAGAGCTACAGAGGCAGCAGCACAGGGATCTCCTCACTTTCCTCATCTGTTTTACCACTTGTGTAAGTGATGGTTGTGTTAAATCATTATGGTAAAGCAGAATGTTTCTCAGACAGATCCATTTGCATTTGGATTTTCCTTCTCTACAATGAATATTCTGAAGAGTTCCAATCAACTGGGCAATCTAACAAAAGGTTGGAAATAAATAAATGGTAGGATTTATGGAAAATGAAGTCTATGTGCAGATGGTTGAGGTCACTTGAGGTGAGGTGTCTTCATCTCTCCATTTGATTTCCTTAAGAAATTTTGTCAAGAGAAACTTTTCTATATTTGGCATTGCAAGTGGTTATAGTTAGTATTGTAATTCTCTAAACAGTTAATATGAGAGAAATTAGATAGGGACCTAAAATGTAAATAGTTTTAGACATCCAAATTAATAAAGTCTGGGTTTTTTGTTTGTTGTGGGATGGGGCTTTGTTTGCTTGTTTGTTTTTGTTCTTGTTGTGGGGGCTTTGTGCATTTTTTGCAAGGAAACAACATGAGTTTTTATGAATCATCCTTTCTATCCCAATGGGACAACGCCTGTATTCAAAGTCACTGAATTATATAAAGGTTTGTAGGTTCAGGACATATTTAAATACCTCAATATTGATTAACTGTCTAATTTTGATATGAAAATGGTGCTAAAACCATGCAGAAATCAATTGCTGAATGTTGGAGTAGCTTATTTTCAGAGCAGATCATATTTATCTGCTGTTCTTTTTGTGCTACTCTCTTTATGGTTGTAAGGCTTATACAAATAGTTGAATTTTGAATGGTTTGGGATACTGTATTTCAGTATTGGTTCTTAATAAAATTTGTTCTTAATAAAATGTTTTTTTAAAACTGTATTTTTATCAGTAAACTGCTTACCTGATAGGGGATTAACAGTCGTCTATTTCCATTCTTTAAGTAAAGAAGGATTTTATTAGGCATGGAAAAACAATCATTTTGTTTGCTTTAGTAGGTCAATGGTGTTACTTTTGTGGGTTCCTGGAAAGCATGTGGCTGAAATGATGATGATAATAGGTGGTGGCCGTGTAAATATGGACATATTGTGCTATTGATCATTGTAGCAAAAAACTTGGTTGCTGTGGTTTCCTACCACAACCCAGCATGGTTCTTTTTCCTGCTGTTGTTTTGCTTGATACAATTTGAAATATGTAGTATACTTTGTATTTAAAAAAGCCTATTCTACACACGTGGTAAAAACCTCAGAATTTTAAGGTGCATTCCCTGTTCTTGTTCACAGCAGAATTTTAAGTAAAAACAAGACTGATCTCAAAACTACACTGGACAAACCATTGATGTAAATACACTGTGAGGTGCAAACACAAGAGCTTAGTATAGATTTGCACTACAAAGCAGTCATGAAAGTAAATAACGTGTTTATGCCTATGTGACTTTCTGTTTGTAGTTTTATGAGAGTGGCCAATTGCTGTATTGCAGATTATAAGATGAAATAATTTGTATCAATTTATTTTGTCCTGCCAAATAATTTGCAATTTCAGGATATTGTTAAATAAGAGGATTTAACAGATGCTTCTGCTGTCCTTTCCTCCTGACATTTTTAAAACCTACTTAGAGCTATCTTTATGCTCCCGTGGTGGTGCAGCTGAGACCCAAGGAGAGCATGTGGAATGGTAAATCAGATGTTATGTCACATAGGGCAGCCAGGCTTCCTAAACAGTGGCTTGCATCACTGCTTCCATGATAGAGATCTACCTGCTGTTTATGACAGAGCAGAAGTGCCTTTGTTTCATTCTCATACCTTCATCTGAGCCTCTTCTAACATAATAGCTCTGTGCTGGGATCTTGGGTGATGCTTGTAAGGTGCACTGGGTATTGTATGGCTTCTTGTAATTGTTGTTTCAAGGATGTGACAAGCCCAGTGTGTGTGAGTCTCAGTCCTCATGGTTGTCTCACCTGAGTCTGCCTGCAGCACTCAGAGTCAGCTGTCCCTGGGTGTTGGTGGCTGCAGTGTCCCCTGCTCTCCCTGTCCTGCCTGATGGACACAGTGCCTTTTTCTGAGGTCCTCCCTTTCTGCAATCAGCTCTGTGGGTGCCTTTGCTGTGAGAGGCCTCTTGGGATGTGCTCTGCCTCAGCACATTCCTTGGGAGGCTTTCTCATCTTCCCATGGCTCTGCTGCCTGCTCTGGCTTGGGCTCGCTGGCTGATGGCACATCCCAAAACACTGACATTCTTGGAGCCACCCACACCTGGGACAGAATCTATGTGCAGCTCTGACTGATTTAGGTGAAAGACAGGCAGTGTAATCTAGGGATAAATATGACTCAGAGCAATTAATCAGAGATCATATGAAAGGAAAATATGTTCATTAAATACCTACTCAAGCTGGCAAACAAACAGCACTTCAGTGTTGTGCATACACAGATGTGTGGTACGGCCAGTGTGCAGCTTAGAGATCAATCTTACTCTTCTACCTGTAATTCTTCACAATGAACAGCTATAGAATGGTAGTGTGAGCTTCTGTGTTTATCTTGCCTCAGTCTGCAGCTATAAGTTGCCCAGTTTAAGTATCAAAATATTTTTCTAAATTTAGTTGGCAAACAACTTGTGATAGGATAGCAGCCTTTTTCTGTCCTCTCTGCTAGAAAGTGTTTGAGTAGGGATGGTGAAGATTGGCTTTGACTTCTATCAGCACAAATATATTGCTGGTGATAACGTATCATAGGAGTATGCTGCCTATCTCCTGTATTCTTGTCTCTAGTAAATAGCAGTTTTTCAACGGAGGTCTCAGAATTTGCCCTTCTGTTAATAGTCTGGTAGAGAGTTTACATAGCAGAAAAGAATCCTGATTCTTCACTTGATAACATACTAAAGGGCCTTTTTTCTTTTCTTTTTTTTTTTTTTAAGGTTTGTGTTGGGTTTTGTAAAGAAAATTGGCAACTATTGCTTGTAATACATATAACTAATAAATGTGAAATTGAAAACGTGACTCTTGGACAGTCACACATTTTTGAAGCTCAAACAGTGTGTATTGGTCTGTGCCAGTTCTAACACAGTTCCACTGCTTGGAAAATGTGGGGAGGGGTGCTTTGCTCCTGCAAATCTGTATTTGCACTATCCTCTTGCATATATGCTCCTGTACAGAACACCTGCATTAGGATACAAAACCTCTTCTTTGGACATCACGGGGCTCCTTATGATGGCTTGTAACTTTTAGATTGCTGACTAACTGAGTTCCATTATAGTGCACTCTGCATCGTATTCTGTGTCACTTGTGTGTTTATGCAGAATTATTTCTAAATAGAAGCTTTTAAGGTTATTCCATCATGAGGCATAAGTGAGAGACAGTGATAAAAAGCTTGATTCATTATGACTGCAGGTGAACACTGTTGTTATGCCTCGCTCTGAGTGTTTCTGTGACTCAAAAAGGACTCCATTAAAATACCATGACGTCAATGGAGTATTTTAAATGCATATGAAAGGATAGAGTCTAGAAATCCTAATAATATAAGTATCTATCCATATACTGTTTGGCTAAATAAAGTATTTGTAGATCTCTTCTGAGTTTCATTTATTCTCTGCGTGGGTGACACCTGATATAAAGGATACATTTTGCTTTCTGCTCCCCCAGATGTAAACCTTTTTCTTTTAAATTAAATGTGAAAGTAAAAGAAGGAACAATATCCATGGAGTAAAGTTATTGTTGACCTTCAGACTCATTAAATCAGATTGATACTTTGCAGCTACAGTGAATGCAACCAATGCACTACCAATCTGATAAAGAATTTTAACAGTAAGAAATCTTTGATCTTCTTCTTTTTAATGTTTTTTTTTTTTTTCCCAATTCCTCTTATTTTGCTAATTCATAGAGCTTTGCTTCATATTCCACACTTCTGTGGTAGGAAGCAGTCTTTGCATTATCTGTTGCCAAAGGAAATGGCCATTTGTTGATTTAAAAGGATAGAAAAAGGGATGTGAAACACCTTGGGGAGAAGGAGGGAATAATGGCTTGGGAGCACTACTAAATATTTACAATTTGAGGATCAAGTGTTTTCAGTCTCTCTGAGTTCTTAAACTTCTTTCTTTTGTTGGTGAGAAGCAGGAGTAGAAAGGGGTGAAAATACATGTTATTCCCGTTTAAAATTTTTCCCTGCATTTTAAACAACTGATTTTTGCTTCTCATTTGGTCAAAAGAGAGGCAGGTTCATCTTTGCTTCCCTGTTCAGTTTGTTTATGACACCCAAGCAAAGAAGCTCCTATCTGCAGCCTTTTCCCCCAAAACTCAAATATCCAGGGATCTTTGAATGTAGAAATAAAAAATAAGAAGATTTTAGATGATGAATCTCAGTATGTATGCTAGAGCAAGGCCAGTTGCTTATTGATCCCAGCTACTGAAGTTTTCCCTGTGAAGCTGATTTATGTTTATCTTAAAAAATAATCAATCAGTGAGACAAACTGAACTTCATGTAAGAACTGATTTAAAACACATTCAGCTTTTTTCTTCTCATCCTTCCTTTGTAAGGAAATCTTCTGTGGATTCAAAAGGAAAGGGTGCACTCCTGCTCTTGCACATAGGAATATACTCTATTTGAACAAGAGAGTTGTATCTGCTTTTGAATTGAGCTTCATTGCTGGGAGAAAATCAGCTCAGAGAGTGTAATTTGAAATAGTAGCTTCTTGGGCACTGAACCATTCATTTCCTAAAAGGATAAAGCCAGTCCTTTGTACCTGCTGAGGAGACAAAGGGGTCAGTGCTGCTGCTGATACGTGGTGTGAGGACAGGCTGCAGTGTTGGTGTGAACTCTAGCTGGTGGAAAACACCACTTCTGCTGGGCCTCTCCTCCTTACCAGAAACAACACTGGTTTTGATCGATCTCACTGGTTTTGTCTGTACTTTTACTAAATAAATGAAGGATTATTATGTTTTCTCTAGCTGAGATATCAAAGAAAAATGAAGGAAAATGCTACATTCAGCTGAGAAGGTATAGATAATCTTCATATCTGAAGCATGAAAGGACTAACACACAAAATTGCAGGTCTGGCAGAAAAGTTTAGGTTGTTTTTTTTTTATAAGTACCTTATACTGGAGAATTTACTTTTCTGAAGAGAAGAAGACATAAGGAACAGTATCTATGACCTAACAGTAATAATGGAAAGAGCAGTGTGAGAAAGAAAACAGTGTTGTTCCAAGCATGGCTGTATAAACACTGGCCATGGGCTTAGATTGAGAATGAGAGGAAAGCCTTTCTCTCCAGAGGGCTGAGCTGCTGAGGCAGCCTTCACATAAGGAAGGAGCACTAATCACTTTTAAGGCTCAGGGTTGATGCTAAATGTCGTCTGGTTGGGTGAAATATAGGCCATGGCATTGGCTGTACTTTTAGTCTTGTTTAATGTTGTTCTTTTAGGTTGCATCTTTACATTCCTAAATACGTGATACTGAAATGGTGTTATGCACTCTGTGAGTCTTTGAGTCTGTGAGACTCCAGACAAGGCAACCACAGATGTCATAGTTACTTACACACTTTATAACAACTTTGGATTATTGCACAACAGCTAGTAAAGAAAATTAATGTCTGAAGTCTAATTATATAGTGGAAAACAATTAGAAATGAGGTTTATAGATGGTGGTTATCTAGTATCTCTTAGTGAATGTGGAGAGACTATTCAGTTCTTCCTTCAGAAGTGGTGAGCTTTTCCTTGGTGGTGATGAGGAGGGAAGGAAAGGCCTTCAAGTATCTGAGGCGGTGGAACAATCCACATCGGGAACCTTGACAATCTCTAGAAGTGTGGTATTAAATCATTAGATAGTTTGTCTTGATGTGGGTGTTTTGCAAGTGCACATCAGGTAATCATCTGCTTCTTCACCTCCTTGCTCTGCTAGCTGGCAGCTGGCTCAGTTTTTGAGAACACAGCAGTCCCAAGAAATATGCTTTGTACTGGATCCTGTGGTGTTCATTTGTATTATATTTTTAGTTCAGCATACTTACTTATCTGGTCTTTTAGGGAACTTTCCACCATTAACATCATGTCTTTCTAACTGATGTAATGATTTTTTTCCCTGTATGTCCTTTTACATGATAGAAAAATGTAGGCAGTGTGTTGTTTCATTTTAAATAAAGATTATCTGTTGGCCTCTTGAAATGGTCATCTGGTTGGAATATATAAAATTGAAACGTCATATAAGTAATTTTCTTTGAAAAATCACATGAAATAAGGGTAAAGCTGCAGAAGTTGTATGTCAAAGAACAGTATCTTGAGAATTCTTCAGTTGGAGTGGAATCAGTTTAGTTACTGTTTCCAGCAGAGAGGGCTCAAGTGTGTGGCACAAAGACCTGGTAGGTCACAAATCTCTTTGAAAGCCTTTGATTCATAGCACTGGACATGACACACTGATGTTTTTGGAAGTGATCATTGGGCTGAACTGGTTTTGAGTTTCAGACTCAAAAAATCTGTAGATTAATCTCAGAAGTTCAGAATAATTTAACAGTAGTAAATATCTGCTAATTCTGAGGTTTTAAGAATTAGATGGCTCCTTCTGAACACTGGTGGCCTTATGTTTAGGTATCTGATTATTTGCATTTGGAGCATGATTTTGTGGGAATTACTGAGCTCTGAAATATACTGTGAAGATGTGCTGCTTGGTTATAAGGCAGTTTAATTGCAAAAATCTTATTGTCAAATTTCATTGCTGCTAGTTCTTAATATGTCCCAAGACAAGTATATTAATTTTGTGGTATTAAAGTGTGATTAAAAACCAGTATAGTCTTTTTTTTTTCAAGAAGATTCTAGCTTTGTCTTTTTTTGAAGAATAGGTTGAAATATTTGAAAGTTAAACTTTAAAGTAGGTGACTGTAGCTGATGTAAAAGTTTTCTTCAAAATCTGAATTTTCCAAAGTAATCATTCTTCCTACTTTGGCTGTTAAGTACTAACAGTGGGATTTTATTTATTTATGCTTGTGCTTTAGAATGGGTAATGACGTATTTTATCTGGGTGAAAGAAAGATTATTTTTCTTGTTAAGTGGACTCTAGAAAAGGGAATATGTGGGACGTTTGTAGCATCCCAGACCTCTGAAGGTTGATGACAGCAACCTTATCCTTGGCCTAATGTGTCAAACACTGATTTTGGTGACTGTTTTGAGAGATACGGGCTGGGCTCTGAGTCTTGGCAAGGACCAGTGGGTCTTGGTGGACTGAAACATAAAAGCCTGGAGTGAGAGCCTGCACAGTGGTCATACCTGACACACTTGCCCTGTGTGACCAAAGGCTCAGGGACCAGGGAGAAGGAAAGACTTGGCAGCATCCCCTGTACTTGTGAGGAGATGAGCCAGGCTCTGCACAAGGGCTCATGGTTGGAGGTTGAGTGGTATCAGGCACAAGCTGAAATGGAAGTTTCAGACTGGATATAAAGAGGAAAAAAAACCACTTTGAGGATAACAGAGTATTTGAAGAGGTTGCCCAAAATCCTTGATGGTTCTTAAGACCTGACTGAAGAAAAGCTCCAAGCAAGAAGTTTCTCAATTTGGTGTGGCCTGTACTTTGAGCAGAGGTCAGATTAGAGATCTCCTGATGCTCCTTCCTAGGGCTGCACGAGGTGAACAGGCAGCAAAGATCAATTTGATCCTCCTTGCACTGTTGTAGAAAAAGAGTTCTGGAAGGGTGGCATTGCCTCAGCCTTTGTCTGGCAGGCCCTGTCGTGGGAGAATGAAGCACTTGTTTCACATCCAGGATAACCATCTCTGCTCCCCTGGGGAGGAGTTTGCCCTCAAGTGGGAGTGAGCTGGTCACTGTGACCTGTCAGACCATGGTGATTTAATACAGCTATCTGCATCCCTCTGCCTTTGCATATTAACTCATGACATCCTAAAACAAACGATTTTTGTTTAGCTCCACGTAACCTTGCTGTAAGGGATTTCTAAAATGCACCCCATCAGTTTGGTTTGGCAGCTGTTACAGTGTAGAAAATAAAGGTGTAAAGACTATTTGAAACTCCAATCTGGAATAGGTGTCACTGGTACCTGTTAGCTTTTCATATATGTGACTTGGCTGTTGCTTCTATAATTATGTTTTAGAGTTTCTTCTTTCCTTCTTCAGAATTCCATCCACATGATAATTCAGTTTTTATTCTCTATAGTACTCTTCAGAGAAAGTCATCCAAAGGAAGGTAGTTCAAACGTCAGAATTTCCTAGAAACCCTGTTGCTTTTGATACACAGAAAAGAAAAATCACAGTAGCAGCACAGATTTGGAGATGTAAAGTAGTTTTCCTAAAAAATAAAACTTTATTGTGCACAGCATTCTCGGAAGAAGGTTTTTGAAGGTAGCTTTTAACTTTAATAGGTGTTAATTACTGCATTCTACTTTTTTTCTTCTTCTGTAGTTTGATGCCAGTTCCTGGTTGCATGAACTGACAAAAGTGCCCATGTGTGAGAGGAGTGGGGAATGTAGTGAAATTTAAAATCATATATTGGATAATTTGATACTTTTCAAAGTCCTGGTTCCAACCTCAATCTTTATGGTACCTACTAGTACCCAAAATGTTCATGTATTGTAGGGTGTTTTGAATTTCACATTTATGACACTAGAAAAGGATCTGGTTTTCAGAGGATGGATGTTGTAGTTATGACAATGAAGCTCTTTAAAATGTCACCACCTCCCCCAGTCACCACCTGTGTTGTAATAAATTAAGCCTTGACTGGATAGTCCAGTCTGAGAATGGGAAGTGTGAGAATCATCATGGTAGTGGTTCAGATCATTACTAGGAGAGAGTGGCCTAATCAAATTGCTTTGTTGGGCAGGAGAGGACAGGATCTAAACACTGAAATGGAAAATAACTCATGATTGTCTTCCAAAACCTGAGTTTTCACTGTCATTAATACCTGCTCCAAACATTGAAAGGAGTTGTAGGTTGAAAAGAAAGTATCATCACCTTTCTATCTTACTACATTTCAAAGAAACTTTTTTATTCTTACGAAAATATTTTATAATCACATCAATTTATTAATCAGAAGTAATTAACTGTTCCAGTTTTATAGACATTAGTCACAGAAATCACATACCCTAGAGAATGTGGACCAGGACTTCTTACATATGGCAAAAACATGGTGCTGGCTTTGTGGAAATGGTGCTTTCCCTGTGTTCTTTTGTATTAGTTAATAGAAACCCTCCTTGAAAGAAAAAGGATACTCATCAAAGAATGTTTTATGAAACAGAAAAAGAGAACTCATAAACCCTGTTGGATTCCAAGAGTTATTACATTTTACATCATATACAGTTTATTTTTCCAGATGCCACAGTTAAAAATAATGTATTTTTAATATTACTTGAAGGATTCTACAGATTCATAATAGCACGTGACATGTTAATATCCTCTGCGACATCCTACTGGTCATATCCAACTGTGATAAACAGTTGTGTGTGCTATAAAAGTGACATCTATTATAAAAATAAGGATAATGCAAAAAGATACAAACAATCTTTTAAATTTGTAAAGACTGCTGCAAATCTTGAATGTTAATTTGAAGAAAAAAGTACATGCTAATCTCAAGTTTATGCCTTCAGTTAATATTCTTTTATTCCTTCAGGAAAAAAAAAATCAAGCAGCTATACTTTAAATGAATTTAATGAACTGCAAAGACTGACATTTTCACTATAAAAGTCACACTTCATTTAATGAAGTAGTTAAATATTGATGCTATATTAAAATACAGGCTGAATAAAAATGACAATATGGTTTTCAAAATAAGAATTTGAGCTGTGTTTTTTCTTGTTATATTGAAAACTTCATGAACTGAGAAAAGGGAAATACAACGGAATATCTCCATAATAAACACAAGGCTCTTTGCTGAAATAACATTGAAGTTGAAAGACCCAAACCTGTAAAAGTAAGGAAATCAAGTCACCATACTCTTAACTCAGCATCTTTGTACTTAAACACTGAATGTTTAAAGGAATGGAACCAACAGTATTTTCTAAAATTTAAAAAAAAGTTCTTGGAAACAAAAATCTATGATACAGGTGGTACATAGAAGGTCTAGACATATGTTTACCCACGATCAATAGTTGTATGATGATACTGTTTGATCTCAGTTCAAAGTAATTGTGCTTTAAGTGCTATGATTTTGATGACAATATTCTGGCAAAGCTACTTTTCCTGTCTTGTGGCTTCCACACATTTCAGTTGGTATAGTTTCAATTTTCAGCTTCATTTTTACACCTGCACTTCCACCATAACATTGATGGGGTAAAGGAATGTTGCTGACAAATGTGGCTGAGGCGTTTCCCAGCTCCAGCACTCATCTGAGGATAAGGGAAAAAGAAAAAAAGGGTGAATCTTACCACAGATGTGAATGGGAGCAATGATTGAGTGATGGCATGATTGTCTTCACTTTGATGGATTGAATTATGTTGTAATGTACTTCATAAAGCTGTACCAATTCTGACATCAGGCTTCTGTGTATAGTAAAACACTGAGGATGACATCTTTGGCTCATTGAAGTCAATGGCAAAACTCACATTAATTTCAGCCTTCTGTAATTTCTTTCTCAGTAGCTGACTTATAAAACAATGGCAGATTGATTTAGTACATTTTTTTCCCCTTGGGAAAGAGTTCTTCTCTGTGTAAAATGATTTGTCTTTTGACTTTCAAGCTCTTACTTTGAAAATAGGAATTTTAATTCAGGATAAATACAATCTGATTTTCTTCCCATAACAGTGAGCATGTAAACATCAAAGGTGATAAAAGAAAGTGGAGCTATTTAGAAAGTGGTAGGTTGTATGTATAGTCCTATAAACAACTGCTAATTTAAACTGATGATGAAGGAGGCAGTTTTCTATTGGAAGACTGTTGAATTCTTTCTGTGACCAGCAACTGTCAGCTGTGGTCTCTACATGTGTTAGTGGAAAACTGGTTTAGGTATTTGGGTTTTTATTTTCTCCTTATATGCAAACAGTTTTTTCCTTAAAGCAAAACCAAAGAAAACAGTGGAATCTGAAGAACCAGTTATATAAATGTATTTGTATTTGGAATACATGCTGTATTTGTGTTTATGATAGTGATCTTCAAAATTCTTCATAAGCTGCTAGATCAGCATCTAATTGTATAGTTTTGTGTCCTGGTATTTTGGCACAGCAGGCAATGAAACACGAGCTACTTAATAGAACATAAAATTTTGTAGGCTATTACATAAAATCAGTAAATTTACCTAGAATTAATAGAGCATTGAGAATTTCTTCCTCCTCTAGACATCCTTTCTGAAAATGGAAGGAAATGGATAGCAAATTCATGTTTATGCTCTTCATTGTCTTAAAGTAGTTCAAATTCTGCCGTAGCTGTGGCTTTTGGTGGCAGACCTGCTTCCTGCCTAAGGCAGTACTCCCAAGGAATAGAAAAGGGTGGAGCACAGCCCCAAAAGGAACCTTTGGTGACATGTTTAGGAATCTGTGCCCTTATGTAGGTAAATCTTAAATGGAAGAATTGTAAAAGGCACTTGAGAAGGCACTCTCAAGTTTCTATACTGCAGAAATTCAGTAGTTATGTGTCAGAACCATAACAGTAAAACTGTGGCAGTGCTGCTGTCTCTAACAGTTGTATGGGGAAAATGTTTTATTAAACACTAATTTCACTAGTTATTTAAGAAGTAGCTGGCTTTGCACACATTAATCTCTTTTTCTTTTTAATTCAAGGTTGATGGTCTAGGTCTTACACATTGTATTTATGAATAGGGTACTCAATAACTATGCAAAATATCTATTTCTCTCATGGGAATCTGTGCTTTGATATATTCTGATCCTTATTAAATTTAAACAGGATCAAATTTATACAGCTTTGGCAGAGATTTATTAAAATACACTGAGTGGACAGCTTGTGGGAGTGCAGTGTGCTGTAATAACATATGCCTCTTACCAGAGAATAGTAATTATTGAGAATCAAATAAATCTGTAGGAGGTTAAGTATATATGGAAAAGATATCAATTGTGGTTTTCTACAACCAAACACAAGTACTGTCTGAAGATTTGTTGCTGTATAAAGAAGTGAACCAGCCTTATAAAACCCTAAATATTCAAAATGTCATTTACCAACAAAGCTAATGTTCATCCAGTCTTCAAAAAATGTTAATGACATTTGCTCAGTAGCATTAAATTCATTATTTAATGCTCTTCATCTGCATAAGCAGCTATTCACATTTGTACCAAAGATTTATTAAAGGTAATTGAAAACTGTTTGTTACGAAGTTCTGTAAATTTATTTTCTTAATCAGTCATCATGTCCTTGGAAAGAAAAATGCAGAATAATGGTTGCAGATTAAATAAAGAAAAAATAAAATTAAAATATATCATGTCATGTCTGTCATTCATCCAGAGTTCAGCATTGGTTTGTTTAAGATTAGATTTAAATTATTGTATGTGATAATTTCACTTGGCTGAGAACTGAGAAGTTTATCCGTGTGCCAGGAGAAGGAGTAACTTCTGGCGTAGCTTTGGGTTTGATGAAGCTCCCGTTATTTTGTGATACAATTCTTTGGAATTTCAAAGCCTGAGACATGTAAAAATGGTGATTTTTCTCACTAAACATTGAAAACAGACAAACCAACCATCAGTGGGTAGGTATGAGGGAAAAAACAAATACTCTATCTGTCTTCCTTCAGCCTCTGGGCTTTGCTAGTGATGGTTTAAGCGAATAGAACTTCATTTGGACTATTCTGCTTCAGTTTCTCCCTGTGGCATGAAAGATGTGGAGTAATTTCAGCAGGAAATGTATTTCTCAGGGCTTATTGTGTGAAGAGAGAGGCTTTTTAAAAGAAAATGCATTTAAATAGAGATTATATTTGATTTAAAACTACTACCATCATAATTCCTCTGCATTTTATTATGAACATCTAGTGAAAGCCATCTAGTTTCTTAGTAGGAAATTTAAAAGATATTAATTTTGGTGAAACTTTTTGTAAGTCTTCATGCTCGAACAATTGTATCTTTTTTTAAAAAAATCACTTACATTGATGTGGATGTGATATAAATCTAGCTAACTCCTTATCAAATTTGTGCTGGTTCTTTTATTAGTGTTTTGTCCTGTTCTTCTTTCATCCTATGTTTCCAAATGGAGTTCAAGATTTTTCTAAATGAACTCGTGAAACCTGATTACTTCAAGCTAGGAAGTGTATTCTCTTAAAATAATACATGTTCTGTTTCTGTCCTTTACTATAGGTGAGGAAACACTGTGTATTTCTTAAAATAAAAGGGCATTTGGGTTCCAGTCACATTTCAGTTATCACATGGCTGTGTGACCTTGGGCACTGTTTGTGGTGCCTGTCCCTCACTGACTTGTTCTGTGAAAGTAGAGATGATGATGATGATGATGATGATGATGATGATGATGATGATGATGATG
>JANPWX010000087.1:4180130-4182630 GCA_024734555.1 Trochalopteron elliotii
CGCCCGGCCCCCGCTGTGCCCGCGCTCTCGGCTGCGCCGGGGGACCGCGCGTGGAAACGGGGCGGAAAGTTTGCGGGGTGTTGTGCTTCGCTGGGAGCATTTACCCGGCTTCCGAAATCCCCTGGATGCCCTTCTCGTACACCAGCAAATAGATCGGCACTGGCCCCGCGGAGCTCTGCGAAACGTTTCTTAAAAGTCATTTGGGTCCTGAGAGTCGATTTGGGGTTTTAAACTGAGTTTTGTGAGCTTTGAATGCACTGGAGTTTTGCCGTTTCCTCAGCATAATCCCCTTTCTCATCTCAGTAAACGTATTTATTTTTCTTACGATATTATTCCCACTTCCGCTCGAAGTTTGGAGTAGGAGTTGGAGAAGCGTTAGGTTTTTAGTTGTCTTTCATCGACCTCCTGTGAAAGAATTGGGAACTTCTTAAAGTGAGCAGAGAAGAGAAAAGCAGAGGGATATTTTTACATCTTCACTTCGTATGATTGCATCTTTTGACATTTGCTATCTTTTTTTTGTTTGTTTTTAGTAGGTGGAACAGGTCAAAACCACTTCAAAGTATATTTTTTTAAAGTAGCCGTTCTCTTCTGTTTTTAGTCTTTTGATCTGATTTTGCACATCGTTTTCAAATGAAGTACAGTGGGAGTGTGAGAAAGGAATGTTAACTGAGCAGCTTTCCTGCCTGTTGCTAAAGGATGTCCTTGAAGTAAGTTGGATCTTGCCTGAAATGATGGCATGAAAGTGAAGCTTTTGTTTAGTTTGGGTGGCTATCGTAAGTTAAGGAAGAGAATGACAAAATTTATTCTGTTTTAAAAATATCGACCAGTGTCCTAGGAAAAGCAGTGTGCTCTACTATAAAATCTGTAGGAGCCTCCCCTTTGCCTTCTCTAGTCCTGCCTGTCGGGTTATGGCTGTTTTTCGTGGTTGGACGATAAGTTTTGAGTCAGTTGCCCAGAAGGTGTGCTTTGTGATGGTGCTTCAGGGTTCAGAACCCCGCAGGAACATTAGCATAGAGCTACCCCCGCCTTTCCGGGGTCTCCGGCCCTGGCAGCAGCTTCTCACTTGAGCAAGACAGGGTGGGAGAGCGACGGCGGAGACGAGTTCGCCTTATGTGCCTGTGAAATTGCAAAACAAAACTTGGAAATTCCAAGCACTTCTTTCTTCTGCTTTCGCCCTGTGAATTCAGGTTTGCTCACCCTTGTCCGGGCCGCGCAGGGTGCAGGCGAGGGGAGCATCGCTGGCTCTGCAGACACTTGCAGTGAGGGAGTGCTGGGCAGGATTTTGAGCGAATCAATAAAGTGGCTCCGTGAAAATTTCTCGCATCTGATTTGAATTCCGGTTTGTTCAAACTTTCTGCTATGGTTTCATATCTAAAGATCAATAGGGAGAAAAGTTCCTCAGACTGCAACAGCATGTTTTGGTTTGGCCTTTTTTTTTTTTTATCGCTCTCTCTCTCTTTTTTTTTTTTTTTTTAAGTTCAAAGCTCATGAGTTCACTCCCACCAGGAAGACCTTCCACTTTAAAATGTATTTCTGGTGCAATCAATGGATAAGTAAGTTTACCCTTGTAAAATCCTGTGTATGTGCACATTTGATAAAGTTCATATTGGAGTAACCAGAGCAGCTCTCAGATTAATAGCAGAAATTACTTGCAGCATAAATTATATTCAACAAGTAACTAATTCCTGGTAGGAAATGGGTAAGAGATCATGGGATTATTTCCTTTTGTTAATAACTGCAGCCACTTCCACGACATTTTACATTTTTTTTCTGGTTTCTTGGAATTACATTCCCAGTTGTAAAAGAACATTTTTGGGGTGCAATATTCCAAGGCAAAAGTTATATTGGAGAAATAAACCATCTAGACTTTGACAAAGAGAAAATATTTACTGCCCTTTCTTTTAAAGGCTCATCAGAGTCAATAATGGATTTTGGTGAATTCCTGCTGCAGCATTATGATCCTCCACATTATTGTTACTGGGCCCATGAAATAAAAGAAATGATGATTGCTTTCCTCAGTAGGATCTGGAGGACAGGATATTTAGGAGACAGAACTGCTCAGTTGGGCTGCTTTTAGTTGGTTACATAGTTAGGCCTTTTTGTGAGGTAGCTGCCGTCTGTTGGTTCAGGATACAGACACTTGGGTTTTTTTCCAAAGGTGAGCCCAGGGTGCAGAGGGCCTTGTGAAATATCACTTATGCAGATACAATTCAGAAATAATTACTGAAACCCATATGGTGGAAGTTGTCTAAACTCAGTGTTAGTTCAGACCCATTTTGTGTGTGTTTCCCCTACATAACCCCAATCTTTGTCTTGCTGCAAAATATTTATGTTTTAGTTTGTACCTTATTTATCTTTTTGATGCTAAGTAGCATCTGGCTCCCCGAGGACAAGCCCTCCTGTATATTTAGCTGTACCAGTGCTTATTGCATAACTGGCTTTTAACCATATTCATGCTTTAATTGTGAAAACATGAATCTTTATTGAAGTGACCTGACAT
>JANPWX010000087.1:4187630-4194663 GCA_024734555.1 Trochalopteron elliotii
TCCGTGATAAATAGTAATGTAATAATTGAAAACCTGCAGAGTACTAAAGTGGCAGTAGCACAGTTCTCACAGGAGGCAAGATGTAACGGGGCATCGAGCACTAAACTCGCTGTCCCTGCCCTGATGGAGCAACTGTTGGCATTGCAGCAGCAGCAGATCCATCAGTTGCAACTGATTGAACAAATTCGTCACCAAATATTATTGTTGGCTACCCAAAATACAGACATGCCAACATCTTCTAGCCCTTCTCAAGGTACTTTACGAACATCTGCCAACCCCTTGTCCACATTAAGTTCCCATTTATCCCAGCAGCTGGCTGCAGCAGCTGGATTAGCACAAAGCCTTGCTAGTCAATCTGCCAGCATCAGTGGTGTGAAACAGCTACCCCCTATACAGCTACCTCAGAGCAACCCTGGCAACACTCTAATTCCATCCAATAGTGGCTCTTCTCCAAATATTAACATATTGGCAGCAGCAGTTACAACACCGTCCTCAGAAAAAGTGGCTTCAACTATTGGTGGCTCACAGCTCACCAACCCACCAGTATCAGCATCATCTTCACCAGCTTTTGCAATAAGCAGTTTATTAAGTCCTGCATCTAATCCACTTCTACCTCAGCCCACCCCTAGTAACTCTGTTTTCTCCAGTTCCTTGTCCAATATTGGAACACCTGCAGAGGATTTAAACTCCTTGACTGCCCTGGCACAGCAAAGAAAAAGCAAGCCACCAAATGTAACTGCCTTTGAAGCAAAAAGTAATTCAGATGAGGCATTCTTTAAGCATAAATGCAGGTTCTGTGCTAAAGTGTTTGGGAGTGACAGTGCCTTGCAGATTCACTTGCGTTCTCACACTGGCGAGAGGCCATTTAAATGCAACATATGTGGAAACAGGTTCTCCACAAAGGGAAACTTAAAAGTCCACTTTCAGCGTCACAAAGAAAAATACCCTCATATTCAAATGAATCCATACCCAGTGCCAGAGCATTTGGACAATATTCCTACAAGCACGGGTATTCCTTATGGGATGTCTATACCACCAGAGAAACCTGTCACAAGCTGGCTGGACAGCAAGCCAGTCCTCTCCACCCTAACAACTTCTGTTGGCCTGCCACTCCCACCAACAATTCCAAGCTTGACCCCATTCATCAAAACTGAGGAGCCTCAGCCGATTCCCATTAGCCATCCTTCTGCTAGCCCTCCCTGCTCTGTCAAGAGTGACTCGGGAACAGCTGATCCCACATCAAAAATTTCCAATGGACTTCCTGATGAGGTAGAGGCTGGTGCGTTGCCTACCTCAAATGGCAAAACAGAAGAGAACTCCCAAAACACGAGCACCATCACCAACATGAGCAGCTCCATGAGCTCCCCGGCAGCAGACTCGGGCTCCAGCGGTGTCGCCACTTTTACAAATCCACTGATGCCTCTTATGTCAGAGCAATTTAAGGCAAAGTTTCCATTTGGAGGACTATTGGATTCAACGCCAGCATCTGAAACGTCAAAGTTGCAGCAACTCGTAGAAAACATTGACAAAAAGGCAACTGATCCTAACGAGTGCATCATTTGCCATCGAGTTCTCAGTTGCCAGAGCGCGCTGAAAATGCATTATCGCACCCATACTGGAGAGAGGCCATTCAAATGTAAAATCTGTGGTCGTGCTTTCACTACTAAGGGCAACTTAAAGACTCACTACAGTGTCCATCGTGCCATGCCCCCGCTGAGAGTGCAACATTCTTGCCCAATCTGCCAGAAAAAATTCACCAATGCTGTTGTGTTACAGCAGCATATCCGAATGCACATGGGAGGGCAGATCCCCAACACCCCGGTGACAGAAAACTATCCTGAGTCAATGGAATCAGATACGGGATCTTTTGATGATAAGAATTTTGATGATATAGACAACTTCTCAGATGAGAATATGGAAGACTGTCCTGACAGCAGTGTGCCAGATACACCTAAATCTGTGGATGCATCACAAGACAGCTTGTCTTCTTCCCCTCTGCCCCTGGAAATGTCAAGTATTGCTGCTTTGGAAAATCAGATGAAGATGATCAATGCCGGCCTTGCTGAACAACTCCAGGCAAGCCTAAAGTCAGTAGAAAATGGGTCAGTGGAAGGGGACGTTTTAACTAATGATTCGTCGTCTGTCGGGGGTGATATGGAAAGCCAAAGTGCTGGAAGCCCTGCTGTCTCAGAGTCTACCTCTTCCATGCAGGCCTTGTCCCCATCCAACAGCACTAATGATTACCACAAGTCACCAAGTATAGAAGAGAAACCATTAAGAGCTTTACCAAGTGAGTTTGCCAACGGTTTGTCTCCAACCCCTGCTAACAGTGGTGCTTTGGACTTGACGTCTAGTAACACTGATAAAATGATTAAAGAAGAGTCCCTGAGTATGCTCTTTCCTTTCAGAGATAGAGGTAAATTTAAAAACACTGCATGTGACATTTGTGGCAAAACATTTGCTTGTCAGAGTGCCTTGGACATTCATTACAGAAGTCATACCAAAGAGAGACCATTTATTTGCACAGTTTGCAATCGTGGCTTTTCCACAAAGGGTAATTTGAAGCAGCATATGTTGACACATCAGATGCGAGATCTACCATCACAGCTTTTTGAGCCCAACTCCAGCATTGGCCCCAATCAGAACTCTTCGGTGATGCCCGCCAACACCCTGACATCGCTCATAAAGACCGAGGTCAACGGCTTTGTGCATGGCTCTCCTCAGGACAGCAAGGAAGCACCCTCTGGTCTAGTTGCTTCGGGGCCACTGTCCTCTGCCACGTCCCCTGTGCTGCTCCCTGCTCTCCCCAGAAGAACTCCAAAACAGCACTACTGCAACACGTGTGGGAAAACGTTTTCTTCTTCCAGTGCTCTGCAGATCCACGAAAGGACACACACTGGTGAGAAACCTTTTGCCTGCACTATATGTGGAAGAGCATTCACAACAAAAGGCAATCTGAAGGTACTTTTTCCTCTTACTGTTCTTCGGATTCATTTTCTCCTTGCTGGGGATTTTTGATTTTTTGACCCCTATTAATGTTGCAGCAGTGGTACTTTTGGGCTGTTTGTGGTGTGACAGCATGTTTAGTTAGCTCTGGTAGACCTAGATGGCCTCTTGTTGAGTGCCCGTGTTGGCAGCAGGTCTGAGGCATGTGCTGTTCTGACTTAATTAAAATTCATCTACCAGTAAAGCCTGTCTATGCAGAGTGTGAAACAGAACAGCCAAATGATGATAAGGGATATTAATTAACAGAGAAATGTGTTTTGTAACTCACACACCTCTTCAAGAAGTGAAAGGCTCTTGAATATGATGTTTTTCATAACTATCATGGTAAGATGAGTGTTTTAAAAAACTATTAACATAATTCTGGAAATAATGGGCATTACTTTAATTGATTATATAACTAACATTTCCTACTGATATGAGTTTGAAAAAGCAAATATACTTAAGTTTTAGAACACCAGTTGAGCACTTTACTGTGTACATTTTTCTGTTGACAGAGTATTTCTCTAGAGGTTGCTGCCAGTAATGTGAGATGAATAATTACTTTCAGGCCATTCTGTCTATACACGAGGCTCTCCGATGAGCAATCAGTAAAGGATACTTTCTGCCTGTCTGAAAAGGACGTTTATAGGGTAAAGGGTGTCAAATACAATACTTACCATTGCAATGAAAGTGGACATAGCAATTCTAGCCCTGAAAGCAGCTATCTGCAATTGACAGAATAATGCAAAGTCATTATAAACTAAATACATGTAATAAAAAAAAGAGTGAGAAGCAATGCATTGTTCAGCGGGAGAACAGGTTATTCTGGGTAATGGTTATGGGCTAACCCAGAAGTAGTTTATTATTCCAGATGGGAAATGGAGCCCTGTATCCTCAATCTTTAATGCCATTCATTATATAACAAGACTGGACACGTTCATGGACTCCTATCTTCTCTGTGATCAAAATAAGTTTGAAATTCCTGTCAACCTCTATTTTTTGTTTGTTTGTTTTTTTCCTGTCTTTCTTTCCAGGTTCACATGGGCACTCACATGTGGAACAGTACTCCTGCAAGACGAGGCAGACGACTTTCTGTAGATGGCCCCATGACATTTCTAGGAGGCAATCCTGTGAAGTTCCCAGAAATGTTTCAGAAGGATTTGGCTGCGCGGTCAGGGAATGGAGACCCGTCCAGCTTCTGGAACCAGTATGCAGCTGCACTCTCCAATGGCTTGGCCATGAAGACCAACGAGATCTCCGTCATCCAGAATGGGGGCATCCCTCCAGCACCGGGGGGCCTGGGCAATGGTGGCAGCTCTCCCATCAGTGGCTTGACAGGAAGCCTGGAGAAGCTCCAGAATTCAGAACCCAACGCACCTCTAGCTGGTCTGGAGAAAATGGCAAGCAATGAAAATGGGACTAACTTCCGTTTTACGCGTTTCGTGGAAGACAACAAAGAAATTGTAACAAATTAGAAAAAAAACCTCCGTAAATAACATTCCTGCAAATAGTGCGACCTAGGGTTGCTTTTTTCAAGCTGCAGGCTCCAACATTGCAAAGACTTTGTTTTGTACCATGTTCTACTTCTAGAGTTCTAAGAGAGCTTATTTATTAGTGATATAACCTTGCTTTGCAAACAAATGCAAGCATTAACTTTGGTCTCCCGTATTTTGAACTAAATACTAATCGACTAGAGTGCTGTAAACTTGCTGTAACATTTATGGCAGTTGCAAGTCTGTTCTGCTAGGTGATCTTATTCTGGCATTAACTTATTTTCTATATCCAGTTTAACACGAACTCTGGTATTGATGCGATGCCTCAGTGATGCATTAGATCTCTAATAAAAATCTGTATATAAATGTACACTTTGATCCTGCTGGAAACTTTATCAGCAAACACATTGTCTAATTTTTCCAGACAGAATTAAGAAAAAGGACTGAGAGAATATAGACTGAACAGTGTGGGTCCTTTACACAGCTCAGTTTTTGATTTTTATTATAAAATTAAAACTGCTTTAATTTTTGTAGGTTTAACATTTTCCGTTTTGAACTGTTATTTGTATTGTGCTTTTTACTTGAGTCGTCTTAAATGTTAATACATTTCTGTACAGTAATAAGCACGCGGATTATTAGAGAAGATACTGAAGTGTTGTTTTGGTAGTTGAAACTGAGACGTAACATTTTGCCTTGTAGGTATATTCATTATAGAAAATGTGCTGGACTTTCACAATGCTGCTAAGTATGGCATCTTGAACAACTTCCGTGGACAACTGTAGATGCTCCTGTATATACAATAAGAACATCACTTTCATTAAAATGTACATACGTTCCTTACAAGACCAAGCCCTACTCCTTGACCAAGGGAACAAGTATAGTGTTTGTTTATTTTGTATTAGGCATTGGGGGGGATGGGGGGAACCTTGGACTGTTACATGCACTTTCTCGGAAAGTTGAAAGGAAAAGAGGTCCAGTTTCTTTAACATTTAATACTTACTAACAGCAGAGATACTGTAATTTTACTCGAGTAATCAAATACATTTTTGCAACAGATAAAAAATTTGCTGTCTCTGTGTTTTTAAAGTGTACCTGTATTTAGTAATCACTTTGTATTATTTAGCCTTTCCCTTGGTTAACATGAACTGTTCAGGTTGTATGTGCGTGTTTATATCTGTAAGTATGGGTATACATATATGTATTGCATATTAATTGCTAGTATATTTTTCATACCCCCTAATAGTGAGAAATTTCTCCTTAACTATTCAACTCCTCCTCATAAAATTGTAGATATTTTGGCATTTTTAATTTGTTTATTAAAAAAAATGCTGCTAGCAAAGACCTTATTGAGCCTAGGTAAGTTTCCTTTGAAGGAAATAATTTATTACGTTTAAGGCTTGATTTGGTTCAAATGCTTTATATTTGATATTAATTTTATTTTATGAGATTGTATGTTTGTGGCATGCTTACGCTGCTATACCTGTGTTAAGATGTCCACTTGCAAGACTCCATATACTATGTGGGGTTTATAACTTGATTGTAAAAAAAAGCATACCAAACAAAACCTAATTGCTTTGGCCTTGCACATGATTTGGCTTCCCTTAAACACCTGCCATGATCATTAACCTCAATGGGAGTTTGTCAAACATAATTCAGTCCAATATTTTCATCTCCTTACATTACTATTTATGAAAAAATAAATCAGACTGGCTGCCTTCAAATTACGCCTTCAAAACCATCAACAGGCATAGCCAATTTTGTGTCCATGTGACTATATATATATATTTGGGGTTTTTTTCAACAATTCCAAAATTCAGGTGTTTTGTTCTACAGGATTATTTTTCAGGATCACTGTGGGGGGAGTTGCCCACCTTTTTAAACAAGAAGCAATCACTTAGCTCTTCGCATAGCCTGAGTTGCAAATTGGGCATTAGAGAGGATTTACAACTGAAGACCTGGGGTGAGAAATACTTTTCTTGAGGACTTTTCCCCTTCCTATGATTATGAATCCTGCATATTAACGCTGTAGTCTGGATACCTCTTGGACTTCATGTCTTTAGGACTTTTCCTGTTCGAATGTGTTGGTTCACCTGGTACATGATATGCATTTTTGTTAACATGTAAGTTGTACGCTAGAGCCAGCTGGCTTGTCAATGTGAATATTTAAGAATTTTAAGTCACCTTTTGGTCTCAGAAAAAGGCAAATTAAAAGGATTTTGATGATTTTATCAATGAAATACTAACTAATTCTCCTTTTAAACTGAGTCGAGATTTGTGCAACAGAAAAGTTGCCAGGGAAGGGTTAGCAGCCCCCAGCGTTCCGGGAGGGTTTCCTCCCCGCGGCTTGAGTTTCATTAGTGCCTTTAACTTCAGCCCGCGGAGCCTCTTCCCACGGGGAAGTGCAGTCTTCTGGATCCGAGGGAATCCGCGCCCGGGGCAGGCGGGCCCCGCACTCGCGAACCTTCTCGGGCACCCGGACGCTCCTGCCGCTGGGTAACGTTCGCGCTTGGCATCATTCGGGGGTTAAAAATACAAAACAAAACAACAAACCCACA
>JANPWX010000087.1:4195038-4217538 GCA_024734555.1 Trochalopteron elliotii
GTCGGGGTGTGCCGGGCTGAGCCAAGGGTGCCGGGGCTGTGCCGCCCGCTGCGCGGAAGGTGCCGGGCCGTTCTCCCCGCGTTGCACAGAACCCTTCCGTTCTCTTTCTGCTGCCAGCCCCAACCGGGGCTGGGGCCGGCCCGCTGCAGAGGCCGGGAGCATCGTCGCTGTGCCCGCAAGGGTGCGGGGCCAGAAGCAGCTCGGGGCTCCGCGCCCCGTCAGGCGGAGCGCCCGCCTGGCCTCCTGCGAGGGGAAGCGGGGAGGGGAGGGGGCGGGGGAATAATTTGCTCTGGAAACGCGAAATTTTAAATTTCCCGTTACTCGACACCAGACTGTGGGGACCGGGGGAAGTTACCTCTCCCCAGAGCTGTCCTGGCAAGCGCACAAAGGTGCCCGCGTCGCCTCGCAGCTGGGAGCCGCGCTACCTCGCTGCAATTACCCAGCGCAGCGTTTCCTATTCACAGACACTGAATTAATCCTTTTTCAAGAGTAGAATTTTTTTTCTTTACGGTTTTGTTTTCGCGGCCTTATTTTTCTCATTAGCAACAAACTTTTCTTTCCCCCCCTCACCTCTTTTTTTTTTTTTTCCCTCCCTCTCGTCTCGCCCATCACAATTTTATCATCCATTAAAATAAAGCACAGTGGGGTAGGTTGGTATTCTCTTTCTCTTAAGCGCCAGCGATCGTTCAACGCAGTCATTTAATCATTCCGGGTAATTTTCTTCACCCAGAAACAGACGTAGTTTATTTAAAAATTGGGCTAATGGCGTGCGAAACTTCACCGCTCGGAAAGAGCCCGCGGCGGAGCGGCAGGACCGAGCTGGCCGGGACACGGCGGGGCTGTCCCTCCCGCCGGGCACCGCTGCCAGCAGCCGGCCAGGGGAATTTGGGGCTTCCCGGAACGCCGGAGCGGAGCGAGGGAGCGGTGCCCGGCCCCGGAGCAGCCCGGAGGGTGCTCGCTTCACCTGCACGGGGCACACGGAGGAAAGGGCTCGGCAAAAGGAGCCCGCGATACCGGCGGAGTGGAGCGAGAACCGGGGCAGCACATGGGAGGGCGGGAATGGGGTTTCCGTATTGGCCAGGCAGGAGTGAGAAGGGAGAGCAAGCAGCAAATTGCCCGGTTTATTTCGTGTGCTGATGACGACCAAATCCTAAAACCTCTTCTCAGGGAAAAGTCTGTTGAATTTCAGTGTTTCCAGGCTGGGCTTTGGTTTGAGACTTAGGGACAAGTTGCAAGCCCTCCCAGTTGCAGCAGGCAACAAATACCTCAGTTTGTTCCTGCTTTGTGAGGAATATTTGCTGACCATCAAAATACAAGGGTTGGTGCTGGTTTTGATCATTTTTTTGGGGCGTGCTTCCTGCTTTTGGAAGTTCTGAAGTCGCAATTTACCTGGCTGTGTCTTTGCAGGAGGCCAGTTCTACTTGGCAGCAGAAGGTGTGACTCTGTAGCATGACATTCCTTTTTTGCTGTCTCCTTGCCAGTGTTCCTTAGCTCTGCAGGTTTTTTTCCCTGTCAGTGTTCAGTAGTTCTTCAGGTTTGTTCCTGTTTGGTTGGGATTTGTTTGTTTGTTTTTTCCCTATCAAAATAACTTTTTAAAATTTGGCTTCCTTCTCTCTTGCATATGAGTAGACAGATGTTAAAATAATGTTTTGGAAATAAGTAGGTATAGTTATTTATACAAGCTGGAAGCAATATGTCTGTTAACTGCCAAGCTGAAATATAATGACTTAAAGATTTCACCTACAACACAGGCTATTATATAAATATGTATCTCTAGACAAAACATTGAGGAGTAGAGGCTGGGAAATATGAATCTTAATAGGAAAGAACAGGAATAATTGGAAAGTATGGAATTTCAGCTGAGAACAGAGTTACTGAGAGCTGTGTTTATGATTTTCTGATTTGATATTTCTGGGTTTTACATCCAGGTTACAGTTAATATTGGAATGGTTACCCTGAGCAAGTCCCTGTGTCACTTTGACAGTGGCCTAGGAGATGCCTGGAAGATGGTGAGTTGGCAATTCCTTCCTGGGAAGATCTTGTTCCAGGGTCATGGGATACCAGGATGCCCTGAACCACATCCAGTGACTGAAATATTTTACAGGTAATGAGGTGTAGGAGTGATAGTGATTAAAATGACATTGCTCGTTTAAACCATATTATTATTTTGTCCTACCACAAGTCTCTTCAGTTTCCATTTTATCTTCTGTTCTAATTTAGACGTGTATTTTTGAATCCACAAGCTGAATTTCTTAAGAGGCAAAATTTTTCAATGATATGGGAAGGGGAGAAGTAGAGTGAAAAAAGGAGAGCAGGAAAGAGGAATTTGCTTTAGTGCTGAAGTCTGTCTGGCACTGCAGGAGCTGGTGAGGAACATGCCTGTGAGGGTTGGAGTCATTCTGTCTGTGCAATGCTCAGTGTGGTGAGCGAGGCCAAGATCCTGTGAGACCCAGAGCACACAGTACACCTGTGACAACACCCACTGGGGAGCTGCAAAGTAAGAAAGTGATGCCATCTTTCATTCTTATAGCAGTTAATTAGTTAACCCGAGCTGCAAGCTCTTCTGAACTTTCAGAAGTTGCTGTCACTTCTGGAAGGAACTTTAAAATCAGGTTAGATGGGCACCAAAAACATGTCCATGCCCATGTTATACCTGGTCACCTCTGCTAATAAGGAAGATTCTCTCTGGAAAGATCAGCCCTGAAACTTTTGGTGTCATTTCATTTCAAAAGTAAAAAGTCTCTCCATGTTAGCAGACATTCACATCATCTGTACAGACAGCTCTCTTGACCAGCAGAGTGCTGAAGTGCAAAGGTCTATTTTCATTATTTAAAGGTCTTAAAAATGCAGCATCACAGTGTCAGGTGGGTATAGCAGAAGCCCTGAAGCACCTGGCATCAGGTGGTGCAACATGAGAACTATTTAGAATTGAATATGGAAAACAAAAAATGGAGTGGTCTGGCAAACTATAATGGATTTAACCCCACTCATCACTACTTTTTCTTTTTCCTCATCATTTTTATTAAAAAATTATTTGAAAGTGAAGGCAGTGAGGCTAATCGGATGAATGATGTTAAGAATTTTTTCAAAGCACTGCCTGTTTTGAACATCAGCCTTTTCTAGCAGTGAATAATTCTGAATTGCTTTACTTTCATCAGGATTTTAAAATGTCAGTTAATACATAGTGAAGCTAACTTTTGTTTCCTATGTACAATACCTAAGTGGATAATGATGTCCAGTAGTAAATGTGCATTCATATGAACCCCGTCTTTCTGGTGGTTAGAGGATCCATAGAAAGAAAATTATGTAGAGAGAGAGCAGATTTCAGAGGTTTCTGTGTCTATTTACTTGTCCAGGCTGAGTACTGAGTCCTCACCCTGTGTCAGAGCTGCTGCTGAGCACGAGGCTGTCTGTGGTGCTTCCATCACCAGCCAGCTCAGCTGAAGGGAGCCCTGAACACCAGCACACACCTCTGGGGCTGAGACACACAAACCAGCTCAACCCCCTGCTTAAGCCAGCTGAACTTACTTTGGCTCCTAGCACTGAAGAGTGCCTGAGTGCTGCACAGCCAATTTTCATAGTGCTGGAAGTGGCTGTTTGAGGTGTTTCTTTCTTTCCCTTTCAGTCCAGATGTTTATTTTTGTCCACTGAGATTTCTCCCACTTCCATATTTGAATGGATCTCATAAGCACTCTTCATTCACATCACCACAAAGACTTGAGTCAGTCTTACTTGGTTCCTTATTTAAGATAGGAAAGAGTCCAAAATGTACTGGGCAGGTTTGCAGAGCTTAAGGAGATCATTTTACAAAAGGAGGTTGAGCTTATGTATCAGTGAGCCAAGCAGAAAAGAATTCATAAAGCTACAGCTTGTTTGAGCCAGAGTTTCATGAGGTGTTACCTTCCAAACCAAGCCTCCTAAAGGGACAACTGCCTACAAAATAGGCTTAGCTTAAAATGCCACTGAAGTATGTCTAAATTTGCACTGAAGTGAGGGGGAGAGCACTCCATAATTTGTCCTGTTGTGACAGAGCACAGCAGTAGCAGCTTAAAACACTGAGGCTATTACTTCAGCAGTCTCCTTGCTGCCATCAGACAGGCACCTAGAGTCACTTTTCTTGCATGACCTATACAAAAAGTGGACTGGGCCCCTGTGTTCTCTCCTGGATCTTAAGAAGTTATTAAACCAATTCCTTCTTTTGAAAGCTGTATGCATTCATGCTGGCATCCTCAATAAAGCTGGGACACAAACAAAAAAGCAAACAAAACCAGTCACAGTAGCATTCAATGCACTTAAACTTGGAGGAAATGAAAATCAATATTTGTCAAATGGAGGGAATAGGTAAAATGGATTGAGGAAAGATGTCTGGCTTTCTTAAAAGCCATTAGTGAAAATGAAAAGTTAACAACAATACTGGAATTTAATTCCCGCATCGGTGCTGTTTGAACCTGTGGTTTTGTTGTTTTCCCTCTCTAAGGATGCACTTTATGCACACATATTCCTTTATTCTTAGCACTGTTGAATGGAATTTATTACTTTTTAATTATGAGTGATTTGGAACCTTGGAGGTTTATCTGGATGTTTTGCTTGTGGTTAAAATGTGAGGGGATAATTTAGGACATGGAAATTTCATTTCTGGTTCTGGGCACGTGTGACCTCAGCCAGTTGCTCCAATCTCCTGACATGTTCTGTAAAATGACACTAACAACAGTTCCTTACCTTTAATTTTTGCTTATTTTGGTTATTTAGATAGGAAACTTCTCACTGGTCTTTTACAATGTGTGTATAACATACATGGTTACTCTCTGGGAACATAAATGGTTCTGAAATAGCCAAGACACAGCTATTTTGCATTTCAGCATCTACTGGAACATCTGGAAGTGCTCTGCTGGTACCTCAGTATGTTATTTGCCACTTATTAGATGAAGTTCAAAAGTTAATCCTGTATTACACACGCTTACATTTTCACTGTGGTTGTATGATCAAATAATCAGATTTGATAAATAAAAAGCGCTGATGGAGCCAGGATGTTCTCAGGTACCCGTAGCTGACATGGGATGTGGCTGTGGGAGGATTTATGCAGTACACTATTGGCTCATTGTAGAGGGTCAGATTCAGGCTGCTGCATTTCCAAATAACATTTTGGGAAGATTTGACCTTAAGCAAATGAGTTTATTATACAGCTGGTTGCTGTAGAAGGCTCTGAAGTAGCAGGGAGTCCTGTGATGATGTGCTATGTCTCTCTCCAGGATTACTTTAGTAGTTGTCTCTTGTCTTCCACCCCCTCATTTCTTTCTTTCTCTCTCAGGGGTTAAGGCTCTGTGTAATGTTGACAGTTACTGGAAAAGGTTCCAACAGCAGCAAAGCTGGTGAAAGACAAGACTATTTATAGAAAACAATAAAGTAAAAATAAGTGTAAGATTAAATATCACTAGCTACCAGCTGTAGCACCTTTTCTCCTCCTCCTGTTAAGTAGTAAAATCAAAGCATAATTTGGAAAGGCTCCCTGCTGGAATTGGAGAAGCTGGTTCATTCTGCATGCCAAAGGGAAGTTGAGATGTTCATTTACAGGATGGTATTTCCTCAGCTTCTGCAGAACCCTTCCCCAGCTGGGATTAGAAGCTCACATGCTGTAGGAAGCGAGATCTTTCTGCTGGGGTATAAAACTAAACTTTTGCTTTCTCATGGTGAGTGGACATCTAGAGTGTTCCCAGTGCCACCATAACTCTCTAAAATGATGGGGTGGACATGCATCATAGTCTCCAGTACAGAAGACTTTGAAATGACTGAGGTGCATTAAAATGGCTCAGACTGCCCTGTAATGTTCATACATAAGAAATGATGTGCAGAAAAGGTTTTGGCTACAGCAGTGGCAACTATGGAAGTGTTTCGGATGAGTTTGTCCTAAATCAGGGACCTTATTCTCTTCAGCAAATCAGATGTTTAGAAGTCTCAGGTTGTGCTCTGTATTCCTCTCTTCCCAGAGCCCAAGTTGGGCTCTGCTGAATATTATTAATTTTCTTTTTTGGTGGAAATAGTTAAAGCACTCTGCACAAGTCTTAAAGACTGCTATTAGTTCCCTCCCCCCTCCATTCATTGATTTGATATATAGTTTTCTTCTTTATTTCATCTTGAAAGACTTGTGTGGATATAGCACTGTCCTTTTAAATGGACTAATCTCAGGATGGGAAGCTTTTGCTGTCTTCTGATTACATTACAAACAGAGTTTGGCAGATTTAGGAGTTTATTTCTGAGAAGGGTGAGAGAACAGTGACTACTAGTAGCTGCTGAGCCTTTGGCTAGTCTCATTTAGTTATTATTCAATCTCTTCCTTCTGTTCTTTATTGTTTCTAGGTATTTATAGTTGATTTTTCTTGAGAAAAATATCGATGCCATTAGTGTTGGTTAGCATCAAAATGCTTTTAAGTACCAGATTTCCCTGAATTCGCTTGCAGACCAATAACCCCAGTTAAAAAAAAATAAAAAAATGAGGGCGCTATAAGTAATATTTCACAGGATTTTGTTTCAGCAGAGGGAGTGTTGTTTCCAGAAGAGTTTATGTAACTGCTGAAAATCTGGATAAGTCACTGCAAAAGACTTGAAATAGAGAGTTAAACTATTTAATAGTGGTCAAATGCTGCAAACCAAATTTAGTCTTTATAAAATCAGGAATGTTACCTCCTTCTGGTTCAGCAGTAAACCTACAGTGACTCATCAGGGTGATGTGGCTTTTTCCCTTGCTATTGTGGAGCACAATATTGATCAGACTGTGAAATAATACAACAGCTGAAGCTCAGGTAGCAAATATGCATTGGATTGATCTCCTTTTACTAAGCCTTCTGTATCCCAGCATTATTTATGGCAGAAAGATCAAGTCTGGAAAATAACTGATAAATACCACCTTGTGGCACCTGTTTAAGTGATGGGATAGAAAACACTCCCTAGTTTGTTAACTTTAAGTATTGGGAGCAGAAGCGTTGTGCACATGATAATATTATGATTCATACAAACCACTTTTCAACCAACTCGATATATTTCATTACCTCCTTTTCAGCAGAAGTATTGATTTTTGTTTTGTGGTTTTATAACACAATTTCAAGGCTGTTGTAGTTTAATGAGCCATGTTTTTATGATGTTTAAAAAGATTTGAAGCATTTGTTGAAATAAATATTATGGATTGCCCAGCTCTTGTCACCTCTTCTTTCTCTCTGCTCTTGGTATCAGCCCAGCATAAGCATGAATAGGGCAGGCAGCTCTGTGGCTTTTTGTGCTCTTTGTGTTTGAGATCAAAGTGCTGCTGGAGAACAATAGCAGGCCACACTTCTGTGTCCCTGACCACACACAGCAGCACCTGCAGAGCAGTAAAATGTCATTGTTGCTTCTGCAGTTTGAGCACAGAGGAAGCACCACTGAGGTGGCAGATGATTCTAATAATACTTGATGTGAATTGATGGGGAAGGAGGACCATAACACAGAGGGCTTTTTATTATAAGCCTTGACTTCCCAAGCTGTGAACAGCAGAATACTGCACCTGTGGACTTTCTTCCAATCAACCATTATGGAAAGTGACAGATTTTATTAACTTAAGGAAGAACTTTTCAACATGGGAAAGCTGTAGTTTATTTTGGAGACACAAAGAGAAAAAGCAAGTGATGTATTACAGATTTCCCACGACTCATACTTTTCTGATGTGTGTTGTGTTTTTAATGTGCTCTAATAGAATGATAGGGGCATTATTGGAAAAATTTCATATTTTCCTGTCTTTTTAAGATAAAACAACATCTGTGGGATTTTTTTTCTCTTACCCATTGCTTCATGTCTTATGCTAGATGAAAAATGAAATCGTCAAGAGAATAAATCTACTGGTTGAAGAGCTATATATGATAATTTTAAGAGTAATATAGGATAGCTGAGGTTGAGTAAAAAAGAAAATTGGGTGGAAGAAGCCCTCAACTGGTTCAAATAGAAGTAGTTTATACCAGTCAGTGTCTGTGCAGTCAGCTCCTCCCTCGTGCATCCACCTTTGGGAAGGTTCTGGCAGGCAGGAGCTGGACATGAGGGCTGCAGGACTGAGCTGATGTCAAAGGCACATGCAGGTAAATGGAGCCGACACTTTTGCAATGCAGAGTTTACATTCAACTCCAAACAGGTCAGGTTATCAGTTTTCTTTACAACAGCAATGCACCACTGCTTGAAGACTTCTAATATTTCTTTTCTGAGATTATGACAATATATCAGTCTGGGTTTTAGAAAGAAATAGAAGAGCATCAGTATTTGTCTGTTCAGGTGGCTGTCATGTGCCCTGTGTTGTAAAACAGAGATTCTGCAGAAGTTGGAGTTCTTCTTTCACTTTTATTTCTCAGAATATGTGGCCACATTCTGACTTTAACATGGCTGCAGTGATTTTGCTAGCCATAGACACAAGCCTCTGGTACCCATGTGAATCCAGACACACCCAAATTTTTGTGTAGGTGCAGTTATTATCTTGACAATATAATTCAGGTTACCTTAAAAACAGAACACACATTAAAAAGGAAATCATTATGAGCATTTTATTATCTTCATAAGCATATAGTTTTTACAGTCAGTTTTGAAGGAATCAGAAGTTGTAATTCATGTAAAATTAATGGCTAAGAGTTGACAAATCAAGCATAAAGTCAACTGGATCGTGATTATTAGCTAAAAGTATAGTGATTTCTGGTGATTCTTTTTGTTCTAAAAATAAGCCCTGGAAGAATTGAAAATCATTTTGCAGGAAACCCTTAAGTGAAGTGGTCATGCAGAGCAGTTGGTAGAATATTACACTTTTCATTTGCACAAACAGATGGTAAGCTTGGTCTTAGATTTAATCAGGGGGTGACAGACAGGTAGTGCTGTTGTATATTTTGGATGGAAATTTCTTATCCGAGAGACAGAGAGTGTTTCATTAAACAGCCTGTGGTACCAAGCAAGAGAAGCATTTGCCAGATATTCTTATTGTCCTTACTCTAACTTACTTCAACTTACTGTTGGAGTTAACACATACAAGAAAGCTGCTGACTTATTTAGTCAACTGCAAAACCTTCATTTTGGTTTCTTCTTTTCTCCTCCTCCTCTGTTTTGGCAATGCATTTCGCAATCCAGAACACCCAGAAATGTGTCTGCAATTAAACTTGTAAGCAAATAAATGCCTTAACTATTCAGGATTCATGGATCTCTGGCCATATTCTTTTTAGCTAACTTTTTAGATAAGATTTTGATATCATTTGTTTCCCTTTCCCTTCCCAAAACCTAATACCTGGTAACCTAAGCAAATACAGTCTGTTTCAGAAGAGAGATTGAAGCAAGTGCAGCCACTGGTGTATTTTAATGTCACTGCAGAGATTATGTTACCTTCCTAGAAACAAAATCTTTTTTTCTCCCCTTCAAATGGAAGTCCCCTGATACCCTTGTCAGAGACCATTTGTTATGGAGAGTTTTGTGAAGCAATCAAAATTAATTCACAGTGATCTTTTCACCCAGAACCTCCAGCTTCAAATAATGGGCTTTCTCAACAGGTGCTCATTGTGGCAGTTTGACTCCGACTTGCCAGACTAAAGAGTTTGTTCTTTTGCCATATTTAAGGATAAAATCCTGAGCTTGTAATTTGCTAATCTTAAACAGCTGCCCAGGAAGGCACACCTGCTTAAAGGAAGTATTTCTTGTGTCTTTGAGATCTAAAACCTAAGGATGTTTTCATGTTTGCCTATTTTTTTACTTAATAAAAATCTCATGTACAAGCCACTAGAAAACCTGTCCAACAGCAATGCCACATAATATCAGTCTGATTAGGAATCTAATCATGCTGTTTATTCTTGCAGAGGGGCAGAATTCCCCCTGAAGACAAAACAAGTTATTTTGATATTTTTTCTTTCCCAAGTTAGGATTTGTAATAGGTTTCATTGTGAAATAAAATAAAACATCAGTTTTAAAGGTAGCACTAATAAACTGTACTCCTTGTGGGTGTTGAGACCTTCGACAAATGTTTGTTAATTTCTTGCAGGTACTGCTTGAACATGTTTCATATGAGCTGCAAAAGCAAAAGTCTACTTTTTAAAAATATTTATTAAATGTCCTGGGTGGGAAGGGAAAAATAAAAAGAAAAGTAGATAATTTGGTTCAGTAAAAGTAAAACAGAGTGTATATACCTGAGAGAAATACCTGAGCTGCTGCTGATACCAGTATGTCTACTTTCATTTCCTTAACTGTACATGGGCAGGTAAGCAATGAAGTATTTTGCCAGAAGAAAGGTGTCCCTGTATAAAGCACATTTACACTATTATAATTGTAGTAGGAGATACTGTTGTCAAATCTACTGTGTTAAAAAGCAGATTAACCTATAACCGTGCCCAAAATCCTGCACTAGATGAACCTGCACAGAAGAATATAAAGCTGGCTTTACCATACTGGATGTAACTCAGGATGAGAACTTCTGGGAACATCAGTGTAGGATTCAGAGCACACTCATGTCTATAAAGGAGGAAAAAAAGGAATTAAAGATTCAGTTAAGAATATCCAGGAAATGTTTGCCTTTATGTAGCTATTATTAATAACTGATTGTGTTGCTGATTGTGAAAAATGAGGTTTATTTTTTTGGTAAAATTTTAAAAAGTTTAATAAAGGGATAATAGGAGACAGAATTAAAGTAAAGGGTTAAAACTGTTGTGTGCCTGGCATTTAGTTAAGAGTATATTTATTATTTTGAGATTTTTTAAAAATATTTTTTATTACATTAGCTTGTTGTATAATTACAGACTACTATGCATGTTCATATATATTTTAAGTATTGTTTAGTATGGCTTTTTGGGGGTCTGCTTTTTTAGAGCATGCATGTGTTGTAGTTTTATTATTATTTTTAGTTTAGGCTGTGGTCTATACTTTTTTTAGATGGTAGATGCTGATAGTATATTAATAGTAGTGTTTTTATTATATGTTTACCAGATGTTATTTTGACTAAACAAACAGTTTACTTATATTAGTTACTGTTATTACTATATTTAAGTTTTTGTTAATAGCAGAAATAAAAATAAAGTTATGCTAATATTATATATTAAACATTATATTTTATATTAAATGTAACAATTATTATTTATAATAATAATTTAATATTATCTATGTAGTATTTATTTTAATATTTGAGAAAAGTCAATTTTATAATATGCATTTATAATACTGATAACGCTGCAGTGGGTTGAGGGTGGGGCCTTTGGCAATGCCCCCGTTTCAGACAGTGAGAAGTCTTTAAGCCCCTTTATTGAGCCGGGTACCTGAAACCCCGGGGGCCTTTCCCGAGCCACCTACAGGTGACACTGCCCCAAACAAGGACACACGTGAGGCCTCCTGGCTGTGCAGACACAGGGGCTGTACAGGGTATTGCTTTAGCACAAGTGTTGGATGGAATGATGCAGGAAAAACAGCTTGTAAGGAGAAAGGAAAAGAAGTAAAAAAACATCAGTCAGAACCACATGAACACTGGTAGGCTTTACTCGAGAAAAGTGTCAAAGCTTTTTAAGTTGAATGCTGAGAAAAGAAAGCTTAGAATTAAGAGCAAAGAAACCATCTCCAGCTGTCTAATTCCTCTTATGTTCAGGGAAACAGCATTTTGTTTGTGCCAGAGAAGGAGCTGACTTTATCATCAATTTCTCCTAATGGAAAGAGAGTTCCCTACATATTGGCTTGCTGCTCAAGACAAAAGGGGGTGATATTGCTTTTTATTTCAATAGCACCATTTATTTAGGACTCTCAAAATATTCTATAAATGTTAGTATTGAACAGCACTAGTTCCTTTAAAGTAGGCAGATATAATTTTAACTCCTCAGCAAAGTAAGGGATTTCGCTAGTAAGGATTAGTTAAGCAGTTTGCCTAAATTCAGCAGCGACTTGGCCACAGAAGTAAGAAAGGAATCCAGGCCCTGATTCCCCTCTTATTTGTGTTGGTTTAAAACAAATGTAAGCAAGAGAAGACTCATGTCTCAGTGGCTGCAACACCTGATTCCTTGATACAATGATGGAAGTAATCAGACTCCTTTCTGGAGCTCAGTGAAATACAGAAGTGCTGGTGGTGGATTCCTTGCTCTGCCATGCTGTTTTGCAGTGTTGGTCACTAGTACATAAATGCTTGTGTGAAACCTGGAACACAGAAGAGTTTGTAGTGTATCACCAATGAGCTGTACTCATTTGGGCTGTTGAGAGCCTTGACAACACCTCGTGCAGGTTTGCTCATCTCATGCAGGTTCTGTTGAACTATTTAAATGTGTTTCTTATGACCTACACCTGCACTATCAAAAGCCAGTGCCTTCAGTGAAGTATGTAAACCATTAGCCATGAGTATTTCCTACTATCTTATTTCTTATCTTATTTCAGCTTTTTTAAGGATTTGTTGCAAGGTTGTTTAGGATAGAAAAGGATGTTTAGGCTACCAAGCTAAATACAAAAGCGCTTACACTATTGTTTGTGTGAAGAAAATGTTACTAAACTGTGAAGCACATGAAACAATCCTATTGAATTACATAAAGTATTTGTACCAATGGAGAATCACCCATTTACATTTGTGTTTTCAATCATACTGAGTAGGATTTTCATACTCCTGACATGAAAGCATACCCAGTAGATTTTGGAACCATGGAAGCAGGTAAATAAACTGGAATAGTGCCTAAATGCTTATAGGTAACTTATGGCAGCAGAGGAAACTACACTGTAGCATCACAATCATGTATGATAATGGTAATTTGAAACCAAGTAACCTTTGTATAATCTCTTATCTTCCCATTTAAAAAAATCATATTGCTGAAGGCTTAGAAATCTGCTAAAATGTAAACAAACAATGCAATGATTTCTTCCTGAAGCTGCTAGCACTATGACTTACCAGCTGTTAGATGTATGTATTTGCTCCGATGGAATATTTAACTTCAATGCAGCTGACTAGTTTATTGTTGTTGATGGTGTAACTGATTACTTTGTTGCAATTTGAGATGTGAATCACCTAATGTTCTTATCTACTACTCTTACCCATTCTGAGGCTTGGGGAATGAAGAAGTGATCTGCTGTCTTGACATACTGCTGATGTAAAATGAAGGATATAATTCCCTATTTATTGAATTATTTGTGCTTCTTTTTCTCTCTCCTCTTGCAAAGGTTAAGCTGTCGCCTGGCTTTGAAACAAAACACATTTCCTGGTGTTTCCTTTTGGGCAGCTCTGGCACCCTCTCCTTTGCCAGGACCTTGTGGCTGGGCAGAGGGGATGTGAGGTACTGGATCTCTGGTACTGTGCAGGGAACCCAAACACTGCCCTGCACTCTGGCAGCCCTCAGGCTGTGGCTGTGAGGATCCTCTCCTCTGCAGGTCTTTCCCCACAGCCCTACACAGAGGAACCTCTCAGATCCCTGCTGGCAACACCACTCTTCAGTGGGGAACACTTCTTAGTGCTTGCATTCACACCCTTTTTTCTCTGTGAGTTCATACGTGTAAACAAAAGAATAACTACCTTTAAAAATATGATTTATCCCATGAAGACTTTCCAGCATGTGAGTTATGGTGTATTAGATTCAAGACTATTGTGTTGACATAACTCTGTCTCCTTACTTGCATAAGTGAGGGGTTGTTCTGTCAGGTTCCTTGGATCTCACGAGCTGTGTTGGCTGTTTCTAAGCCTCCATTGGGTACAAGGTCATTTTGTTAAGATAAGCATTCCCATTAGGGTCACTGGCATGCTTCCTGTGCTGGCAGCTGGGATGAACATGTGAGATCCTGGCAGCTAAGAGCCTTACGGGTAGGAATTCTTTTTACAGAGCTTGTTTGTTTCTTGGGTTCTGATATTTCTGGTTTCTCTTCTTTAGCAACAATTGTGATGATTTAAGGACCTAGACTAATTTGCTGTCCTTTCTTTTAATAATTATTTAAATTTTTTATTTTAGAGCTGTCAGAATATTCTAGGACCAAGAGGGTGAAATACAAATACAATTAGAAAACGCTTGTGTTTTTTGTTTGGAAATGCACCTCTCAGTTTTTGAAATAACTTTTTCTAATCTATTAAGCTAAGTAAATTAATTAGGCTAGTACCCTGCCTAATATATGAGTTAGGAATAATGGTGTAGTGATGCATACTTTGATGAGAATATCTCAACTAAGTGCTTTAGATCTTAATGGTAATTACCAGATGGATAAACAGAGATGCATTTAAATTCTCTGCCTCAGTTTTCCATGTGTTTAAATAATGTCCATAACTTCCTGCCAAGGGACTTGTGAAAAGGACCAAGTGTGCAGTAAGATGTAAATTCGGACATTTTCACTGAAGTCAGACATAACTGAGAACCTGAGCCAAAATATGTATCTGTATAGAATGCTTTGTGTGCCTTGAGTGGAGCAGGTTTTGCACCTGATCTACAGAGGGCCCTTCTAGGTGAAGCCTTTCAATCTTTTGAAGTGTATGGGTAGAAGTGATGTTAAACGTGTGAAAGACAATTGTGTGAATGTTTTGGAAATTAGGCTGGAGTTAAGCAAAACAGAGGTTTTAGGGGACTGTCTTACAAACCAGTTTGTTTTACTTTTCAGTTTTCTGTAAAATACAGCAATGTAGCCAAGTAATATGTTTGTAAAATGTCTTATGGAAGTCTGATAGCAAAACAAGGCTCTTTGCAATTGCAGAGGAGGGAGGGAAAGAACAGTGTCTCTTGTGTGACTACATTACAATAGGACAGTCAATGACATTGTAATTCATAGGAATCTTTTCTCCAAATGATGCAAAAAAGTGATTGTCTAGAAAGAAATCAACAACTTGTCTGTTTCTTAACAGAGCAGCTATGTTGCCTTCCTTCCTTTTAGTTAGGGCTGCTTAATCTTGTCTTTCAGTGTGGGTGGGATGTGTGAGCCTGGTTGGGATTCATGGAGAAGAGCTGGGCTTTTGCAAAGGCAGATGGAGTGGTGCTGAACATTGCTCTCTGAGGGACATAGCAGGACTAAAATGAAAAGAGCATGTTAATTACATGGTATGTAATTTTAAAATATAAATTTCATGCTCCAGTCAGTGCAGTGATCATGGTTGTGCCACAGAAGCCACTTTTATTGTCTCATTGTAGAGACTGATTCATTAGCTCAGGTTGTCAAAGGTCATTTATTGCAAGTCTGCTATAAAATGGCAGCTGTAGTTTCTGGGGTTTGTTTTTTCTCTTACCTGTTTTTACGTCCCAGTATCCTAAGGTTTCTATTTTAGCTGTTTTCCCCTTTGGCTGAGGTAGAGTTGCCTTCCTGTGTGTCCAGTTTTCTGAAATACTTGTATCTACTTCTCCTGCAAAGAGAGAGCAATGCAGAAGGAGCAGGGGCTGTCTGTAATAACTCCCTGAACCACTGGATGGTGTTTGAGGCAGTCTGAGCTCCTGGGTGAAGTCTCTCTGCCCCAAGTCAATGAATAGCTTGTTGTGCAACTGAGCTGAACCAGGCCATTTTAGTCACCCAACATGAAACTTTCTGTTTTTTGTGTTTATTTAAGACTGGTGAATTTAGAAATGTTTAGAAATAATAAATATGCTCAAATGTGATTGTTCTGGGATGATAAATTGAAGATTCCCTTATTGATGTTCATTCAACTTTACCATTGCTGCCTAAAGCAACCTTTAATTCCATTCTTGTTTTTTAATTAAAATGGGTGTGTTACTGTGGACTGGATTTGCCTTGTTTTCTCCCACCGAGCAATACTTCAACACTGTTGGTGGCCACTGAAACTTAAGTAGGGCCAGATTTACAGGGTTGTTGCACAGCACCACAGGGCCAGATTTTGTTACTCCTTCCTGGACGTGATAACACTCTATGCTTATTTTAAGCTAATGGCATTGTAGGACTGGAAAAATAAATTTCCAATTCTTCTTATTCAGAAGTTAAAAACCTTCAGATGACCATCAGAATCTATGTTTTGTACCCTAGGCCTCTTCTGTACATGAAACACACAATGTATCTGTTGTCTAAATTAGTTTTTTTAGGACTGAGTTGTGTATTCATCCAAGATTCATCTTTTAGAATTAATTTTAACTGAATAAAAGATATGCCCTGGATGTCAGCAGTGTCTGTGCACCAATGTGTTGCCAAAGTATCATAGAACAAGTCTGGTACTATGTTCTATGTCTTTCTTCTAACTGCTGGTTAAAAACCTTGAATGATAATGTTTAAACTGCCTGACCAAAAAAAAAAAAAAGTCAAGTTCACTATTTGCCACCTAATTATTTCTTGAGTGCTCTTTTGACCTCATTTTCCCTTGTATTACATTCAATCTTCAGACTGATTTGGTTTTGGGGGTTGTTTTCAGTGCAGGCTGGTGGTGGTGGTAGGTGTTGGAGGTGATACTTTGTTGTTTCTGCTTTGTTTCACCAACAAAAATGAAGTTAGAGGACCTGTACTTTTATCTTTGCTGTAGGTGACCAATGACTTTGGGGCAATATATAGCCAGCACAGGAAAGCTTCCAGAATAATAGCACCAGGTCAGTTGCTGCCAACCTGAATAACATCAAGGGCATGCACTTGCTTCCCTCTCTTGTCCTGCACTATTGAACAAACTAGGGAAAAAGGTATAAGGAATTTTATTTAGCTCAGCATGCTAGGAGTTCTTTATGTGAGTATGCAAAGAAGCAGAAATGTATGTGATGTCTCTCTCTACAGCTCAAATAACATTCTTCCATCTTTAAACACAAAAGAGGTGGAAATATACACTCAGCAACCAGTGCTAAAGGAGTGAAGTTTGAAAGACTAATCATGAAATCTGATTCTGTATAAGCTTTGATGAGCATGCTTTGACTTGGAATTGCAGTTTCTCTAGGCTTGATAAAAACGACAGAGAATTCAGCTGGAAACAGACCTGTTGAATCTCCTGAGCTTTGTATCTCATCCAGAAAGTGTATCTCAGAACAATTATAAAGGTAGTGATTTATAGCACAAAGTCACCTTGAATCCTGAGCTGTTACAAGCGCTTTCAACTTACATTATTTTCCAACTGTGTCACTCTCCCTAACTATCTGTGTCACAAAGCATTATGCCAAAGACATCAGCTGTAATTCGTTTTCTTAAATATCTGACTTTAAAATCTGTGTCAGGCAATTTGTATCATCTGTCAAACAACTGTCAGAAAGGGCCAAGAGGGAAACACCTGAGAAAAGCAAAGTGCTGAAAGAGCTGTGCATGTGCAAGTGCTGTGTCCTGCATGCACAGCTACCTGAGGAGCTCCTGGAAATCCCAGTAACGCTGGCAAGACTTTCTGTACCAGTGCAGGTTGGAAATGCAATCTTGGATCATATTGTGTGGCTGCTGATGGGTGTGTGGTGGCCTTGGACAGTTGACTGCTTCTTGCAAGAGCTCTATGGCTGGCCTTAAAATGGCTTGTAACCTTTTCCATCAGGAGCTGGAGTCTTACCCTGATATCTTGGCTAAATTGAAATTATACTTTACCTGCTAGAAATTCTTCTAGGGTTTTATTTAATTGTTCTTTGTGAACCAGTTCTCCAACTTTCTAAATAGAAGATTTGAACTGGCTTTCTTTTGGTTGTGTGTAGTTCTTTACTAAGTTGTAGAATGAGATACAGTTTTTTCCCAACCACTTATTTTTTTCAGTCTACAGGAGTTTTCTATAGACTGTAGTGATTATTTTTCTTTCACTCCTGCCCTGAATTTTTTGTGTCTTTTCTTCATGCTTGAACAGTAACCTCGTTTCATTCAAGTATTGTATGTGTTTCACTGATACCAGTGTTCTGTCCCTAGACATAAATCTGATGGTATGATAAAATATATAATGGCACAGAGAAGTGGAGCATCTCCAGGATTAGGGTTTCAGTTTGGAAAGTATAGGAGTTTAAATCTTTATGTAAAATATTTAGTTATCTGTTTATTTAAAAGATAGTCTGTGCTTTTACTGTAATGATTTTCTGGAATGTGTAATTGTGCCTCATAATAAAGTCAGTCCTTATCAGTGCTGTTAATAGTTGCTAAAATGAGTGTGGCCATATTCAGTAGTGTAGGAAATCATCTTTCAAGTATTTGTTTTAAAAATGATGGGCTAGTGTCACAGCATGAAAAGCTATGGAGGCATTAATTGTCTCTTCTGTTACTTTGCTAAACTAATCCATATAAAAAAAGCAGATTAAATTGTCTGACCCTCATATATTTAATGATTGCTGCTATTTGACTAAGAAACATTTCTCAGGAAGCCGCTTGTCACAGGCCATCAATATTCTTTTCATCTCATGTTAGTTATTGGTGCACTTTGTTACTCTCCAAGATGGCCTGTCTCAAGTGGTTCTTCAGCTTGCACTGCAAGAAAATGAGATGCTAAATGGTTGCACAAACAATTTGATTATAGCTTTTAATTCCTGCCCTATGGATTTCCAAGATCAGTGATCCTTTTTCTTTTTTGGTTGTTATTATTATTACCCTTCTAAATGATCTTCCTGCTGCCAGAATTACTTTATTCATTTTCATCAAATTGCAATTTCACCTCAGCTTTCTTCAGAAAGTGCTGGACTTCTTATGTAATCTTGCTCTAATAATTATGCCTGTCAGGATATAAGTACATTGTAATGTGACTGTTGTTCACAGTTAATATTATGATTTTTGCTGTACATCTGAAAATATAAAGGAAGAATGAAAAGTCAGAATAATTCAGGGTTTTCCTCTACCTTTTATTTCAGCTAGAAAGCTGGATTTCATGTAATACCTGGATGGTGAGAGCAAGTTGATGACTTTTTCAAGGTGTCTTTCATGTGGTGGTTGTTGGCTGTCTTAGGCCCATATTTAGTTTTTCAGCAATCCAGATTCCTACCATATTACCCTGATTTACTCATTTTGAGTGCACACAAGAGCTCTGATTTGATTTAAGCTTTTGTGAGTGAGGAGGTTTGCAGGAGAGATCCCACTCCCAGGGAGGTTTTGCTGCAGTCTGGTGCTGCTGTCAGTGCATTCAGCATCCTGCCCGCAGAGCCTTTTCTTACTATTTCTTAAAAATGTTTTGTCAAAGACATAAATCAGAAGGAGTAATTTGCTGTAACAACCTGCAGTGCTGTGTAAAGATGCCATGGCTGAATGTTGTGAAATCCTGTCAGCTTTGCAGAGTGGTAGAAGCCCAGACCATTGACCAAGGCTCGTTGATAACAGTGAAGTGACTACATAGTGCTTTGAAAATGAGAATTTTGCCCTCTTTTCCTGGGAGTAAATTAGGTCAGAGTGTTCCCAGAATTTGCATTTCAATTAAAAATCACAATAATAACACATTGTGCTTATAGTGAATGACTCCTTCTCAGGGAAAGGTGATATCTCCTGTTACTTTGTTAAAGAAAAGACCCTTCATTCCATCAGTGGTAAGAACTCTTCTTCCTTGTTTGTTCTCTTTGGTTAATTTAAACCTGTGTGAGAGTAATACACTGTAATCAAACCTCAGGCTTTCACTGTCTGGGTTAGATATGTTTGAGTTTGTATATTTTGGTCTCTAGAGGTCTTTTGAAATATAAAGAAAACAAAACTTTTCTTTGTTTTCTTTAAGAGTTACCCACACCTGAAAAATTGATCCTCTTTCCTTAAAAGGAATTGTTCTTTTGGTGTGGGGAGAAATTGCTCTAAAATACATTACACAGAGCAGCTCATGTTGACAGTTTCCTTTTTTGTACCAAGGTTTGCAAATTCTTAATTATAAAGCTATTATTTATGGACCACCAAAGCCTTTTTTTTGCATCAATTGCAAAAGAAGAATGATGTTGATTACAAATTTTATTAATTTCATTTCTCTTGTTGTGCCCTTTATGTTGTGCAGGATAGCCACAGTCACCATGTAGTGTTGTTTGTTTCTGAGTACAAGTGGAATAAAGGTTTTTAACAAACTTTTCAAAATAATCACCAAGTATAGGGATTCCAATAGTGTTTATCCACCACTGTAGGGAGTCTGTGAGACTGAAGAGTAATTTGTAGAAATGTAATTTGATTAAGTTGCCTGTTGTCTACTAGAATTGTGGTGAATTGCAATCAAAGGTTTCTTTCTGAACGAAAGAGATTCCATTGGAATTGTGTGTGTCCATGTGTAAAAACTATCCTGGAGACTTCAGGTAGGCACCTAAGAACTATGCCAAAACTATCTGTTTTCACCATTTTAAGGAATGCTGAGTAATTTTGTGGCCTTGCCTTGAACAAACAAAATAGGCGTTCATCATCTGACCTCTGAAACTTGTCTCAGCCTAAAAAATCTCAAGCTGTACATTTGATTTTTTTATTTTTCCCCCTGTGCAAAATAAAAAAATCAACATTATGAAGACTTTCAGAACTAATCTGGAAACTGGTACCTTTTTGGAAAACAGTGCCTTTTTTCCCTGTACCTAAGTGATATTTCAAAGAAGAGCTTCCATAGCATGTGTGCCTTCCACGTGTTAACCCTTCTTTGCACAGCTTTTGTGGCAGTCAGCTGGTAAGCTGAGTCTCTGTTGCTCCAAGATCATCTTGACTGGATGTCACTGCTGTGTGTGAAAGGCAGCAGTACCCAGGAGTGCTGCTTTTTGGGATGACATAATGGTGAGCTCATGCATGGTGCCAGCTTCACGTACAACATGCCTTTGATCCACTTCTGTAGTACCCTGTTTTCAGTGGTTTTAGGGTTGGCTCATGATCTTGTTTTTCTGAAGGAATTTGGATTATTGTTGAATCATATGGGTTTTGAAGCAAATAAAACAAAACATTTGTGGGATGTGCGTTTTCAGTACTCACAGATACTTGCTAAGTGGAAGATGAAGGAATAATGCACCCTTGACTATCTCTCTTTGATTATTCTTGGCGTTTTTCAGGCATGCTTTCTGTTCTCCCTAGTATTAAAAATGCTCCATCCACTGCTGCTATTTTTGCCTACAGTGTATTTTATCTTTGCCTTATTGGTGTTGTAAAAACTTAGCAAGTAAATGCATGCATAAAGTGATAAAAAATACACACGGCTTTGATGTGGGGGTATTCTACCACCCAATCTCTAATCTTCTAAATTCATCACCGTTCCATGACTCCTCGAGGTCAGTTTACAATCTTCCTTTCTTTTAATAATTTTCAGTATGTTCTCTGAATCCTCTCTGTGTGCAGAGTTACCTTGTGCACAGCCTTCTGGAACTAAATCGCAGTTCTCTCTTTGCATGACTGCAAGACCCTTTAACAGTTTATTGCTACATGCTTCTCTCTTCCTTCAAGAGCTGCCTTGCAGTAGATATAAAACCTCAATGCACATTTCTCTGTCTTCTGTCCCTCCTGGAGACCTTCACTTTGGTCATCCTCAGTCTTTGAGCTCTTGGCATGTGAAACTTATGGACATTATGAAACACATCAGGAGGATCTGTTAAAATGAATGAATGTTCCAGTGGGCAATGCACAAGTGAGAGAAATTCCTTGGGCTCAGTGGAGGAGTGGTGCTTGGAGTATGTGCCTGGAATACTAAGCTCTTAGTTCACACAGGTGAGCAGTTGTAAAAAGCAACAATTTAACAAAAAAGTAACTTGAGCCGGCACACAAAATGGTGTGGAAGCAGGTCAGGTCCTGTGCGGATTTCCCACACTGAGGAGATGTTATCTCATTAGTGCTTGTGAGAGGGAGGCAGAATGGAGGCTGTGCACACAGACTGCCAGAGGATGAGCTCAGCAGTGCCTGAATGCAATTAAAGCAGCTTTTCCTGCCCCCCACTTGTACACTTCATTCTTCCTGTGGATGTTCAGTGGGGAACTGGCTGCACACCCCTGTGTGTCACCTGCAGATCCAGTGATTCCAAAGGGAGACCAGATTTTGAAGGGTCTCACATCCCACCTACCTGTAGGTGAGACATGGATGGTTCTCTTCCATTGCCAGGAGGAGCAAGGTCTTGGCAGGGCAGCAGGTTTGATTAACATGCCATGAAAATCTACCTGAAGTGCTGAATGCATTTGAGCACCAATGGTACATTTAGTTCAGGTGAGGTCCCAGAGGAGGCTTGGGGTAGAGTTCTCCTGCAGTCTTGCTTTGTTCCTGCTCTTTCTTGGCCCTTACTTTTTATTTTCCAAGCTGTTGGTCTGTAGGGTTTTTCTGGTGCAGAAGAAAGACAATTCACACAAGTTAATTCTGTCCCACTACTCTCACTTATGGAAAATGCTGGGGCAGCTCTCTGCAACTTTATTGTAGATTCTGTTCCTTGGGCAGTTTGTCACAGTGAGGAAATGCAGGGTGATACTGAGATTTGAAAGTATCACTACCAACTGGAAAAGCAGCAGCAAAAGAGCTTGAGAGAGGCTCAAATATGGGAAGGACCAGAGAGCAGCTAGTAGGTTTTTGTCTCCCTCTGTCTCTGGTTCTGCTGGAACTCCTACAATACCATCTTGTCTGAAATAGCCAGCTGGCTGTAGTCTTAATTTCTTTCCATCGTTAGCACAATTCTGGGTAGAATCTTGGCTTCATTTAGGCCCAGACTTCACCTGATTTATTTGTCTGCATCCATTGGCGTCCTTTTTGTTTGTCCCTCTCCCT
>JANPWX010000087.1:4222538-4293311 GCA_024734555.1 Trochalopteron elliotii
TTACACTGATGGCTGGTAGGGGCCACAGGACAGGTTATCAAAGTAGCTGGAAGCTTTTACAAGAAGGAGCTCCCAGTGAAGTGTGTAGCAAAGCTGTGTTCTATTGCAGTTATGGAAGGAGACAGGATTTCTTTCTCCTTGCCACCATTGAGCTAGCCAGTTTTACTCCTGCAGAAGTTTTCACTTGTTTCTGGTAATAAGTTCCCATTTTCTATGCCCTACATTGTTTTCTGCATGCCACTGTACTACGATCTATCCTATTGTGTTTTGTTTACTCTCTACCTAAATCATTTCTTCCAAATGGTGTCTAAACAATATTTGGCAGAGTATGTAGATACAGATAATCTGTGTGTCTTTCTCATGTGAAAATCTGATATTAGGGAATCCTACTCTAAAAATAGATACTATTTTATAAAAATTCACAATGATCATTGAAGATGCATGGGACTTAAGCTGCATGGGAGATGGTGCAATCCAAGTAGTGTATGCTCCTCAAAATTCAGAGGATGCCTTGTTTGGGTCCCTCTTTTGTGTTGCCTGAAGGTCAGCTGGAATCCCTGGAATTGTGGACAATCCTACACCTTCCCCTGTGAAGAAAGTACGACCAGCAGAGAGAGGAGTGGATGTTGTTATGGAGTAGAGCAGGGAGGATTGGGAAGTTCATGGGAAAGGCTGTCAGATGCTGGTTACTATGGGAATGCTGACTTTGCCTCTCTTTTAGCCCACAATTGTCAGCTGTCAGGTTTTCAGCACACGGGGTGAATTTGAACCCACATGTGCTGTTTGTACTGCACTCACTGACAGTATTTTGCCCTAAATAGGGTAAAAAACCACCAAGAGACATCACTAACTGGAAAGAGGAAAAACTCAGCAGTGTTAACCTATTAGAATTTCTCCAAACAGAATTCCATGTACAGAACTGTAGGTACAGTGAAATACAAGACCATCAGCTTTCAGCCCAGGGGTTTCCATGTTTTTCAGATTTATAAAACAGTGCATTCCCTTTCTTTCCTGAGGTTACACTGAGGGGATCCAACCACACAGAGACTGTGAGGCAAACAGATAACAAGGACAGTTGCCTTGCATGACACACACCTTATACTCATGTTAGAGCAGGTTGCCGTGTGCTAGAATCCTTCTGGTTAAAGAAGAAGATTGATGAGGTTGTTGGGGCTGTGAAAATGTCCAGCCCCTTGGATTTCCTAGAAAGGTGAGTTGGCAAGCAGCAGCCACTAACTACTTTTTGCAGGGTGAGATTAGGGGTGAGAAAGAGTGAGATCAGTAGAAAACCTCATGAGATCTACCTTGAAGTGATTCTTGATTCTGATGTCCTCTTGAAGGTTTTCTTGTGAGAAGGCAGAGTGAGGCATTTATTCTCTCAAAGACCTTTTGTGCCAAAAGAATTTTCAATAAAAATTAAAATAGGAATTAGAAGAGAGATCTGCTTACAAAAGAACTGGGGAAGGATTGTGTTTATACTGAGAAAATGCATTCTATCCTTTTCATTGTTTTAAAATGTAAAGAACACAAATGGCTATTAAAGATTTTGAAACAATGAAAAAGTTTAACTAAGCATTTGAAGCACTGTGCAACGAGCAGTGAAACTGCTTCACTACCAAATAAAACGCAGTCTGGAAATGGCACTTTATGCTGGTGTGTACAAAGATGTGTGCATGAACACATCGTACATTTGTGTGAAAAGTTCATGCACTTTGTGTTCTTAATTCACAGAGAGAAAATTCTACATTTGAACCAGTTGTCACTTTATTTGAACGGAATCCATAAAAAGTTTCTTAAACCAAAATCAGATGAAATCTGCACATTAAAATTAAAGTGTTCTTTGGACTTTACAAGGTTATAGACTGCTGACTGCAGGGATTGCAGCTGACATTCAATAACATTTGAAGCTTGGAAGCAAGCTTTTTAATTTTTTTTTCTGTTTATTCCTTAGAAGCTACTTGCTTTTCAGCTGTTAATGTATTTCCAACAGAAATTTTGTAAATTATATTGGGCAACATTCTCAGTGAGAATAGATTGTGTAAGTAATGGTAATGGCTTCCTCCTGCTGCTTTTGGCAGTATGGATATTTGCCACACACACTTATTTAAACTTCTTGGGCCAAGGAACGCTTCAAGGTTCAAAACATTTGTTACTCAGGGACTAAATTTAATGGATAATAATTTAGGAAACAGAATTGATGAGAAAGGTTTTTAAAACAATTGGTTGTTGTATATCACAGGCTCTAGTTTCTAATCAGAAAGGTCTTGTGTAAACCAACGTTTTCATTGAGGACATTTTTAGCACTATGTTCTTTATCCTAAATCTCTATTAAATGAATTTTTTCTTTCACTAAAATCTGAAAAATCTAAGATTCTTTACTTCTTAGGTAAAGAAATGACCTGCCATGGCAGATATTATAATTCACAGTTTTAAGGTTTTAGGGCATGCTCCTTTCTTACTACCTTTTTGACCATACCTTGTGCCAGGCTGAGCTGAGGGTAGGAATCCATATATAAGAAACTCTGCTTTCCCAGCAGTTTCATCAAGCACAGATTAGTACAACAGGGCGTAGTTTAGGCCTGGACACAAAAGAAAGTATTTGCAAGATGTTATTTGGTCTGTACTTAACTAGAGAAAAGGCTTGGGACATGAGCTGGGAAAACTCAAAATGATTTAACCATTAACCTGGAAATAAAAGGGAAATGAAAGCTTTGTCTCAGTGAGAGTAATAAGGACTTCTTGGAATTTACTCTGTTTTTATCAGTGCTAACTCTGTTACTGAGGGATAAAAGTGAATTCTTTCGTCTCTTAGTTCATTCAAGGCAAATTTTGGAAATTTGCTGCCACGGACATGTTTCCTGTTTGTAGGCTTTTCTTAAGCGTGCCTTAGGCTTTTCTTAAAACATAAGCATTTCAAAAGCTTTGGTTTCGGTTTCCTTTGTCTTCTAGAAAACAGTAAGAATGTCACAGTAGGTACTGTGTTAAAAATTACTTTTGATCAGTTGTATGTTGATTTTTACTAATTTAAAGGTGATCTGAGGACTGTTTTAATTAATACTGATTAAAGCGCCAAGCTACTGATTAGTACTCACTGAATTTAAAACAAATGAGGAGAGTTCAACAATTGCTAGACTTGCAATTGTTAAACAGCACAGATCTCTATTGTTGTTTTGCTTCAGTTCTTTTGTGGATGTTAGAGGATGTTGTGAGATCTTTGTTTCCCAGGTTAGAAAACTTTAAAAAATATTTCTGTTAGACTGATAGCTCTAGATAACTGCTGTTAAACTAAAAACAAATACATGTAGATTGGCATCAAATCTGGGGTTTTGACAGGGAATCAAAGTCATAAGGAATCTCACAGGGAATCCCTGTGAGAGAAGCTGGAGAAGTTGATTGAGACACAGGGAACAGTTTTCCCTGAGTTCCACAGCAAGCACTATGCAGACATGTGAAACCAGAGCTATGAACTGGAACAAAAATGTGTTTAGTTTTTTTGATTTCCCCTTAAAAACCAGTCTTATCTATCTCTGCTTTTTATTATAATAGTAAAGCTGTGCTACATATTTCTCTGCATGTTTAACATCTGAATATTTCAGAGATTTGCACAAAATCATCAAGAGAAATGGAACTCATCTTAGTTCTTTGACTGATTTGGTGGGGAATCAAATCACAAAACTAGAGTCCAAAGTTTTCATACCAGCATAGTGTTTATATATTTATAGACATATATATAAAAATACATACATGCACACATACAGAGTCTGTTTTGCTTTTATGCTGCCTCACCTGTGCTAGTCTGACTGCCTTGTGCATGTGTGTGTGTTTCTAAAGTAAAACTGACGTGTTTCAGCAGTGAAGTTGCAATATGTTTGCAAAAATAGACCGGTAAGTGTGAAATACATTTAAGCAAAAATCATGTGGAAGTGATAAAGCAGGTGTGGGTATATTGTTAATTTAAGGTAGGTATATTGTTAGTTTAAGAAAATAACATTTTCATGGTTTTTTTGAGAAAATTATGTATGCATTATTATTCATCTCAGAATTAGTAATAAATTATGCACAGCAAAATCCCTCTCTCACCTTTTTTGTAAAAGTTTTTTATAAAAGGTGTCGAAGCTTTCCTCCACTCCAAATGCTTGTATTACCATCTTGGAAACAGCTACACATCCAAGAACTGGTTTTGTTTACCGTGTTACTGAATTTTGAGGGTACCCTGCTTGGAGATACTCCTTTTGAACTAAAAATTAGAGATGTGATTATGTCCCAAGAAAACCTGAAGCATCCTGTGCATTCTTGCTAAAAACTTGTAGCTATTACTAATGTTTTTAGCCTTTGTAGAGTTCCAAGAGATTTTTCACACTCCATTAGGCAATTGTGGAAAAGAATTCTTTTTTTTTCTTGAAGTTATGCCTTTGGTTTTGGTCTTACTATAAAATGAATGAAGCTCAAGGAAGTAGGGTATTGTATATAGTCATAAGGCAGGGAGGATTAAGTAATGACATTCTTATTAAACTTTTGATAAATTAAATGCAATAATAAATTTTCTTTTGTTCTCACCTATGGGACACAATTGTAAGTTATTAACTTGTCATATAGATTTATACACCTTAATAATTTTAAGCAAAACTTTTCAACAATTAAAATATTACCTCGATAAAGTTAAATATTAGTTCTTTATGCCTTTCTTTTCCCATGTTTGGAACAACTTCTGAAAAAAATGATGGTGGCAGATATCTTGACAAAGGTATTTGGAAAAAGAATTATTGTGTGCTGTTGCCATGCTTTGTATAGATGCATAAAGGATGTGACCTGAGAGAAATGGTTCTGTGGGACAAAACTGAATGGNAACAGGCCAGTGTAAATGGAGGAAGATTTTTGATGGTGGGAGCTTCCTTTTAAAATTATGTTTACTCTTTCAATTACCATATTAATTTCTCATTAATAGAGTATTTCAAGGCCCTGCATTTTTGAAAGGGAAAAGGTTAGAATTATGGTCCAGCACCTGGTTTTGATAGGGCGCAGTGAGCAAGTTAATGCTTACCAAACATTTGAAATTGCTTTTCAATTTCTGAAATCACTTTGCAGCTCTTCAGCTATTTTTTGGCTGGCTGCACTTTATCATATTAATATAATACTGTGCAGGAAAATATTGCATTTAAGTGTTATGATGAAATCAAGCTGTTATGCTGCATGTGTGTGGTACAGAGTATATTTTTAGTGGGGTTTTTTTTAGCCTATAATTATGTGAGGTTTGGTGCCTTTCAGAAGCTATTTGTCAAGGAAAGAGGTTCTGGTTAGTTTTTGATAGGGTAAAATGCATTTTACAGCCTTGGTAAGCTTCATTTAACTGAAATAAACCTCATTTTAGCAGTGTCTGAAGGTATTACCTAGTAAAACTAGTTGTGATTTTTTTTTTTTTTTTAATATATATCAATTTGGTAAATCCTCTTTCTTGTCAGTTTATCCAGCTCATTTCTGGATCCATGAATCCTTAAATTTCCTCAACACCACATATGCAGTCCTCTGCCAGGACCACAGATATCATTCCAGATGTTTTAACAACAGGAAATAAAATTATTTGTAGCTGGGATTCCTGAGAGCACTACTAATATTGTGCTGCAAAAAGTTGTTGAAGATTACAAACTACTCATATAATTCAAAGAAAGTGTATTCTCTGTAATCCCCAAACCAAACTTTAAGAGAAAGTAAGATTTTAAATTACACTTTTCTAGAAGAAATTTCTATAACAAATTAATCATGATGGAAAGAGAGTGAAGGAAATCTGTTATAAATTTTAGTAAAAGATTTAACTTTATTTAATCATTTCAATCAGATGGTAAAAAAAGCCATGGATCTTCATTATGTGGTCAGAATCATAATCTGTTTCCTTCAGTATCTACCAGTATCAGTATCTCAAACATTTACTTCTGCTTACTCTTTTGAGCTCTTCACAGAGTGATTTTTCTGCTGAAATTTTCTTCCAGAATAGCTTTGCCTGGTGCTGAGGTAGCTCATTTATCAGGATCTTGCATTTGTTGCCTCTAATCAGTGTTCATATCTTCAAAATCTAAATATTTCATGTCTGAAAATAAAACCTGTCTCTTTTCAAGTACCTGTAAATTATTATTACTCTGGATGGTTGTGGAGTTGTTCCTTGCAATGTTCAACCTGTTCAGTAGAAGAAAATTGATTATTTTACTTTTGAATCCAGCAGGTCTTTTATTTTGTGAAAGCCTAGCAAAAGCTCATTGATTTACACCAGAGTTGGTTTGCTGTTTTCTTCAGTCAATACTGTCACATAATAAAAATCTCGACTTAACCAGGCAGTTTCAGCAATGTCTTGTTTAGTATCTGCTGCTGCTGGATACAACCCTGCAACTTTGATTTAAATAAGAATAAAATTTCCCTCATAGCTTAGAATTTGACCACTGCATGTGATGCATCAACAAGAATGTGAATAAATTATTTCAGTCCTGGATAGTTTTGCCATGGCAATTCCATAACAGTCAGAAAGCACTAATACTGTTCTTATTTTTACTGTATTTCTAAATGCTTGCTCAAGGGACAGAAATTAACTAATAAGCTACAAAATATGAATAAGTTACAGCAAATATTTTGAGAGGTGTTCAGATGCACTAAATCTGAGCCGTGGTGTATCTAGTGTTAAAGTTTTATTGTCTTGGTGCCTTTGAAGGCCTAGAAATGAACAATAGGAAGCACTTGACACGAAGTAGGTGGCATTTTGTTTGTCTGTGGCTGAGACTCTTGGTTTCAGTGAGTTTATTTGAACTTCAAGGTCGCTCTGAAAAGTTCTCTGCAGAAATGGTGGGCTGAACACTGAAGAAGGAACAATTAAGTGCTTTAAGGATGATGCAGAGGGAAATTAGTGCAGCAGCATTGCTGTGCTCATTAAACCCAGCCATTCCAGAGGTGCAGGGAAAATCCAGCTGCTTTGTCACCTTCTCACATAAAAATGCAGTCAGTCCCCAGGCAGGAACTGAGCAAACATGCTTCACGAATTTGAAAAAGGGGCAGGCACCATGATTTTCCCTTCTTTTGTTGAAAGTAGTGTTAGGTTAGACCTATGGATGTCATTGAAAGATGGAATGACTTGGTATCACACTATAAAATTCATACTGAGATCACTAAGTAGAGCAATGAAAAAAATTTCTTTTGTAGTATAAATAAAATTGATCTCAAGCTGCACATAAGTGATCTGTAATTTTTTTCTTTTTTTAATTAAAGGAATGATTTTTGGATTAATAGAATACTTCTTTTTATTTTACCCGAATTTTCTCTGTCAGGCTGCCTAAATTTCTTACAGAGATCATATAGTTGGCTTGATGTATACTCAGAATTTTTTCATTTTTAATAGCTTATGATCATATCCAGTTAATTAATAAATTGTATGCTGTGAACCCTGTTCTGTTTTGTCAGTTGCAGTCTTGGCTTGTAGAGCTATTCTTCTTCATGTACGATGGTACAAGGAGCTTAGATCCAGCTTTTCTCACAGGATTTGATAATAAATATTAACATGTTTAAGGCATGTAAAGTCCCGCCCTTTCTAATAAGTGATGGGATTCTCTCATTTCATTTTACCATTCTGAAAATGTGCAAACGAGTGAAGTTTCAGGTGTTCAGAGTACTAAGCACCCATTTAACAGCAACACAAAAAGACCTCGAGAAATATGTGTAGCAATGATTAATCTACCATCCATGTAACATCATTACTGCAAACATTGCTTTTATTCAAAGTTGTAGCAGTTTCAAAGGGTCTGTTATCAGAACAGCTGGGGCTCAGGTTTGGCAAGCCAATATGTGGGATTATGTAGCACTCAGGGTCCTAAAGTCTGCAGAGTGTTATATTCATTTTACATGAAGTAGAACAAAACCAGCTAAACAATGGTTCTTTCTATTTCCTCTGGTTTATTTTATAAACCCTTTATATTTTATAAACCTCTGTGTGACAGTAGACATGCAGAAAGTCTTGGTCCTTTTAAAATTATAAGAAGGAAATTAATGGTTTTTATGCTTTTTTTTGTTGTTGTGCTGGTTCTGTGTATGTAATATAGGGGTGCACTTACATAAATATATGTAGTTATATGTGACTTCCAATGGTCAGATGAAATTGTTCTCATGTAGGAGCAATGGAAAGATCAAAAATGAAGTATTGGCATTAGGACAGTGGTGGTTATCTGCCAGAACTAATAATCAATATTTCAAACAGGGCCATAAACAAGTCTGAGGATTCAAAGATAGGGAATTAACTGATTTTTTTCTTTTCTGCAGAGAACCTGCTGCAGATGCTTTTATCTTGAAGTGAGATGCTCTTTCCAAAGTAAAACATAATGATAAAAAACAGAGTACCCATAAGGCAGCTCAGCTTGTGGACAGTGAGATGACTGCAGGAAGGATCTGAAAACAGAATGTGCATCAGAGTATTAAGGGTCTAAATTTTCAAACAAAATTCACATGCACAATAAGCCCTTTCTCATATTAACAGTACCTTGATTGTGTTTGTGTTCATGTTCCTTGTGAGTTTTAAGTGTACCTTTACTTCAACTTCCATTTTGTCCTGAAAGTGTAGATACTGAGTTTGAGAAACAATTCTAGCTAGAATTTCCATCAATAGATGATGAGCAAGAAAGTAAACATTAGCTGGTCACGATACACGATGCCCTTGCCCATGTGGTGACAATGTTCTGATAAAGGCAATTCATAAAAGATTAAAGAACTGACTTTTCAAGTACTTTTAACATATTTGGCTAGATGAATGAGTAATTGAGTGTCATCATATGGTTAAGCCTTTCAAACCATACATTAATTGAGATATCCTAAATGTTGACTGAATCCTCAAAAATATGGAAACCAAATGTGAAGCTCACTGCTATGATCTAATTACATCCTTCTTTCTCAGATGGTTTCCTTAATAACTTTAAGGTTATTGATGCATTCCTCACATGCTGCAATACTTACATGTGTAGGTCGAGTGTCTCAGTGCATTATTTTGGTGGTGGCTTCATTTTATCTGGTTCCTTTCAGAGCTTCCTTCCCCCTTTGGAGAGCTTGTTAAAGCAGGAAAGGAGAGAAATGCAATGTGCTTTTATTATTCATGCACCACCAGGGCCATAAAACAGGCTGCAAAGGTTTTGAATGTCCTGCCTGGCGCAGCAGGCACCCTCGCTAAATATTGTAGCACATCATCCCTCCTCAGACGTGGTAGAAAAGAACAGGCAATGTACATTAGTAGCTTTTAAAATATGTAAGCAAATTACATATTTGTGTCAAAAGTGTGAAAGCAGTTATTGATTAAATGGCGTTAGAGTGCCCTTGGTTTTAAAAGACATTCAAAATAGGAGGCAATGCTCAAGATCAATAATATATTTTACATTTGTGACCTGAAAAAGTAGCAGTACCATGTAATTTAAAATCAAATGGTTCCCTGTGATTCTTGCTCGTATATTAAGATTTTCTTTTGCGTCGTCTACACATCTGTTAAAGCATCTGTGACCAGCTTCCCTTCTGCCAAAAGATGGCAGGAATCTCAGGATTTTTTTGAATATGGCATTATTTGTCCCATCATGCACAGCTTTGATCGGGCCAAATTTTTCCTACCAGCAGAAAGTAAATGAAACAGTAAATATTTTGTCACAAGTCAATGCAGGATGAGAAGTTCTGCTAGTTTAGTTACCTAAATTCTGATTTGTGTAAAGTAAGGTTGATGCATTTCTCTTTTTCTCAAAGCTGTTTGTGCACAGAGTGTGTATAACTTCTTTGAGTGACCTATAGCAGGGGAGGACCTGTTGGTTGCAGCTGCAGTATCCCACTGCTGAGTTTTATTTTCGACTACCCAGAGTGCAGAATGCTTTTTCCCACAGTTGGAGGTGTGTGTATCTGCTGGATTTCTCACTCAGTCCAGTGAAACTACCCATTTTTATCATTACTTTGTTTATGAGTGTACAGAGTACAAAGGCTTTTCCTTCAATTTTATCTCAGGGTAAAATAGCTAATCTGTTTTGACATGCTATCTAAATGACACTCAAACTAGTATATGGACTAACTCATCCATAAGTCATTTCTTTTATACACATGTACTGCTGTGTCCAAGAAAAAGAGTTATATTGGCTGCAAGAGTTTGAATAATAATGGTCATTAATATGTCGAATTGAGGGTCACCACATTCATCCCACATATCAAATCCCCTTTCAATGAGATCAGTTCCATCAGCTGTCAGATTCCATTAAATATATCCCCCAGACCTACTGACCAGCTGACAGTAGAGAAACTCAAAACCATACACCCACTATTAGCATTATAAAATGTGAAATCAGCTGGAAGGAATGATAGCAGAACTGAAAACAAAATAGATGAAAATCTATAATGCCCTTGTGTCTTCCTAAACAGAAACCCCTAAGAGTTAAAATGCCCCCATAAAACATGGAGGTAAAAACAAAGGTTGTCACATTGTTTTCTTCATAACCTATAATGATTCTTTTACCTTTTGTTAATGCAAGATTTGCATAAATGTTTCATGAGGTTAATACAATGCATAAACTGAGCAGTTTATTAAGCAACATCTGTGCTGTTTTCTCAGATAATGCAGTGTTGTTTCCAAGTCACTGAAATATAACCTATCATAAGGTTTTGGTTGTTAAAATACTTGTTTTGCAAGGCCTGTGATCACCTCTGACATTTTTAGCAGATGCCACAGTAATACAAAAGAATTCCTTAATACCACAATATGTGTTAGCAAAGCACCCTGTAAGAAGTGGATAATATTCCACTGAGCTGCCATAGTTCAGGACTGTGCATAAGACATGAGAACATCTCGTGTGTCATCTTCCAGATAAAAATACCCCATTTCAAAACCAGCACAACTGCCCATCAGACTTTTATCAAGTGAGATCTTATCATCATTGATGGTTTTTGACTTTGCAATAAAATCACTTTATAGTTTTTTTAAAAAAAATTAAGAATGGGAAAAACTTTACACGGCCACAATTTTATCTTGATATTGGTGCCATATGGGAGTCTTTTGGCAGAGAAAAAAAAAGTTATGAGACCAATAATTTTTAATGAAACTTGGCTTAGCTCTTGAAGCAGGTCATGCAGATAAAAAGTGGGCGCATGAATTCTGTAGCCATATTCTCCTGTTTTTCTGGCAAGGCTTGGAGAAATGTAGTTTCAACTAAACTAGCGCATAATGGAGATATGTTTTATATTATTGATTCTGTAAGAAATAATTTGGGCACTTTATTTATTTTTTTCTTAATTTTTTTCTTCTTTTCTTTTTTGTCATGTGTTTAACTTACTCTTCATCAAGAAGTATGGTAATACTGGTCTTTGAAATTTGCATTATCTGCCTTCTCTCACAAATCCCCGATTCTTTTTTTGTTGTTAATTTAAAATAATATAATGTTTTCCATGTAAGACATCCTCAAACTGTGAGGATACAGGCCTTAATAATGTAAGGATGCTTTATATTGGCTTAAAGGTTTTATGATTACCACTGAGGTAACAAAATATATATTTTTGAAACTTTTAATGACATGTGTGCAGCGATTAATTTGCCTTATATAAACTCATATAAACAGAAGTTTATGCTCCTGTGTCCATGCAAAATGACCACTGGTAGTGACATAGAGGTTGTGTCTGTGAGAGCAATTGTGCTGATCAAGGATCTCAGCTAAATTCCAGGTTGGCTGACACTGGTCCAGAACCTGAATGGCTCCTTGTGTTTCCATTTGAGCAGATATGTTTATTTTCTGGTCTATCTTGGACAGTGTTGGTTTGCTTTTGAACAGTTGCCAGATCCTGCAACATGGAAGGGAGAAAGTTTTTCTGCTGCTGAAGGGTATTTGCCTCAGCAGGAAAATGTACCAAGGTGCAAAAACTCCTAGCAAGTCAAACCAAAATTGTGCAACTTTATATGGCAAAACTCCTTCTGAAGACTTTGGCTCAGTAGCAGAAAGGAAAATGCTGAATCCAAATGAAACAAAGGGAATTTAGGTAGCAATATAGGCACAATTATCCCATTAGAATTTGTCTGGAGTACTATTGTTAACACACAGTTAGTTTCAGTGTGAACTCAGGATGCACAAGGAATGCGAGATCAGACCCTATATAATGAAGGGATCATTTACACACATTATCCCCACAATGAAATGCTGTCACCCCTTGGTGAAAAACACAGCTGCTTTTTAAAAGCTGCTTTACTGTAATAAGTGTGCAACTAGAGCTGGTTGAAAAACATGGAAATTATTTTGTGAAACATTTTAAACTTTCACAGTTTTCTCCCTTTTGCAAGTTCACAATAGAATATTTATTTATCCCACAAATTTTAAAATGTTCTGTTCATAACTGCAGATTATTTTGAATTTTAAAAGTTTTTTTTTTCCAAAAACATGTTTCAGTAAACTAAAAATATTATGATTTCAAAATTACTTTGAACTCTGAAGGATATTGTTATTAAACGCAAGATGTGCTGCTAGTATATAATTTTAGGAAAAAAAATTTGAAAGGGAAAATAATGCCCAGAACTTCAGATAAAAATGTTGTTTTAATTGTGTGTTTGATCTTCAGAAGTCATTAGGGATTTCTCATATCAGAGGACTCAACAGCCATTAGTATTGATGTAACATGTAGAAGTCAAAGGCACCAGCAGACCCCTGATGGTTTAAACATAAAATCCCTCCTAGCCTGGATATAGGACTCAGAAAGCAGACTTACAGAGGAACACTGAGAAAATAATGTGAACAGTATTCACCATCCAGATGAAAAAATATTTCTCTTTCATGGAAAGATCATTATTTTTCTCATTCCTTTAGAAAGCAGAATATCTCACTTTTGTTTTTCAGTTAAAGTATAATGTATCAAGGATGGTCTATTAGAAACAAAAAATATACAAATATTAGAAATTTCACATGTAGAAGAGATGTGATTTTCCAACCTTCCTGAGAACAATTTTTCTATTTTTTTTTTCTTTCTAATTTTTATTATCTCTGTCAATAAATGCTGTGCCTCAGCTGTGGTGGTGGTACCCAACCAGGCGATCTTTGCCACTGCTCAGTACAACTGTACTGTTGACATGGTTCTACCATGAGGATCACCACTTACACTTGGTACATTTCCTTTGCCAGGAGTCTGTCCCTCCTGGCACAAGGGACATGTCAGGAGGGAACAGTTTGGTTGTCATCAAGAATCTGCACATCATTCTCAGCTTTGCTGGGTCACTGTGTTCTTTACAGTGATTCAGTTACTTAGGCCAGTGAGACAAATCTATTGATAACAGGTCTTCTTGCATGTTCTAGCTAATTGGCAAACAGCATTTTTGTTTTGGTTAAATTGCATTAGACCTAATGAGCAGGTGTCTACAAATTCACCACAGCACAGGAAAGGTGGTCCTTATCTGTCCTTATGTTGGGACTTCTGCCACATCTTCCTGCTACTTTGAAATAATTTGGTTCATCAACCTGGCAAAAGTAGTTCCCCACCCAGAGGAGGTTGTGGTTTCCTGAGGTCTCACAAGTTGAACTGACTGAGAACAATCAGATGAGGGACAATAAGGGAAGGTCTATGGAGGAACAGGACTTACCCTCAGAAGCAGCAGAGAAATTAGTTCAACTCAGTGGGAAGCTGCTTCTTAAACTCTTTGGAATTATTTGGCTGGGGTTGCTACAGAAGCTAACAGTTTTGCATTCTTATTGTCATCAGACTTTGGCTCTTGGGGGATTTTGTTTCTTTATGTGGAGCAATACACCTCCACAGGGTCCTTCTCTTAACACACTTAGCATTTGAATTGTGTCTGTATCATGTTCCAATAGATTTGTTGCTTCTTATGGGGTTTCTTTTCTGTGAGTTGATTGACTTGATCAAACAAATGCCAGTGCTGAAAGAAGCAAAGGGATAGCAATGTATGACCAAGAGAAGGGATGAGGTTGGAGTGACTGGGTATTGGCAGTATTTTTTTATAAATATTGGCAGTATTTTTTTAGATAAACTACAGGAGTTCTATGTGAGTCAAGTTTTCTGTGCATTACTCCGTGGAGTAGCATGGCATCAGAATTGATTGAGCTGTAGAGTTTGGTGCTTATTTATTTATGTATTTATGTATTATTTTATTTGAAGATTGAAGACAGTCAAAAGAATGGCAAAGTTTTTTACACACCTCAGACAAATATCATGGTGTGGATATTTTGGGGTGTCTGGTTTTAGTTGTAAATGTTTGATAAAGAAATGGAACTTCATATTAGAAGTTCAATTTCAAATAGGATATGAAGGAGTCTTAAGTCCTGGCCTAGCCCTGCACAGAGAAAAATGGGTTTTGACCTGGATTTCACTCAGAGTATGCTTAATGTGTTAGCAGCCCTAACATGTCTCCCTGGCAGACACTGGAGCCTGAAAACAATCTGGATTTATGGAGAGATGGCTCTACATTACACAGAGTTCTGTTTATAAAACAAACTGAGGGCTTTTTACAAAAGTGGAAACCTTTTGAGATTATTCCTCATTAACATTGCCTAATTGCAGCCCTTTGATCTTTAATTCCCTTGGCCCTCTCACCTCCTCTCCTCACTCTGCTAATGGATGCTCTGGCCCTCGTTTTCCAAGGCAGGATGAGCCTGTTTCAAATACTCAGAGCTGGCTGTTAACAGCCATCTGTTGCACACAGGACTCTCTTAAGTCTCTGCATTTTCAGATTGATTTTGGTGGGCTTCAGGCCATACTTTGTGTAACAGACTTTGCTGCAGCCCGTTTTGAGGCTGGGTACCAGCAGCAACGAACACATTAATGGACACATGCAATCATATGTATGAAAGTGTCCCTGGGCTTTTGTTTCATTAATTAATCAGCACCACTGTCACATTAGTTATGGTTTCATTTTAAATGTGTTTCTAAGGCGGAAAACTTTTGCATTCTGGCAGTTCCATAGGAACAGGAACAAAACAAGAAATACTATAGCATTTGTGTATGACAAATAAAAAATGGGTTTTTTGGTGCATCTTCTTAAGCTTTAGAGAATCACCTACAAGACACATCCAAGCATTCCAGAAATAAATCCTATGATGACAGGTGACAGGTGACCCTATAAAAAGACTTCTAGCCCCATACAACCATGGTTTATTCTTTTAAACCTTGTATTTTGTTCTTTCTGTCTCTGGAAAATGGGACTCACAATTTGAAGTAGTTGTTAATGCAACTTCTGCATAAACCTGGGCCAAGGTCTAGTCAAAATTGATGGGAAGGTTTTCAATGGATGTGCTTTGGTTTAACTCCGTCTCTGCTGGAGCCCCACCTTACTGAAACAGGGTGATTTCCTGAAAGGATCCTCATAAAAATAATTATTTTTACTTGCATTAATTCTTTTACTTGTGTTCCGTGTCCATTTCTGTTCATCCCATTCTTAAATCTATTCAACATTCCAGAGGAAACCTTCTAATGCAGTTTGAGGAAACACTTCAATTTGCATCAAGGGTCATATTTCCATTAGAGGAAATAATGTGACCTGCCTACTTATCATTTACAAACAGTTCAGCTGAACCACATTTCTGGATTTTTAAAGGAAATTCTGCAATATAATAATTGTATCTATTCATGCTATTTGTAATTTCCAAATGGTAAATCATCATCTGTAAGAAACGCTCTCAATCAAGAGAGAAAAAGACATATAATTATGTCATTTATAATGAATTCTAAGGAAACAAAGACTTTAAGAGGAAAAACTCTGGAGAAAACCAAGGAAGAAAATCCACACAATAATACCAGTTGCTCCTAAGAAGATGCATAGCTAATGAAAAATTTGCATTTATTATATGAAACTCAACATCAAACACTTCAGCGAGGAAACTGTCAAAACTCTGGAGTCTAGGCAAACAAGACCTGACTTCTATTAGATAAATTACATACTCTCCTTCTTTTGTAAGCATCAATAAAATCAACTTTTTGACAAATAGCTATCTCCTGGGTGCGAGTTCTGAGGATTGCTGCTAATCTTCATCTTTTGAAGCATCCCAAGGATTAAAGGCACATGTCAATAACAGTGGCCCATGACCTTTGTGTGGAAGGTGCCAGAGTCTCCTTGCAGCAGCTCAGTCTGTGATGTGAGATGATATGTACAAATGCTGAGAAACCATGGAGGAACCCTTGCTGTGCAGGAATCTGGAGACTCAGGATAGATGCTTTCATACTATGAATGGCACACGTGATCTGGCAGAATTAGGCTTAATCCATTTACTTTTAATGACAATCTTAACAAATAGCATCGGTTGAAAAAACATATATCCTTTAAATAAGGTAAGTAGGAAGAGAAAAACAAAATAAAATATCCAGTTTTCTACTGACATTTCTGTCTGCTGTCTAGATTTACTGCAGAGAGAATTAATTTTAGTGCAAACAGCTTCTGTGCAAGCACTAATTGGTCTTTATTCTCATTTTGTAGATATTTATTAGGCCAGACTCTTATGTTATGCTAGTGTAAATCAATAACTCAGTTGAAGACAATGTGGTTACATCATCACAAACCTGGTAAGGGAATAGCTTACTGGATAAGTGAGATGATAATAATAATAATAACAACAGCAGTAGCAGAAATGAAGGAGTGGAAACTCAGGGGTTAGGTTTTCTGGCAGCTGTAGATGTTAAATACCTCACTTTCTCCTGCCATGGTATGCAGGGTATGATCAGGGCAGAAAGTCAAAAATCCCTCTGAGGTTGTCCTATGGACTTGTATATTTGTATATGATAGTGAAATTAAGTCCTAAAATCTCACCTTCTACTCCTGCTGCTGACATTGATTTCAAAGGCACACATAGCTTGGATAAAGAGCAAAGGTGTAGCTGCCTTCTCTGTAGCCCCTGGGACATCAAGAAGAAGCTGCTCAAAGTAGTAAGAACAAATCTGAGGTTTGCTGTCCCTGAGAAAGGGGATTGAGTCATTCCTGCAAAGGAAAAAGGAGAGTGAAGAGAGGGACACACCTGAGGCTGCAAACTGTGGAGCTGGTGATGGTGGAATTGAAATCTGTTGCTGAACAGGGGTCCCACAGAGGTCTGCAGCCTCCTGTCAGACCCTGACTCCTCCTGTAGTACTATCAGTACCAAGGCTGGCTTTGCAGGCTTTAAGCACAGACAAAGGCCATTGCACTGTAGATATTGCACTGCCCCATGTGAGTTTGCTGCTTTGGCAATGGCCTGACCTGGTGCTGCCTATGGCCAAATACTATTCATGGAGTTAGGATTTTTCTCTGTGTTTGTGGCAGCAAAGCATTATTAAATCTGTGTGGAAATTATTTAAAAGGATGTAAAGCAAATGTTGGGATCCGCAGACTAACACAACTCCAGAACTGGTATTCTCAGCATTCTTGTCCTGACACTGCATGTACTTTTTCATCGTCCTGGAACCACCATTATGCTGGTTTGGTGCAGTTGTCCTTTCCTGGTAATTCAACACATCCAAGTTGAAAATTCATAAAAGTGGAGAATGAGGAAAAAACACCCAAACAAAGAGCAGGAAAACAGTAATCTTCCTGGATTTAACCTATGTGCATCCAGTGTCATTCTTACCAGTGAATGGAAGTTCTTCAGGCCACCATGCAAGTCTGAGTGAGAGGAAAATGCTGTCATTACTAATGCTGGGGCTGCTGTTTTCCTGATGTCTTTATAGTTCTGCCTATCAAGATAATTCATCCTGAGAAATAGCATATTGTCAGTGTTGGTTGGTGTCCTGAGAAAACAATTCAGATTATCAAAGAAAGTCTAGTCCCTCCTCATATCCCATAGCACATAATTAAGAAGTGAAGCAGACATCCCATAGGAAAATAAGTAGAATGAATTGAAGCAGGCAGCTGTTCAGGTGACTGCCTATACTCTCAATCTTATCATAACTCTCATTCCTGCACAGTTACTGAGATGTGCTTTGCACAACACTTACCATTTATTAGATATATGGGAGTTGGTGAATATTTTTTCCCACTGGTCAATATCATTAAAAGCAATTAATAGATATTAAACAGAAGCATAAGGTCCTTGTTGTGTGTAAGGAGATAGAAGGGGAGGGAGCTTGTGCAGCTGTGTCTGGCAGAGGGCAGAATGTAGGAGAGAGTTTCACTGAGGACTGGGGAGAAAACTGATTAATGAGGTTTAACCTGAATCAGAGACTGTGGAATTTTTAAATGTATGCAAAAAGTGAAGTGAAGTGAAATGAAATCTGTGCATCTGGAACTTCACAAAAATCTTTCAAGTTCTGCCCTCAGACAGTGATGTTACACAGTTTCTGCTTTGTGGAATAGTTTGAGCATTGGATTGCTTTTCTCTCCTTTTCACAGATACCATGGTTACTTCTCCTCTGCTAGTTGACAGGTTATTGACTGCTTTAGGAAGTGATTTCTCTAATTTTTAAGTTTTAATTTTAAGAACAGAGTTTTTGGTGTCCAAGGGCACCATATGTGCTGTACAGGTGGAACACAGTGTGCTCTGGCTGTTGTCTGGGTGCTTGTTGTAGTGGAAGAGAAAGTCAGTTCAAGGCTGCAAGCAAAGGCAGCAGAAGTCTATCCAGCTGCTTGAGAAATGTCTTTTACTTTGGGTGAAGAATTTTTCCATTAGAAATAAGTGGAGTTTTAGAATTAGTGAAGCAAAAAGCAGAACTTCACAGAAAATTGAATGATTATTCCTCTGTAAAAAAAAAAAAAGAACCAAACTTTTCTTGAAACACTGTTGACCATCATAGTGAAGGGCATGTATGTCCTTAAAAATAAATGGTGAATCATAATTCAGTGTCTAGTGCTCACAGACATTGTCTCATACTAGTTCACCTGCCGTTAAAAAAGATTCTAAGATGATTTTCTGTAGATGTGAATGCAGCCATGGATATCTGAGCAGTTTGGTTCCACCAGTCTGCATACTACCTGAAAGTCATGAATGTGGAAGGTCAGTGATGTGACATTAAATGAGTGTGCCACAGACAGAGTCAGTGCCTCTGTTAAAGAGATCACAATCAGTGGGGATGTAGAATTTTTTTGCAAGAGAGCTGCCAGAGGACAGCTTCTTCCCTTTCTATGGAATAACAGTGATGGGCTTCCCCAAACATCTGCCTGCCTGAAAATACAGCCTTAAAAGCTTTGGGCCAGAATACACAACTGTGTGTATGTTTGTCACTGCTGAACCCTCTGCAGCGTGTGCCAAGTGTTGGGGAGTTTTTAACTTATGGATCCCATTACAGGCACAAACTCCACCAAACAACACCAAAGACTATCAGAAAACACCTGCCAGCTTAGTGTAACAGTATAGGGTTGTTGTGAGGTTTATAGGGTGTGGCTTCCTTATTTCTCCTTCTTGGTCACCATCACTGATTGCTCACGGCAGCCTGGGGAAGGATCTGACCCATACGGGCAGAGAGCAGGAGCCTCTCCTGCACAAAGAGCTTCAGAATTTATCATTTCCTTTGTGACTCTTCCCAATTTTCATCCTTTCCAGTAATCTAAGACTTGTAATGACAAATATCATTGAGAGAAAGTTTGATTTGTCAAGAATTTTTACTACATTTTTTTGGTCTGTGCTGCTTGTGTAAATGAAAACAGTTGAACCTTCCATAGCTGTTAACTTGCCAAGGATTTGGTATTGCCGATTTTAGCAATCCTGGCAAAACCTTTTCTTTGCTGAATTTCTTTCATTTTTGTGTTGTGCAGTAGTATTCCAGCATCCAAGTGTTAACAGGCTCAAAATTTACTCCTCTGTAGCTCAAGGCACTGCATTAACTTTGTTTATACTTTGCTCAGGATTTTTCCACATTAGGTTGGTTTTGATATTGAGAATATTTTCGATAATTGAGTTAGTTCTAGAGCACAATAAGGATTTTTTTTTCTCTCTGTTCCAGGCCTGCATTATTTTTGCTCTATCTTATAGCATTTTGCACATTCTCTCACTGAACTGTATTCCAGTGGTTTTAAAAACACATCATATTTGTCAGGAACAGTCTGGCCTGTCTTCTTATAAAATGATACAGTAGCATTTATTGTCAGAGGTATGACAACTAGGCTAAGGAAGATTGAAATCTGACAAAAAATGGGGCCAGTAAAACCTTTAAGAACAAACTGAGACCTGGTGTAAGCCAAGAAATATTGACTAAATTGTGATGAAATCATGCTTGATCAGGCTGTACTTGAATTTAGCTGTTATCCCTTTCTAAAATATATGTTATAGCTTTCTTTATAATTTATTTTTCAATGGGCAAGACTTAGAGACTTTGAAAAGACACCTTGCTGGTCTTGAATTGACTCTATTTCTACCTTTCTATTTCCTCTAGTGGAATGGAGAGCCCAGTATGACCAGGTTTTGACAAATTATTTCTTTCTTTTTTTTTTACATAATTGTCTTTCAAGAATAAAATTCACTTGATTTTTTCACAGTTTTGCAGTTTATGAGATTATTCATTTGATGCACTCTCAAGTGGATATATGTGTTTGTACTGCAGTCTTCTGAGGTGTGCTGTTACTTTTTCATAAAAGCAAAAGTCCTAATGAATAAATATCTTTCTAGGTGCCAGTGGTTGAGACTATTTTGTAAACAAAAGTAAGAAATATAATAAGAAACTGAAGTTCTGGGATTTTTTTTTTTTTTTTGGTGGGGCTGGTTTTTTTTGTTGTTTTTTTTTTTTTTTTCTGATGCTAAACTCTTTTCCAAGGCTAGGATATGTTCTGTGTATGAGGACCTGTTTCAACATTTATCACAAGCAAACCACTGTGCTATTCCAAACATGATATATTTCACTTTAGTACTGCTGACTTCAGCTTACTAATTGCCTGACAGCATTTTCTTTGTTGAGCTTTAACTGTGATCATCACACTTTTGTTGTACTGACAGTGGAAATATTCAGTAACAGACGACCTAAATACATCATAAGCACAACTGTACTAATCTTTCATAATGAGTGTGCTTTTGGAATTATATGGAACACGTGCATATAATCATTGTCAGGAGCTACATGCATTCAAGTCACTGAAAGCTTTATCTGACAAAGCATTCTGATGCTCAATGCACATGACTTACAAAAAAAACCCACAAAACATAAAAACCAAAAAAGCAAACAAAACAACACAAAAAAAGAAACAAAAACAAACCAACAAACAAACAAACAAAAAAACCCCCAAACAAACAAATTCAAACCCAGACCCATAAAGATGCAGTTTTTATTTTATAGCCAATTGAAGCTGCTTATTACATCAGAATCAGCAGGACAGACCTATCATCACCTGCATATGGTCTGGATCAAACTAGTCAATTCCTTTTGTGATGATATGAGCCCACAGAAATCCACAGGCCCTCTTTCTGCTGAATTGACTAATGTTTCTTGTTTTTTAGAAAAAAGACAAACTGCATGCATCATGTATGCTTGGAGAGATAGTGTCCGGAGAGATCTAATTTTGCACAGAGAAGAGTTCTGTAGCTTTGGCTGAACAAAGACTGATTTGCTGCTGCTATCACTTTCTGATTGTTTGAAAGGGAAGGTTCAGTTTCCTGGCATGTAAGCAAAGGTGTGGGAACTCAAAGGCCTGTGCTACGTGTCTGCTTCCACACCAGCTTGTTTGAACTCGCTTTGCAAGTTTTTGTTCCTTCATGTTTTACGCTCAGCTATAATATTTCATTTGTGAGAGCTGCGGTCAGCTCTATACATCGGTGAGGAAACCTGCATTATGAATTATGATGTAGTATAGAAATTCTGTGGTCCCTTATTGGCTGTAGCAGCCCAGAGCAGTGCAGACTCTGGTCCATGCTCCCTCAGCTGCTCAGCAAACTCCTCTGAGCCAGGGAAGGGCATCTCTGTGACTCCCTGCACTCAGCAGCTTTAGTCCTTCACCAAAGGGCCTGGATTTGTCAGAAGATGATCTGAAAACGTCAACTATTTTTAATATGCATTAATTTCTCTTCTTGACAGTAATATTCTGCTAGCAGTCTTTCAAGTCTGAAGGTGAATAAGCAATGCTGGTTACATGTCAGGGCTGTTAAAATGCTCTAGCATTTGTCATGTTCAGGCACACAGACAGGGATTTTCACAAGCACCACCGTGGTTTAGGATTTAGTCAGTTTGGAAAATCTCATTCAGTTAGCTCAGTGTGTCATCCTTGTCTATTACTAATGATCTCCTGTATGATGTTTAATGAACTCGCAGAAATGAATATATGCCATGGAAGATCTGCCATCTCTCTCTGTTTACTAGATATTTCCAAAAGAAGCACCTCTGTGCTCACAGACCTACCCTGTATATGTGTCAAAATAAAAGGGCTTTGGAAAAGATACTCTTTTCCAAAATACATGAGGAGGAGCTGTTCATGAGCACCTCCTTCTGCCTTTGTGATTTTTTTTTAAATGTAGTTTAGTGCCAATGGAATGGATAGAAATAGTAACTCAATTCTATGGTGACAATTCATCAAGAATCTTTATTTTTATAAGGCCCCAACAACATTTTATGTATAAGATTCAGCGTGGTGTGTGATAAAAATGTCTAACGTCAGCCAGTGACTTTCATCTAAATGAGTACTGAAGGAACAAAGGAAAAATAAGAAGGTTCATTAAATGCAACTCACATTCAAAACCCAGCAGACTGAAATTAAAAAAAAATGGGTGATTTTGCAGTGAGGCTCATAGTTTTGCATGTATTGCGTCACAACATTGGCACAATTTTTAAAGTGAAGATTTTTAGAACCATTATAACAAAGTGAGAATTATGTGTGCATTTTAATGGACACAAAACAAGCAATCGTTGTCTTACCAACAGGTAAACCTGTTTTCTGAAAAACTTTAGATGCAGTTTTATGCTGTTGATTTCCCTGTAGGCGTCTTATTTGCAGCATTAATGAACTGATTAATGATGTTTCTTTTTCTAAATATTTATGCATGAAGCACTCTAGTTGTGGACATGGGTACATATGTCATGCTGTAGCCTTCTTTGAGAATATCTCTTTTCAGGCCCAGGTGGGTGCATTCCAAATTAGTTCTATTCTGAAATAAAGTAGCTATCACAATATTCGAGATATGACAGACCAATCAGAGACTGCTCAGGCTGAGATTTTTTGTTTTCTCTTATGTTTCTAGTTGATTGTTAATATTTTGTTGTATTTCATATAAACAATAATATTAATTTATTTCTAACTGCAAGAAAAACTAGAAATTATTAGCTTTGTAAGTAGTATCATTGACTTTAATTCTGCTGTTTATGGGCAGAAAAGATACAGGTGTCAATGCAAAATTAATACCAAATTCATGGAGAAGAAAGAAGAGTCTCCACAATTATATTAATGCAGGGGAAAAATAGTAATTTACCTTTGAAATATTTGTTTTCAGGGGATATTTCTGACTCCATTCATTTAAACACTGATATATATTTTTAGTGTTCATAGTTAATACTTTTTTTTAGTTGATATTCAAAGGAAAATCTTCTTGCCTTTTTTTTTATGCCCTGGTCTTTTTATAAGGACATGAATAATGAATTAATTTTAAAAATAGGAGCAGCAGTAAAATTTTAAAGTTTACAGCAAAGCAACTTCACACAGAAATGGAAATTTGCAGTGATTTTTGTGCAGTACATCATTATGGCATTGGTCCTCTTGCCAAGCTTACAGAGCATATTTCAGTCTATGTGACTTTGAAGTATGTGTTCTCTTAAGGCTTAACAATGTCAAGCTTCATAACACAAGAGCTAGTTTGCTTACTTCCTACTTTAAATTGCTCGTAATTTGAGACATGCAAACATTTCCACTTTATAAAGCAAAGCTACTAAACATATTATTGCTCCAACCTGCAAGTTTTATAGCCTCTGTATATTTAGAAAGCTGTGCTTTATTAAAATAAACTGTAAAGAGGCTTAACTCATTATGGAATCTGCGAGTGTCTAAAATAAAATATCTTCCATTTATTACAGGGATTTAGGAAAGTTTGAAAAAAGACTATAATACTGTTGTTGTAGAAACAGGATTTTAACAATTTTTTAGGCCTCTGAGATTTGTAGCTGGAAGTACAATTCTTCATAGGATAGGTCTGTCTGCAGTTAGCCTGAAAAAAATCACAATTTTGCTTTGTGCAGCCTTCTAAGCTTAAAAATGGATCATCACCCTGAGTTTGAGCAGAAATCCTTTCAAAGACTTCGACAAAGTAGGTTTAGGCAGTATCACTTAATTTTAGATTTAGATAGATAGAGTACTCACTTTTTCATCATTTTATCTCCCTAATGAATCCATCCTGGAAGCCATAAATGCAAAGTGGAACTCTTGACTCCACAAAATTTTGCAACTTTTGCAAATACATACTTGGATGAAAATACAAGGAGGTTATAGTTCTGTCTTTATTCAGAGAAATAACTTGACTTTTTGGCATTCATATTTTGCTATAATTAATTTTTTTATTCACTTTTGGGCCCAGGACCACTGGTTAGAGATAATAGCACCAAAGGGGAAAAATGCTTTTTGTTTTCACAAGGCTAATTCATGGCCTGTGTGTTGTCTCCTTAGATGTTGGCTTTTACCATCTGAATATGTAATGTACTCTTTATGTCAATCCCATTTTTCAGGGCTGTTCCCATGCTGAACAAAAACTATCATTGCTGAATTTTGGTAGCTCTTGTTCTTGTAGGAGCATCTCAGAACAATTTTTTCTTTGACTTCACAATAGGAAGTTTGACTTGTCCAACCAGAAAATTTCATTCAAGAATAAACAAATAGAGCTCAGATCTTAATGGTTTGCCAAGTCCTTAAAATTATTGAGTCTAATAGGACTGAAAGACCTTACAGAGGTGTAGAGAGTTTTCCCAGCAGAGGTGTCTTCCCTCTTTAGCCTTCCATTACAGCTGCTTGGTGGCACAGAAGCAAGAGCACCCATGGGATTCTGAGGCTGGGAAGGGACTGTGCATATATGCATTATTTTATTTAGACAGACATATTTTTTTGTGCTAGCCAGAGTAAAAAAAAAAAAGTAGCTGGCTTTTAGAATTGCTGCAAAATGCCTGGTTGTTTCAAATACTGTATGTCCCAGCAGATATAAAGAGTAAATCCAGTGTGCTGACACAGCTGAAGTTCTGGACAAGGGGTGGGGTTAGAAGAGACCTGCTGGGCTCTGGTGTGTCTGTGGCAGCTGGACTTTCCCAGCCTGCCTGTGAGGAGAGAGAGATTCTCCTGCAGGAAAAGCTGTGACCAGACCCAAAGGTGCTGCACACTTGTACAAAAGAAGGTTTTAATCGAAGTGGGTGGTGTATAAAGGAACATAAGCCTGGAAATAAAGCAAGGCCTAAATGAAGGGAAGAAACTTTGCTTTAAATGAGATTGCATAAGGGTGACAATTTTAGAGACTGGAAGGACGTGGAAAGTTCTTCCTTTGCTGCTTGCTGCAAAATCAAATATATGTGAGAAAAAGGGAAAGCATTAGACATGTTGCAATGGAGTACATGAAATATGTAGCTGATACTTAGTTTTGCTTCTATTAACCTTTTAATTACATGGGCCATATAAATTGGCCAGAAAGGCCAATCATGTACCAAGAAAACTGGATAAAATATATCCACAAAGATATTTGAAGGTGTTTTTAGTACTGTGAAATACACAGACTTCCATTAGTTTCTTAGCTGTTTATTTTTTTGTTAAAATGGATCTTTCCTGTTTTCTTTTCAACCTCTTTCCTTATGAATGTTGAACAAATCTCAGTAAATTAATTATCCTGGAAATAAGAAAGCTGCAGGTGTCAGCATGTGTCAGTTTCTAGTGGGCATAAAACAACATTCATCTGTCTCACTACCAGTATTGACTTACATGATTGTTACAGGTATATTTTAAACCACTCTTAACTGCCATTTTTAGGGCAGTTTTAGAAGGAAACTGCATCTCCACAACTGTATTTCCAATAGCTTTTTCATGGCTAAGAGCTGGAAGACAAGAAACTTCTTTGGATTCTCTCTGATTAAGGAAGGTTTTGAGCATGTGGTCATTAACCTATTGTATAAAAATTGAGATGTCTCCCTCTCTGATCACGCCTTTCTACTGCGGATATTCATTGGATAAGTTCTGGTGACCCCTGCCAGACTGCTGTGCTTTGGAAGCCTTGGTTCTTAGGGAACATAAGACAGCTCCCTTCTTGCTGATCATGTAATTTTTAGCTGCTCAATAACCTCAAGGTACTTCCTTCTGCTGGTGAGAAGGCTGTTTCATCAAGTGTGAAACAGACTATTAAGCACTCAGTAAACATTATTAAGGGACTTGTAACCAATTATAGACTTCTAGCAACTGTGGGGTCAGGGAGGAGTCTGAAAGATTCCTTCACTGGTTGTAGAAGCCCAAAGAAGTCCTCTTAATCTCCTTTTAGATGCTGAAGTTCTTTCTCAGATTTGAACATCAGCTTCTCAAGTATATGGAGCTTAGGTACTTAAAAAGAATCATCTGTAGATTATATTTTGTATATCCTTGAACATTTCCTAGTTCAGTTACCCACCAGAATGATTTTCAAACCACCACTTTGTTATGCTTTGAAGTGGCGGTAATGGAGCTAACAGGCATAATTAAGGAGTTATTCCAACTGTAACATACATGCAGTATTTCTTTGTTTTGTACTTGTTGCTCTTTGATGGCTGTTTTAATGAATGGCATATGCTAAGCAGTTAATTCTGTACCACTTTACACCCTTTGTCATAAATCAGCTGAAGTTCTGTCTGGCTTCTTTTCTGCCCCCTTTCTCAAACACTTATTACAGTTTCCCACTATTTTCCTTATAACACACAGTGGGGTGCGTAACCTGATTCAAGGGCTAAGTTTTTCAAGAATAATTAAATAAAATAACTTCTGTTATTTAAAGAGGAGCTTGTACTTTCAGTGAATACCTGCCACCTAACCCAGAGTCCAGCTGCAGCACTCTGCAAAGTCTGAATAACACTGGCTCTGAAACAGGGCAGTTTTCACTACCTTTAGCCCATGTGTCTCTGTAATTGGGAAGGAATTGATTGTGGCCCTGCAGGGATTGCAGGTCCTCATTCTGTCTGGAAAAGACAACCTGGTTAGAGTGGTGCTGGTGTAGGAAGTGGTAAAAGCGTTCTTGGAGACAGGGAGCACCTAAGAGTTTATCCTGTGATGTGAGCAGTTCTGGAAAGTTGCTATAAACCTTCTTTAGAATAAAAAACCTTAGTTCATGGTGCTAATGGAGTTTGGGTCAATAGAAGACAAGAGTAGTGACCACTGCTAGTCTTAGGTGTAAGAACTAACCAGCCTTTTCTGTCCCTCCAGCCCCCATGGTGTCACCTTCAACTCCAGATCCTTACCTGTAGCCATCTCCTTTGCCTTTCCTTTCTCTGGCCAGCCCACTGGTTAATACAGTACTTAGGAGATAAATTCTCCCTCCAACAGCTGTATTGCCAAATCAGGGAGGACTCAATGTACATTTTGATGTGCAAGAAATGATGTGTTCCTGATGTTTTCCATTACACCTGAATGTGGTATCCCTGCTTTGGCTGGATGAGTTTGTTTGTTCAGCTCCTCTTGTTTAACGATTAGTTTTCTGTTTATTTGCATGCTTTTTTCAATTTTCATATACGTTTAAGCTTTTGCAGCTCTGGTCATGAAGGGGTCAGAGAGGTGATTACAAGTTGTAAGATGACCTTACCAGTAACTCTTTAAGCATAAGCAATGTTCTGAAATTGCCTAAAGCAAAAACTGCCAATTCAGAGCTGATTGTAATGAATCAGGTTCTTCTATACAAAATAATGTGATCAATTTCTCATTTCACTGAATAAATAAGCTGGAAGATAGGGAACTGTCTATGACCTGCTGTTAACCTTTTCCCTCATTATTCATATCAAACCTATGACATGCATGTAAGAAATCTCTGGTTCAATTTTAGCTAATTATTTGTTAGAAGTGAGGGCTCTGTGAAGTGTTACTGATTGTACAAGTACCCAGGGACCTTATGACATCTGATGAAAATAACGTCAAAGCAGCACTCAGGCCTGTATGCTTTTTGTCTGGCTATCATTATAACTAGAAATACTCCATTTCTAGGCAGCAAAACCTCTATGTCTGTCAGTGCTACTTCTCACAGGTACAAGATACTCTTAAATTCATTATTGCTCAATTATTGTTGCAATAAGGCCATCAGAGAAAAAAAATGAGGGGTACGCATTGGAATAAATTACAAATTTGTGCATATTGTTTGTTAATACTTTGCAATTTAATGCCTGAAGTGCTTTGTCTGTAAAAATTAATTTTTGTTAATTAGCTGGTTTTATTTTATTGGCTGGCTAGGATAAAGCAAAAAACTTTGCTAGCATGTGCTGAATACAATTAATTTCACATGATCTTTTTGGTGTAACTTCTTGCTACCTTTTAAAGGTACCTTGATTTGCACTGCAATGCAATGTATTCTAAAATGCAGAATAGATTTAGAAATATAGAGATTTGTATAGAAATTTAGAAGTTAGTAGCTCGGATACTGTGCTCCCCATAGGCACAGGGTTTTCAGGACTAGCATCGATGTCACCAGTCAGTCCACAGGAATTCTGCACCATAATCCATGCACAAGCCAGAATTTTTCATCACAATATTCCTAAGAAATTCCTGACATCCATCTTGCAGGTGGGAAAGAGAAACCTGGTGATTTTAATATCTTGCTGCAATTTACATTAGAGACATGTGAGTGCTGGGAACCTTCTAACTTTAAAATATAAAAGCACCATCTCCCTACCCCAATGAGTGAAATACACCTCAGGGACTGAAAAATGTTCACATCATTAAATAACCTTCAAGCTGTATTACTTCTGCCTAAAGAAGTCCCTGGAGACTGCATCTTCCCAAGAAGTACATAATGGGAAGAAGGAAATCAGCAAGGAGGTGGAGAGTGAGGATAGAAAGTCTGAATAAAAATCAGACTTTTTTGATCTTTTTGACTATAGGACTGTTGTATAATCAAAAAAAAAAAATACGTTGTTTTTAAAGGACAGAAAAAGAATTGATTCTGAATCAATGTATTAAGACAAAAAAAGAAAAAGAAGTTTTCTAATGCCACACATAAAATATCTTACTGATGGAATAGATACCAGGAAAATAGAATTTAAAATTGGTTCATAAAACATGAACTGTTTCATTAATAATTCACAATTTTTTGTCTTTCCAGAAATTCACCTTATATTATAAAATATGATTCTATGTGATGCAACTTTATATAATTTCCACTATCTGTAGCTTGTACTGCAAAGTCTCTCAGGCCAGCAGATGCAAACTTCTGAGCTTTGGGGACCGAGAGTAGTGTTGAACATTGTCCACAGAAAGCTCTTTGAAGCCTTACATTTATGAGTTTATGTAGATTTATTATTAAACATGGCTTATTATGTTAGCTGTCATGGTATGAGGCAGAATGAAGTCAAAGAGAAGTGAACCCTCTTAAGTAAGCTGGGTGCTGCTACTGTGTGTATTTTCAGAAGAAACTCGCAGCAATGGTGTCAGGAAACTTTAGAAGTAACATCACAGATGATGCCTCTGATGCCTGGAATGACACTGTGTTTGATTCCACCTTTTCTCTGATTTTGCACAGGTCTCAAAGGCCTGTGCATTAGGCCTCAAGCTCAGAGGCAGTGGAGGTTCAGGCCAATGAAATTATAGCCTTGAAGGAATTTTTACAGCTCAGGGAAGAAGCCCTCAGTACACAGGTTTATCAGAAAGGTGGTGGCAGACTCCTGGTTGCACCCAGTGCCATCAGGCACAGTTAAAATGAAGTTAGAGAGAAGACAAATGAAGGCTGCTCTCTTCTCAGCTAAGTCAGTCCATGGTGTTCCTCGACCCTGGGGCTGGTGATTGCTGACTGGAATCTCAATGGCTATTTTCTAGTGACAATTTCAGTGTCTGAGCTCATTAATCAATTTCTATTCAGCAGAATCAGTTTGTGGAAAACTTGCAAAGGTTACTTAATCCAGAGGGAACGTGTACTGTTAGACAGAAGACTTTTCAGCCACAGCATAAAAACAAAACTTTCCAAATCTCTGTCTTGTATCACATTTTCCATGACTGTATCAGTTACTGATAGCAAAGAGCAAATCACCAAAATCATTCATAGTGATGTTAGGAAAACTCTACCTCTGCCTGCTTTCCTTAAGAAAAGAAGCCTTGCTGCATCATAAAATCCGTCACATCTCTTAACCCCATGGCTCCAGCATGAAGCAGGAAACAACAGCGCTGAAATAATAAAAAATGAAAATGTGAGAGAGGCTTTTCTTTAACTTTGTCCAGTAATATCAGTTCTCATCCAGTCTAAGAACTGGATTTCAAAGCAATTTATAGAAATCCACAATCTGTTTAAGTCCTTGAAACGTTAATCCTTACAAACACCTGGCACAGGACTTGAGTGGCTTAAAGGAATTCCCAGGACTTTGTAGCCTTGCACAAGGGTGCACACGCACTACAGCAGGACACCCAGGAGGGAAAACAGATATGGCAGTGGCTTGTGCAAATAAAAAATGCTTTAGTGTTGAAGAAATTGGCTTAATAGTTTCAATATGAAAGAATAAAATACTGCTTTATTTCTTAAATATGGTAAAAATATTTTTAAAGCGAACCTTGAAATATTTGGGTTTAATCTCTGTTGCCCATTGTGTGGGAATGGTTATTAGCTGGCCATGGCAATATCCTGGCAAACTGCCTCCTCAGTAAGGCACAATGCCAGTGCTTGGTGTGATTCAAAAGCTCAGTACAGTTAGTGAAGTCATTTTGTGCTCAATGTTTTGGTTTATTTTTCTCTTTTAGGGTTTTCAACTTTTTCTATTTTAATATTTTGTATTTTATTGTTTCCATGTGTTTTTCCCTGTGCTTGTATGGACCTTCTCTTACAAGGGATGATGAACTGCTTTGTGATCTCTCTGGAGTGTGGAGTCTGATGGGGTAACTGGACAGTGTCAGAAACAATATAGCAACTTTATGCCCTTCTGATCAGAACAAGAAATGAGGTAAGGTGTGTACCACAGCCAGCTTTTGTAATGCAGTTTAAAAAAAAGTACTGTGGCCCTTCAGGACTTGAAAGGGGCATGTAAGAAAGATGGAGGCAAACTTTTTAGCAGGTCCTGTTGTGATAGGGAATGGTCTTGAACTGAAGGAAGATTAATTTAAATTAGACATAAAGGAGTATTTTTTTATTATGGGAGCGATAAAACACTGGAAGAGGTTGCTCTGAGATGCCCCATCCCAGGAAACATTCAAGGTGAGGTTAATGGTACTTGGGGTAACCTGATCTTGTTGAAGATGTACCTGTTCATTGCAGAGGGGTTGGATTGGATAAGCTTTAAAGGTCCCTTCTAACCTAAACAATTATGTGATTTTAAAACCATATTGGTCTTTAATTTTACTTTGCTTGTGGCAAAAACCCCACAATTATTTCTTCCCTTTACCTGAACTTTTCTTGGATTAAATTTTTTCGTGGCAGATCATTTCCCAGAATCACAGAATCACTGAGGCTGGAAGGGACCTCTGGAGATCACCCAGTCCAACCCCTCCCATGGCAGGGTCACCTGGACCAGGTTACACGTCATGTCCAGGTGGGTTTGGGATGTCTCCAGAGAGGGAGAGTCCCTGCCCTCCCTGGGCAGCTGTTCCAGTGCTCTGCCACCCTCAGTGTAAAGAAGTTCTTCCTCATGTTGAGGTGAAATTTGTTGTACTTAGTTCAAGCCATTGCTCCTTGTCCTGTCACTGGCACCATCCCCTTGGCACCCTTGACATTTGCTCTTAGCAGAGCTGATGTGAGAACTACTGCCAGAAAAGACAAAAAATATGGCTGGATTAAGTCCCAGATTTACTCACTCCACAAGATGACCAATTTGTGCAGGTGGGGTTCACCTGTTTATCCAAGGATCTGGACTGAGGTCACTGCCATGGAAGGTTGTGAGTTGCAGAGGCTCACACCTGCCACAGGACATGCCAGGGTTCCCCTAAGTTATTTAGCATGGTATGAAAATGTGGGAAAGGCAGGACTTTTCAATACCAAGCATCAGGGTAACTTGTAGGAGGTGCTTAAACATTGAGACAGCAATGAGTTTACAGAGAAGTCCAGGCACAAAAATGGAAGTCTGGCTGTGAACTACCCACAGAAGAATCTTCTCTGGAATTAATAAACACTGATAGGACTTCGTTGTGTGATTTCCATAAACATCTTCTTCTGTCAGCTTTTTTTTTTTTTTTTTTTTACATCTTACTCAGGTAGTTGTTCAGTCATGTGTGTTTTTCATAGAAAATAATTCTTCATTTTGTGAATTTTTCGAGTGTATTAATTAGTGGTAATCTTAAAGTCAGGAAGGTGCTCCTCTTTATGTCATTTCCATCTGTACATTCAGTTTCTCTGATGGGTTCCCTAAGTATTAATAGCAATGAGCTGAGGCAAAAGTTGGTGTATTAGCATCTAGAAAGATTTATTTTTCATGGCAGAGTTTTACAAGGAGGACTATTCTGTAACTCTCTGCACAGATACGCGTGGATGAGTGGATTGCAAGTGTTACTTCCACAATTGGTTCTGGAGGCATTAGCTAGCAGGGTGATTGTGCCCCTTTCCCACACATGTTAGCAATGATCTTGTTGCAGCAGCATTGCTGGAGATACTGAAATGAGCTGACTTTAGGAGTGTTTCCTGAGTTTAAATTCCTTGACTGTAAAGCAATATCCTAACAGTTATATGCTACTCAATGACAGAGGGAAAAAGAGAAAAGTGATTGAGAGATGCATAATGATTCTGATTTTTTGCCACTGTCTTAATAAGCTGCAACCACATTCCATGGCTGTGTCTCTGCTGTCTTTTCAGAAAGATCCTGATTGTGAAGTTTATGCGATTTCCTGTTAGTGGTAACAGTTCTGTTTTCTTGCATGTCCTTCTTACCCTGTTTTTTTTCAGCAAAGCAGTGTTGATGCAGAGGGTGGCACATGTAGAATTTTAACCTGTCCTATCCTTACCATAATTTGGCTGTAAGCATGCAGGTCATTATTGGGTAATTGATTAGTAATTGTTGAAATTAAATTTCCATCCAAGGCCCCTGTTGGTCAGTTTAAAGAAGTCTAATACTCTTCAATATAGCCAAAAGCAGCTTCTGCTGTCTGCTGCTCAGGAGGACCAAGGCCTCAGATTCCCTCTGGCTCTCTCCATGCCTGAAAATACAAGTCCCACCACTATTCTGTGTAATAGACACAAGGCATACCAGATGCAGACTGGAAATTGGCTTTTAATGATTGATATTGCTTGTGAAGCAAGCATGTTGTGCTGAATATAGAAGTGCTGTAAGAGCATCACCAGCAACACTGAACTATGTCATTGATGTGAGTATTTAAGCTCTACTTAACTGAGAACATAAGTTCTGGCATTCCATTCCCTTGGATGTAGATATCACCTTCGTCAGTGGCAATAAATGTTAAATAACAGAGGAAGAATCAAAGAAACCAGACTAAAACTCATCTGTTTCTATCAATTTATGTTGAGCTCTGTAGGTGGGAAAACTATTATTACTTTGTTTACCCTAAGAATGCTACTAGTTGAGGTGAAGCTGAGCTGGTGCTGTGACAACAGGGCTCTTGTGCAAATAGTGTGGGGAGTGCTTTGACAGCAACATTGAAGGCATTTGCCTGTTGATAGATGTATTAAAGGCATGTGCTCCATCAGACATTAGGACTTGTTGAAGACACAACTATGTTTTAAAAAGTCATTCTTCAATATCTGCAAGCATCTGCAAAGAGGTTCTTGCCTTTGCTCTAAAAGGGGGGGGGTCACTGCATAACATGCTCCTTTAGAATGAGTGTGGGGCATTTGCTGAAAACAGCATGGATTTAATTTTTAGGCAGCCCACCCCTCTCTAAATGAACATAATTACTTACAAACAGGATTGTCCCTCAAGACTGAGGGTCAGACAGCATTTGGGAGAGGTAGTTAATACCTGGCTTTGCAATATAGATTTGGCATAATCTACTCCATTGCATAAAAATTCTGCAAGTTTTTCAGTCCCAAACCTTGTGCTGCATTTGGATACCCGAATGCTTCATTTATTTCTCATAAACTATCTTAATATGTAAAGTTTTCCAAAGTTTTCCTGTTCAAATCAAAGAACAGAATCTTCTGATTGCATTTCCATCCTGTGTCTCAGTGCAATCTGGAATGAATAAAAAAAACGAGAGAAAAAATTTGACACACGGTATTGGGATGCCAGGCAAAGCTCTGGAGGGCAGAACAAAAGGGGAGAAAGCCCAAGCATTCCAGCCATGGGAACATCTGTACAAAAGCACTGCAGCAAAGACGTGCCAGGTGGTTTTGTGGCCCCTGAGAGAGTGCTGGTGCTGGACACGTGGGTTTGGAGCACGCTGGCAAATCTGGGGAATCCTCGTCAGATTACACCCAACAAGGCTGCTCTGTTCCACCTCTGGTGTCACTGAGGGCTGACCTGCACTGCAAATCCAGGTTATAAGAAAGAATAAACTTTATTTATAGTTTTCTAAATGTGCATGCAAGTACAATTTCTGCTTTACATATAAGGTAATAGCATTATTTGTATTCAAACACATGATCCGTGTTTGAATGCTAGTTTTCTGAAAATGCATGTTTTGCATGTGTGTTCCTTGCCCTTCAGGGCATGTTTAGTATGAACCTCTATATTTCTGCTTGTCTCACTCATCTTTGATAAAAAGACCTCATGACTGAAATGTATCATTTTAGAGCACAGTTTTTATTTGAATTCTGGAAGCATCATTTGCCTCTGTTCTCCTGTACACAGTGAGTTAAAGTCATACTCCTGACTGTAATCCTGTCTCACAAGATTCTCAGGCAAGAGCTACTATATATTTCATATAAAAAATACACAATTGTCATCTTGATCATTCCATTTACTACAGTGGTTTTTTTGGTCTCACTGTACCCTTTAGTTGGAAGATGTGGTAGTTTTATGAAGTATTTCCTGGACTTGCCTAGGGCACAGCCACAGGCCCTAGAAGACATTAATTAAAATAGCAGATTCTATTCCCTTTGAGACAAACAATGTGTCTAGGCTGACAAAATGGCATGCATAGCCTGGTTCCTAAACAGCACTTTGGACAAGTAAGAGCAGTAATTTGCAAAATTGGAATTGATCTCTGAGATATAATCCAAGAGTAGAAAATCTCAGTATAGAAGTTCTGGATATACTGTGTGTTGTGGGTAGAACTAGTTCAGAGCAATGCTATATTCACCATGACTGGTTTTGGTGAACTAAGCATTTGAAAATTCACCTTGACTTCAGTATTGGGATGTCATGCAAAGCTTTAGAAGGCTGAGCCAGAAAAAATAAAATCCAAAAGTACAACTTCAGAGTCTGAAATAATGAACATCACATTTTTCATTCATGCCTACCTTATCCTCATTCTTATTTTCAGTGTTCTTCCCATTGTCATCTCCCCATAAATCTTTTTTAAAAATTCCATCAGAAAAACAAAGTATTCTAGCTGGTAAAATAAAACATAATCTCCACTCAAACTGTCTCCTTTCTCCCCACACTACTGAAATATTTTTACCAGATGTGCTTGGATGAAGGGGCAAACAGAGTAGATGCTGGTCACATGGTCACAACTGGAATGAACTTAAACATTTTTATTTAGTTGGTATTACCAGCTTGTTTTATTTTCCCCCAGTAACAAAATGGTATTGTAGATGACATCTGTCTTTCCAGCTGTTCCCTGGGCTCGAAGAACCACTCTTCTCTCTCAGAAGTTTGCCAATCATCCTCTTAAAACTGAGAAGCCAGAAAAGTATAGAAGCAAACTGATGTGGGAATAGATATAAAACTAATCCAAAAAGGGTTATTTGATGCTACATTTCCAAGTATTCCTTTAGTTTCTTCATATTGAAATAAATTCCAAAGGTATTTCACAGATTTCGCAATTTGGTTATAAAATAAAAGAAAGTTAAATTGCTTTGATAGAACAGTAGAACCATTTGTCAGACCCCTGTGAATGCCTCTTCTGCACACTGCCTGGCTCTTGATCTGCACTAATATAACTTTCTCAACAGCTCAATGATCAGCAAAAGCAGCCATTAAGAGTATCTCAAACATTCCTAATTTGCACTCAATTTTTGCACTTCTTCACCACACCACAGCAACTTATGCTGCAGGAATTTTATGTAGTATTTGAACTTGAACAAGTGAAGGCTCCATATTTGATGACTTTCCCTTTCACACAAGATTTCTTTGTGCTCCTGTTGGGTGTCCTTTTTATCATCTTGTGTCTGCTGTCACAAGGTTGGACACCTGCACTTTAGAAACAAAGACCTCTACTCTTTCATTAGAAGAAACTGCATATATTTTGGTGATGAACATCTTTTGTTGGAGAAATGCATTCAGTAGGTTCTACAGCACCTGACTGGTATTTAAAATGGATTGTGATTTTGAAAGGCAATATATTCTACTCATTTGTGACATGAATAGCCAACTAGGAAAAACTTCTGCAGTACATCTTGATAATTACAGCAAGAAGCTCTAGGTCTTTGCTAAACTGGGGTATCACTTGGATTTTATTCTTAAATTCTTAACAAAATAATGAATGTACTCTGAGGTATCAAGATTTTGTAAAGCATTTGATGTTTGCTTCCTCTTAGCATGGGCAAAGGCTCTTTTCAAACTCCACTGAAGATACAAATGGTGCATACTTTTCTGTACACACATCTCAATCTGTCTGTCCATCTACACAGAGTGTATTTCCCAAGGTAGTGCAGAGGATTCCTGCAATTTTTTCCTTTAAGAGACATGATCTTTCACTTCTGCAGCTGTTTAGTCGTATGTCTAGTGTGTTCATTTTCCAAATGGGAAAAAGCAAAATATGATTTTTACAAAATATTTAGTTTAGTACACTACAAAATATTGCTAATGTTTGGGACAGCACTTTCAACTGCTGTTTTTGAAAAATTAATATTTATCTTGTACGCACTGAGTAACACGGATTTTGCACATAGGGCTTTTTTCCCCTTCCTTTTAGGTTGGTTTGATTTTCTGTTATGGTACTTTTTGAGTTTTGTTGGTTGGTTTTATGGTTTTGTTTTGGGCTTTTTCTCTTTTTTAGTTTTTGGTGACTGCTACGAAATGTGAGGTTTCAATTTAACCTGTTTGATTTAAATGAAATTCATATTTGCAAAACAAAGAGAAATAATAAATTTCAGTCATTATGAGGATTTGCATTGTTTGGATTTCCATTACAAGCCAAAATATGGGGCAATTACCAGTTTCTATATGCAGTTATGTGTGGGAGTCTGCTGGTAAGAAGCAAAAATTAGTTTTGTAGCTTGATTTGCCTTTAAATTCAGTCATGTCTCAGACAACCCCCTGATTTTAACTAAAACTCCTCTGTTTGCCCAGCACTTTGCCATATTTATTTCGTATTGATAGTCTCAATAACAATGCTATGAATAAAAGGAGGTTTAGTATATTCCCAAGCTGCCTTACTGTCCATGAGCAGTTGGGAACTTTGTGCAAGCAGATCACTTTCAATGTGACTTTTCAAAGACAAGAGTCTCCAGGCAAAGGTGGGGAGGGTGGGAAGGGGAGGCAGTGAGTGTTCCATGGTCTGGAACAGGAGGAGCAGGCAGGGCACAGTGCTCTGGTGTCATCATCACTCAGATGAAATGCTGGGTGATTCACATCTCCACTGAACCAGAGTATCTGTAAAACAAATCTCCTGTTCCAGAACAGGCACAGAGTTCAGCACTTTCCTATGCTGGGCAAACTGTTCCACGCTGAAAATACACCTATCAGATAGCTCTGCTGCTGGAGCACAAGGGACTCAAATGTTGCTTAAACTTGCTAATACATACACTATTTTATTTTATTTTATTTTATTTTATTTTATTTTATTTTATTTTAATTTTTTTTCCCCTTTTAATGTCTGCTGCTGCTTCTTGTTTCTTACTGCTGTCTGGGATTGCATTTCTGCCTCAATGTTTTGCTTGCTGTTTTATTTTCAGATGTCATTTTCCCAAGAGTCTGCAATCCTTGCAAAATAAAAGAATATTGATTATTTTTCATTTTGGCAAAATACCAAATAACAATGACGAGATTAATTAAAAGTTGCCTCTAATTCTGGGAAGATAGCACCTTTTTCTAGAAGTGCTATCACTTTTGTTGCTTTTTTTCTTTTCAATTTTGATGCTATTTTCATTTAACAAAATATGGCTGTATTTACTTCTGTTTCAACCTTATAGCTGGCCACCCTCATTTTGGCAAAGCAGAAGTTATGGAAAATGTTCACTCTTGTAGATATTTAACATTCAGTCCCAGAGATATTTAATGCCCATTTTAAAGATTGAGACTTAATTGGAAAAGCAGTAAGATTTGGGACAGGTTCTGCAGCTGCTAATACATTTTCCAGAGTGAATTCCAAAAGTAAATTAACTGAAATAAAAATGTTGACTCAAGGAGTAGGATATTTCTCAACGTGAGTAAGAAGGGTTATCCCACTTTTAGTTACTTTCCATAAATGGTTTCACTGTAATTATAGCATGTGTGAACTTTGAGGCTGGGCTGGATAGGAATATTTATAAAAGCTGACATTTCAATAAATTGACCTGGTTTACAAGTTTCTAAAGGAACAGCAAGAAATATGGAAAAACCACCTGACATGGCAAGCATGTTAAAACAAATCAAACAAGCCCTGATTTGTGAGCCCACGAGCACTCTTATACGTTCAATGGAGAAAACAAATCAAATGCTTGTAAATGCTGTTTAAGGGCTTACACACAACTTGACTTGATTAGAAAACTAAATATTTGATTATTTGTGGTTTTGATTTTATGAATGTTGCTTTCCTTTACTTGTGCTCTCAAGATGTTCGACGTCTGGTGAGAAAAAATTGTGGATAGTGTTTCCATGTGTGGTGCCCATAGAGTAGATTTGGATCCTCATGCACTGCTTACAGAAATGTCTTCATGCTGCTGTCCCATCAGTGTCTGTGGGAGTTTCTTAATGGAGAATTCAGTAACAAAAATCCAAGATTAGATTTGGCTTGAGAGTTCAATCCAGGTTCTTCCCTTCAGCCAGTATGATGCCATCATCATCTTGGTCCCCTGCTGCTTTTAAACAATGTAGGCTTAAAGCAAACCCAGATTCCAGTGCCATCCTGTCAGTGTGACCACATTTTGAAGGTCTCTGTTAGCATTTTGTTTCGTTCTTGTGCTCTCCCTTTTTTAAATTTCTTTTTTCCATGTTTTAAATTGCACATGGGATTGGTGGTAAGATTGTCAACAAGATTTTTAAGGCCCATTTGGTATTGCAAGATGAATGGGTGTATTTGAGACACTCAGAGCAATCAGACATGCCAAGCAAATGGCAGAAAATTTATGGGAGTCTAAAATGGTTGGTGAGACTGACTTGCTGTGCCTTTGGTGGCAGGTCCAGAGCTGTGCTACCATGAGAAAAGCATGTGCATCCTTCTGTTTGTACCTGGGTCTCACTGAGGAGTGGAGAGATCCTTCTCCTACACTGTGACTTCCTTAAACTGTCATGGCTTAAAGCTTTACAGTAACAGAGGCTTTGTTCTGGTAATGCAATGTGGGTGGCAAGGCACAGACAGGAGTGGTCTAAGGCTGTGGCATGGGCTTTGACTCTAAAACTGAGAGAACTATAAAAAAGGCAAAGAAAATGTGTGGTTGTGTAATAGGAGCCTGGTGCTGTGAAAGAGAAAATCCTTGCACAGGAAGAGCAGGACACTGACTCGGGGGTCTTGGTGGTCTGTCCCTCTGGAGGGGGCAGAGTAGTGCAGGGGCACTGCTGAGAAAGGACCTGAGTGTGGGAGAATGAATAGGGAATGTTTCTGCAGGCAGCAAGGTTTCAGTCTCTTCCTGGTGTTGATAAAGACAAAAATCCTTGATCCTCTCCTTCCAAGAGAGATTGGGTTTTGCTCTCACTAACTCCAGGTTTTCTGCATAAATTGATGCAACAATCACCATGACTTTGATACTTTTCTAATCATGGATGAGCTTTAAGCTTCCATTTGGTGTTGTACACCTCTATAACATTTAACAGGTCTGAATATCCTACAAAGTCAAAATATTTTGCATTTGTGCAGGAGATATCCTTGTACAAGAGGAATTAAGATACAGTTTTGAATATGTTTGGTGCAGAACATCCCATTGATTTCCCCTAAATCCTCTGGCTTCTGTGTTCCTCTGGAACAAAATGGCAAAGAAACCAGTGCAGTAAGTCACACACTTGGGCAAAAGGCTGCAGCTATTGCTGCATGGATCCACCAGTCCTGAAATGAGCTTAGGGACACAAAAAGCCATTCATATTACAAATTACCCTTTGCTTTTGAACTGTAAATTATCTTTATTATTAGTCTGGCCATGGTACTGCAATTATTAGGTGCCCTGTGTCTAAAGGTTTGAGCAATTAGAAGTCTGGGGTGACAGTCTCATGATACAGAGCGATAAAATATGTCCAGTCAAGACAAAGAGATGGTCTATATTCGTGTCTTCAGCATGTATCACAGGCAGCCTGGAAGCTGTGCTGCTCTTAAACATTTCAATTAGCCCTGACATGGCCACTGTGAGCCCACAGATTATCTCTGTGTTGCTGTTAAGTTTTTATGAGGCTTTGCCCTCAGATTACCCATTTTCACAGCAATCTATAAATCTGAAACTGCAACATCTGATTAATTCTCCCAGAAGAGAATAGTGAAGATCCAGATTTTTTTCATTAATGAAGTTTGTGCTGTTCTGAGGTCTCATATATTTCAGCCATTGTTTTACAGTTTTTTCCCCATTCTAATCTCTTTCCTAAGGTACCAAGGGAGGCAGGAGCTTCAAAATCGCCCACTTCTTTGACCTAACAAATTAGACTGACTTCTCTTGTAGCACCATTTTGCGTGATGTCTATTCTTTACTGTTTTCAGAGTGAACAAAACTGTAGTGTACCAATATTATTTCATTACTAACAATTGGTTGGCATCCCTTTTCTATTGAGTATTGTACAGTCTTCTTTTTATGCACCATATTCCAAATTAAATGTCATGTGGCTTTGCATATTTTTGAGTTTTGAGATCAAATGGACCCAAAAATGTAAAATGAGACTGAGCTGAATCTGTTACATATTTCCTGTTGTCAAATAGAAACTCTGGGAACCAAATACTCCTTCACTCTTCACAGATAGGGAAGCTGAGGCACAGATGTCTATTTAAAGGTATTCTGGTGGCACACAGAGAAGAAAATTTCCCTCTCAGTGTCTGTCTTATCTAGTGGAGAAAGCTGGATGATATTCATGTGGTATTTTCTTCAACAAAGAAATTCTTTCACTGTAGCATTAGGTAAATTAGCTGAATGATAAAAGAGAGATAAGAATCCAGATGTCATGTAGCAATATCCTTTCAAATAACTGGTGAGGCCTTGAAGTAAATCTTCCAGGATTCTGTATCATAAAGGCCATCAAAAAGGTGTTGGAAGAGCAATGAGATTTGTATGTTGGCCTCTGTGAGTCTCATGTAGAGATCAAAAGACACATGGGCTAGATAATGTCAGCCCATAGAAAGTATTTTATGAGAATTTTTAAATGCTCTTGCAATGTGGCAATACCATGGCAATGGGGCATTAAATTCCTGTTGCTTGGAATAGTGTTGAAGGAATGACACTGTCCTCCAATTAGCCTCTGCTGCCCTTAACCTGGGCCTGCTGCATCCTGAATTACCCAACACAAGAATCTTAGAGGGGAGATCAAATAGGTCTGTTTCAGCCATTCTAGACTTGTCACCCTTTGTCCATTGAGTGGATTCTGTATTTCCTTGCCTGGAGTCAGGGCAAGGTGTGCTTTTGTCTTACCCTCTCTGTGTTATCCTGCCAACAGCACATACAGGAAAGGGCCTGAAGCACAGGGGTGAGCCAGATCAATGAAAGAGGTCAAACTGTGGCCCACAGATAATTCATGAGCCCCTAGAGAGGAAGTATTGAAATCAGAAGTGTTGTCTAGGAATATGCTCTGTGAAATACCTTTTTGGTTCTATATAAATGTTGCAAACCTGTGGCCAAAGGGAATGACTCATCTTCATCCTTCTGTTTGCATCTAGTCTGAATTCTCCTGCTTTCGTGTTATCCATGTGGATTTCCACTAACATCTATCCTGAGACAACCTGAGATTGTACTCTGCCAGAATGTTAAATACACCTTGAGATGCAAGAGGACTGGAGACAAACATTAGTGCAACTCAAACAGGAAGAAAGTCAGATTTGCTGCATTTGTAAGCGGCTTGAAATGCAGACAGGTTTATGACCATTTTAATAAGCTTTGCTTATACTTCATAAGGAAGAAAAGAGCATATTGAGTTTCAATTATGTAGGTTTTGTAGGGTTCTGGATGTTTTTCTTTGCCTTTACTATCCTATGAAACAAGGGAGATGAACATAGGAATTTCCTTTTTGTGCTTCTTTTTGTTATATGTGTTTATATGAAGGATATTTACCATATTACTCTACTCAGCAGCAGAGAGCCTGAAGCAGCCTGACATGGTTTTTCAACCACGTTATGCATATTGGTAGGAATGCCTGTCACCTCACATCTCATACCAAATCTACAACTGCTTCACTTAAATTTGGCCTCCATTTGTTGTTCCTTCATATTCCTTATACATCCTAGAAATCCATGTTAATAATGCAGGATGTGAATATGGGCATGTGAATGTTCATCTCGTGTATCAACTACTCAACAGTTGGGCATATATTCAGCATACAGAATTTAGAATATGAAATGTGTATCATTATATTCTGACACATCAACATTTTCTGCATAACCTGTATTTTTCATATTCCTCAGGCTTCCATAATTATGACCATATACCTCACTCCTCTCTGTCAAACAAAGCCCAATTCCTTTATCAGTCTCTTCCTTGTTGGCATTTCCCTCTGTAAATTCTAACAAGACTTTTGTCTCAAATTGCCTAATAGATTCACATAATTAAGATAAATCACAGGAATTGTTTGCACTCTATATTTATCTCCAAATTTGCTGGTGCTGCTTCAGGTGAGAAGATATTCATATATGCCTGAAAGAAAAATTATCCACTTTTCCCCAAACTCAGCTTTGGTCTTTAAGATGTGCTCCTCTTCCTTTCTGACTTTGCCTCTCTTTAGGACACCTGACATTCTTTCCCAAATTGAGGATCATGTCAGACTGCTCTGTACTCGAGCAGTGTTTTATGACCATGATCACCACAGCAGATAGTGTTGTCTCAACTCTAGAAATGTATGCATTGTGAATGATATCATTGTTAGAAAAGTCATCCTTTGATAAAGAGACAAAAAAACCTGCTCAGCTTATTCAGAGGGTGGAAGGGGGATCTGCATCATTAAACTGATTAGAATGCTCCAGAGGGTCCTGGGTTTTGTGAAGGACTTAACGTGGCCCTTCTAAAAGGGCTAGTGAGTTCCTCTGTCCCTTCCTCATTTCTGTTTAATTCAACAAATCTTTTTTTTCTTTTCCTCTTTATTTCTTTATCCCTCACAATCCTTTGCTCCTTTCCCCTGCCAGCTGGCTCCCTCAGCTGCTCCATTGATCTCTCAGCCACTCTGGCACTCCTGATATCAGACACAGTGGGAGGCAGAGTAGCTCAGAGATCAGCAGACAGACCATTATAGAAGTGAATCCCAGAGCCCCAGCAAAAAACCCTGAATTTGTTATTTTTCTCTCTCTCTCCCTGTAGCAACCCTTTTTGAAATGCTAGATTGGCATTAAAAAATCTGATGTGTTTAGTAAAAGCAGAAATAGCTACTTTCTGCAGTTGTTTTTGTAGGGTTGGAATTCTGACTGAGCTGAAGAAGCCACACATTGTATTGTCATGAAAGAGTCCCAGGTCTGTCACCAGCCTTGGAGAGTCACTCTGTGCACTTCTGAATGCCACATGACTGCAGGACCAGGGTCTGCAACTTGAATTTGAGAGGCACTTAAGGATCAGTTTAGAGTAGAGCAGGAAGGTTGTGACAACAGATTTTGGAGACAGTTGTGATGAATCATATCTCAGTATTTTTCCATTTCGTTGACTGATTATTGTTTGTGCTGTGTAAAACAAATGGCATGGCAAGAATGAACTCAGACATGTCAGAATGATTTTACATAATTATGTATGCTTTCCACCCCCTAGAACAGGAAAGGAGAGGCTAGAAGAGATAAGCTGCAGCAATTTAACAGACAGAACTGTGTTTGTTTCTAGTGTCATTGATGGTCAGGTACTGCAGGTCCATGTTCATGCTAAAGATCAGGATGTCAGTAGCTCTTGTTTTGACAGCTCTCAAGAGCAAGCAGCTGGATTTATTTTTAAATTTAGATTGTTATGCACAGTGCCAGTGGAAGTGCCATCACTGTGACTATTTATTGAAAGTAGCTCCTGTAACTCTGGCCCTAAACTTTCCCAGCCAGTGATGGCTCCAGTTGCCCTGATCTATCAGTCCATATTCTCTCTCCTCTCCTCCCGTGTCTCCCTGTCCTTTCCCACATGCCTACACCAGGTTCTTGCAGACAATTTGGATAAGCCACTTCATTCAGTAAAGAAATTGAAAGCAATGAAAGATCACTTGTTATATGACATGCACTGGTTTACACTGTAGATCACAATAGTATTGTTATTCTTTTCATGGGAAGATTTGAGGATATTTCACAAGGATTATTTGTAATATTACCATTCTATCCAGATGCAGGACCTTGCTCAAGTTCACCCATCAGATCAGTGGCAGAATCAGAAATACCTGAGTCATCATCCTTTGCCCAGTGCATTAGTGAGAAAACTATGACCTGAGGAATGCCAGGCTTTGGAAATCCAAAATCTGACTGTGGATCAAAAGTTGGCATGTGGTTCCTTTTTCAGCATGGCCTCAGTTGGGTTGATCTTAAAACACCCATCTAAGTTATCAACATTTCAATATAAGGATTTCACTGATTTTTTTCTCTAAATTAAGATATCCTTGGAATGGCAAAAAATGAGTGCCATTACATTAAACCACTTATTGATAAAGAGCTGTAGGAATGGGCCATGCTAAAAGGGGAGTAGTAGTACACAGTTATAAAGGCCCTTAAAAAACTATTAATATTGTATAAGTGGTATTGGTAACAGCTTAAGTATATTTCCATGCGTGTGTCTTTATATTTACATATTAATTAGTGGATAGCTAAGATCTTATGTTACAGGAATGTCTGTGGTGTTCATGTTTTATTGACAGACTATGGCATCCAGAAAAAGTTGCCAGACATTATGGAAGACTGATTTGCATAACCTGTATGGGATTAATAGAACACAGAATTTCTTCTTTTGGCAAAAGTTTTATTCTTCCCAACCCTGTGCCAGAGGCTGCTGCAGGAGCTGTGTCACAAACACTGCAACTATTTATGTAGAAATTTTGAATGAGATTTTTGCAGATAGAAAGTTTGCCTTTTCTTTAGAATGCATGCTGCAAGCCATAGAGGATAATAAATTGTAAACAGAAGGTAGAGTTTGGAGTTTTCTGAATTTTGAATAAGATTTCTTATATCTGCTCTTGCACATAATTAGGATTCAAAGTGTTTGGCTAATTAGTATTGGCTTGGGCCTGTCTTAAAACTGGTACTGCTGTACTCAGCACATTCGAGGATTTACTACTGTGACACAGGGTATTGGCACAGAAAGTTTGATTCAGTTGCCAGACTGTGGCTGTCTGTAGCCCTTGAAATGTCCTGTGTTGTCTGAGAAATCCATATATGTGCAGGCCATGATACTATGATGTTTTGTAGCAGGAACTGGGGAGTTGATGGGGTCCCCAAGGGCATTTGAAATGGCATTGGGTATCTCTGTTGAGACACCACAGTAAAGTTCAGCTTGTCTGAATGTAGACCACAGGTGTGGCCCAAGAAAACCTTTTACTAGCTTTACTGTCTGGCAAAATTCAGGACAGGGAATCAGGATTTTCCTCTTAGCTGTGCCATCAACTCTGTTGCATCTTTTTCCTCATATGAAAGAAATAGGAATCCCTATCATATTTTCATTCATAGTCTTTGTACAGTGCTTTAAAGATACAAAATGCATCATAAATATTATATGCAACACAATAATTGATGGCAGTTGAATAACATAACACTTCGAAATTGTGTGATTTCACACACAAAGCTTGGAATTAACCAGGGTGATCCATTGCTGGGGACTCTGTGCTCTGCACCAAAAGCAGTGGTGTTAAAGGGAAACTCTGCTCCTGGCAGTGATGTGAGAGGAGAGTCTTGATTTCTGTTATTAAAGAAGGGGCGGTGCTTTCAGTTAACACTGGTGTTCAGGCCATGTCCAGATGAGGAAGTTTGGTATTTCTATGCACCTATTTTCCCCATGGAAGTGCTAATTTCATAGCTGGTCAAATGAGAGAAATCAAAAATTATGAGATGTGATTTAGACGTGTTAAAAATTAAGTTTTGTTTTATACGTGTTAGATAATTGTTCCTCTTTCTCCCCTGTGAATTGTTTCTGTACACTATTAAATAGTCCCCATGTTCAAAACTAAAAGGATCCTAATTCTTTTAGCTGTATAAAGGGTGCATTTACAATTATCTTGGAAAGTTTTGGAAGAAGAAAATTTTTTAGCATCCAAAGAATTAGTAATAACTCTCAAGTTCCACATGTCCTTATCTTTACAAGGCAGAACCAGGATACTCAGATTGCTTGCTCAAAAATTGGAGTCCTTTTTGGAAAAACCTTTATAAAACAAAAATAATGTGAGGGTTTTTCTTATGAGGATGCAAGAAAGATCATGTGCAATTTGCTCTCAGTGAGTTTTGTGGTTTTCCTTCTAACTGCATCTCAGATCATCTACTTATTGTAAAAATGCATTGCAAAGTGGAGCTGGCATAATGACGTGTAGGAAAGTAGATCTTAATTAGCTGGAGATATTTTGGGGGCAGCTGATAGTAATTGTCTGGACTGTCCCATCTGGTCACTGAGGTCAGTATCATTTAGCACTATAGGCTGTGTAAATATTTGTCTCTCAAGCTGATGCAGCCAGATATAACTGGTGGGATTATGCCCCTGACTGATACAGATATTTTCTTATGGCAAAATCCTTACTTAAAATGGCTGATGTAGCTCAACAAAAGTTATGACCAATCTTTTCAGATTTATTCCAATTAAAGTTTAGCTCTTTAGATTCAAATTCTAATTTGTCATTAGATGATACTAATTTTATTTGCTTTCCTGGCTGCACTTTATTTTACTCTACCATGGTTCTGTGTGATAAATCAGAAATAAAATACATTTTACACAACCCTCTTATTTCACAGAGGTGAAGAAAATTATTATTTTCTCTTGGGTTTTTTTCCTTTTCCTTTTTTCTAGCTACATAAAAGTTAACAGCTATAGGCACATCATGCTGGAACTCAGAAAACAAAATTATATGTTTCCATTTTCATTATAAATTAAACAATCTGGAAGAATTACATTGGAAGCATATGATTTAAACCACCCACCTCTCATCACAGATCTTTGGATTACAGGGGTCTTCGGATTCTATTAAGGGAAGGTCAGAACAATGACATCTGAATGATATTTAGCTTGAATGCTTGTGCTTTGTCTATGCCAGACTGCAGCTTTTGGTATCTTTTGGCTGCTGTGAGAAAAGAAACAGGTTTTCCATGGGAGATCAGTGAAATAGGTATTTTCTAGATTACTTTCTAAGAATCTGTCCCAAATATATGTCTAGAGCTACAGATTGATCCTTTGGACTCTTTTAATGTTGTTTCTGTGTTTCACTGAGATTCTGTTTCATTCAAGCACCCGAATCTCAAAATGAAGTGCAGTTAATGTAATGTCAAAGTTGCAATGGAAGTTTTTTCAGAAGGTAGTTTTACTTAAATAAATAACATCTATCTGTAAGCAGCATTTGCAGGCTCCTTGATTTTCTTCAATTCATCTCTTGTTGGTTTAAAAAAACAAAACAGGAATGGGATCCTACAATTTACCCTAATCTCTGATCTCAGCAAGCTTCAAGGCATCTTCACACGAGGATTTCTACTGATGATGGGTGACAGCCTAATGTGTCCACCTCTATTGTTAAAACTAGGAGTGTGGAAAGTTCTGATCCTCTAAAATAATACACTGAAATTTCCATAGAACCCTGTACTGTAAAACTATGGAGAGAATTTTTCAAAATGTAATCTAATGCAGATGCTTTCTTGAAGTCTATCCAATTTGAAACTTTTGATCCCAAATATATCCAGAAGGAGATAACGTTTTGGAGGGAAATGGAGGTAAAACCTGAGCATAGAGTTGAAAAACCTTCAAACAAATCTATTTTAATTTTTCTTAAACTATAAAAGCAGGAATTTTCAATAGATGAACACAGATTATGCTCTGTGAACCAGAGAAAGTAAATTCTAAGCTACAATTCAGAAATATCTACATACAATTTTTTTTAAATTTAAAACCAGCAAAAATAAACAAAAAAAATTTCTTCAGCATTAATTATACAGCGAAGGAAGAATTATTCTTGGGATTCCGTGGGACATTAAAATAGAAAAAAGTTAGGAGGTCTGTCATGCATACAGTAACTATTCTGTGTAACAATCCCATTCTGAAACCATAACAAAATAAATGAACAAGCATAAAGAGAAGGTTAATTTTGAGGGAGCTTTGGTTTTTTATAAGTCATTATTCCCTTTTTAATGGAAATACAGGGGGGTTTTTTGTATATATCCTACATGCCAGGCAATTTTCTATTAGATATATACAAAAATGGCACTTTAAATCCAAGTATTATTCTTTGGCTGCCTATGAGGACAACTGACCTAGCAAACATGATGGTGATCTTCACTCAGCTTTCAGAAGGTGCTCTGCCTTCCAAATAACTCAGCTGCAAAACGTGAGTGCTCTGGAGGCATGGGGCTGATGGTTTGGTTTACAGTCTTTTAGTTTATTTAGCAAACTGAAATAACAGTTGCTTTGTAGTCAACTTTGCGGAACAGATAAACAATAGTGACAATTTCATATGATGAATACAGACAGAAGAGGTTATCTGCACCCCCTGAGTGATGGAGCTTGTCATATTCCCTTCTCCAGTAATGCACAGGGTTAGAAATCAATGTCTTAATCACGGGCAGCTCTGGGCAGTTCAGATATATCACACACAAACAGGCCTCTAATTACATTTAAGAAATACATATCATACATATATAAACTGACATAAATATCAGAGTGGTGTTGCTAGCTGTCAGAGTGGATAAGTATAATTCCCTGGGTGGCCCTTGGCAGGTTCAATACCTGCTCCGGAGGTGCTGTGAGCAGCATTATACGGCTGATTGAGTTATGACAGCTCCAACCCAACAGGGGAGCCGGGCAGGAAGGAATAGCCCGGGCTGCAGACAAATGATGATAAAGTGATCACTTTAAAGAACAATCTCCATAATATTTCATGCTCACTGCACGGTGTAAAGGCAGCCTTGACTGCGGGGCTAACTGCTCTATCAATTGATTTGATTCACTGCTGCAGCTACTCCCAGTCATAATATTTCAAATAAATGGTACCGTGGATAGAAATAATATCTGCATCAATATTAACCCTGAAAGGACTAATGGACACAAGCTATAATTTCCTGGACACCCTAATAATGCATTTTGACTGGGCTTGGCATAGAATGATTTTTCTTTCTTTTTTTTACCCCCCCTTTTTTTTTTCTTTTTTTTTTTTTTTAATAAAAACAGTGTATTGTTTACTTAAACTTTCGTTTTATGGCCATAAAAGAAGAAGCTTTGCAGCTCAGGCCTCATTCCTAGTCTCAAATTTAATTTTAAAGGAAATTCTAAAAAATGTTATTTTTAAGTGCTTATATCTGAATATATTTTATCAAAATTACATTAAATATGTAAATGAGAGAAAAGGCTTTTTTGGATGTGTGTAACATATAATTTATCTGTGCATGTGTGTAGACACAGAAGTAATAGTGCTCAAATTATTTACCAAGTTATATTTAAAAGAAACAGAAAGGAATTTTAAATTAATTGTAAATGAGAATGAAGTCAACAAAGTATTTTCTGGAAACACAAGGAACCAGTAAATTCTAATGATTATACAGGATGTTAGGAGCTTTTTCTTCCTTTAGAAATAATAATAAGTACCGTATGAGACAGGCTTAACATATAAGAAGTACAAGTGAATTTATGGGTTCATAATCCTAAATCAAACCTGATTTCTATTTTCCATGCAGTTTTTCACATACTCTGTAACATAATGGATGTTTATTCTGTTCTTTCATTCATAACACCCTGTTGACATTTAAGTCCGTTTTAAAGATCTTCTGTGCTTATTGTGAATCAAGTTGACAGGTATAAATTGTATAATTTTATTATTGTTATTCTTTTTCCACTACTACTGCCTAGTTGACTATCATTGGATTGTACATTTTAAGCCATTTCCAAATATTCAGAAACTGAAGAAATACTATCAATGCATGTTAACAAGAAGTAGACTGAATGTGCTCTTTCTCTGATTATTAGTTTGTATCTGCTTAAGGATTGTATTTATCAGATTCTCTGGTTTTTCTTATTTGTCCCTTAAACATTTACTATAAATCAGAGCAGGAGATACTTAGGTTTGAATCTCACGAGGCTTGTTTAAATTTAAAGCTTAAACAGAGAGAGGTATTTTATGAACAGTCCTTAGTGAATGCTCCAACTGCAACACTTCACCAACCTCTGAAGTGGTCTTAAAAAGGCTTCAAAGGACTTCAATTTATAGTTTTCCAGAAGATCTGGGGAATATTTGTATTTCTTAGGAGGCAGAATAAAACCTGAGAGTTCCAAGTGGATTTGGAAGGCTGAAATAATTTTCAATTAAGGAAGATTGGCATTGGCCTAACTCCACTATTCCCACCAGTCTAATAGGCCACAAAAGCAGTGTTTTCCTCCATTCTAGATCTGACTAATCAAGCAAGCTCATCATGTTTGTTGCTTGATATTTGATCAATATCAAATTTTACCAGAAATACAAGCACAAGACTTTGTTCATGTATTTCTTTTTAGTTCTGATTTTTTTTTTTGGAGCCTATGCCAACAGTACAGGTCACTGTTATGTTATTACTCAAAATCCTGCTGAAGTTCATGTTCACAAGAAAAAGTGAAACTACTTCTTTGTCTTTGCTGCTTACTTTCTCTCTCCTTCCTGAAAAATTTTGTTCCCTCTTGCACACACTGCATGAGAGTTGTTTTGTTTCTCCATTTCAGTCCATTACTTGCATCTTCATCCCTGTCTGGTGTCCTTTTTATAGTCATCATATAACAGAATCATAGAATGGTTTAAGTTGGAAGAGACCTTGAAGATCATCTGGTTCCAACACCCTGCCATGGGCAGGGACACCTTCCACCAGACCAGGTTGTTCCAAGCCCCAAACACTTCCAGGGATGGGGCAGCCCCAGCTTCTCTGGGCAATCTGTGCCAGGGCTGAAGCACCCTCACAGTAAAGAATTTTTTCCCAATATCTAACCAAAATCTCCTGTCTTGCAATTTGAACGCCTTCCTCCTGGTCCTGTCAATAAATGTTCTTGTAAATTGTTTTGCCACATCTTTCCTGTAGGTTCACTTCAGGTACTGGAAAGCTGCAATTAAGTCACCCCAAAGCCTTCTCTATTCTAGGCAGAACAATCCCAATTATCTCAGCCTTTCTTCATAGGAGAAGTGCTCTACCCCTCTGATTAACTTGGTGACCCTCTGGACTCTAATATTTGTCATTATTTGGACCATATCTTTCCAATATAACTCCATATGTGTATGACCCTTCGTCATACAGACACAGTTTAACTGTGTCAAAAAATTGTTCTGGACTATTTTCTAGAACTTCTACTTATTGCTTTCGTTCTGTCTCTGCTCTGTATCTGTTGAATTACTTTCTGATGATGTTCTGTAAATAAGTTTCAGATTTTACCATTTGATCAGAAGGATCAATTGACTAGAGTCAGAATAGCTGGGGCTGGAAGGAGGTTTTTAAGTTCCTCTGGAGCAGTCCCCTGCAATAAGCAGAGAGGTTGCACAAGCAACCAGCAGCATCTCCACCAGTGTGTCCTTGGCTTCCCCTTGGCTCTGCTTTCGCTATGTTACCTTTACTGATGCAAGCTCAATAGTTATCTCTCCTGTGTTTATTTCTTCCCTCTCTGAAGTATAACATGCTGGCCTGTCACCTTCTAATGTTTCACTATGGGTCTTCAACCTATCACAGAGCTTTAAACTTTTGCTGAAAACTGTTTGCAGCAACCAAACTTCTTTTCAGCATATCTGCTGTTGACTGCAGTGTCCAACATCCTGGTGCTGTCACTTGCTGTCACCATCCAGAAGCCCAATATGTGATGTCTACACCACATCTTGGTCCTATTCATTATTTTACAAAACCATTTCTGAAAGACAGTCTGTCCTGTCCCATCTGCAACCTAAACTTTTTCAGATTCTCATCATCCTCCTTTAATTTACTGCTTGAAATAGAATATTACTTCGTTTGCGCATGACCATAAGCCTTTTGTAAAGTCTGTTTACCCAGACAATTTCTTTCCCTCCTCCCTTGTTTTTCTTCCATTAGCTCCATCACACTTGTAGTAAAATACTTGTTTTCATGTTCACTCTTTCCTTTCCTGTTATCTATCATCCTGCTCTCAATATCAAGATATCATATGCCTCACTAATCTTGATGAGTAATGAGTGCCCAGTTTCCACTTCCCCCACTTGTTACTTCTTCCTGTGAGCATTTCTCTGCTGTCAGCCTTCCTTATGCTTACAAGGAGCTTGCCATGAACATTTGCAGAAGTATTTCATTGCTGTCTCACAAAGCCCTGCTAAAATTTCTCTTTGGCTTTAGGTCCAAAAATTGATTATCAAGTCTCCAGCCTGAAATCTTGCCAAAGCCAAGTTTATTATATATGAGTATTTTATTTCTTGTCTTTGTCATCAAAATTGTTCTCTGTTTTTTCTTTGAATACTCTCCAATCTGTCTGTATGTCTTTTTATACTGGGGTGATAAGTTATTGTGGGTGAAGACTGTCTTTTTCAGTGTTTGCACAGTAGCACACACAAGAGCACTGTAGCAATACAAGTACTTAAGACAATAATTATAATATTATTAAAGGTAAGCTGTGAGACAGTCTATGTAATTAATGCAGCCAAGGTGTGCCCTGGCAGCCAGGAGGGCCAAGAATGTCCTGGGGGGCATCAGACACATGCTGTGACTCTTGGGGACGGTCCTGTGCAGGGCCAGGAGTTGGACTTAAAGTTCCTTGTGGGTCCCTTCCAGCTTGGCAGATTCTGTGATTCTGTGAAAATTGAGAAATAATAATAAAAAAGTAATTTATTTATTTTCAAATATGAATTATTTAGGAGATCTAACTTCCACAGTAGAGTCTGAGACTTAATACTGGTTTCAGATGTGACAACACAAAACACAGCTTCCAGACTGGGCCAGCAATGTGCTTTTTAAGACTGATAAATTATAGAGTTGCATCCATTTTCCCGCTAATGTAGATGAAGTGTAAATACTTGATGATAACTGAAATGCATCCCTTTACAGTATTGTAAATGAGGAGGTGGAAAGACCCTCGATATTTTAAGGGCCAAAGAGAATCACGGGAGCAGCTTTAAAGATTAATTCCTTGTGTCTAGTGTAAAACAAGATTAAATTAGCTTGTGTGAGCTGCTGTTAGCAGATGCACTATTACATTATGCATGATTCCTGACTGCTCGTAGCATGAACAAACTGCACAGTGTTCCATTAGTGATTTTCAATGCTGTGCTAAGCTTTAAGTCACATAGACAGGCCAATGTATTGGGTTTACTTTGTGGATGTGTTTTCCAGGCAATTTCACAACCTACCTGATCACTGTTATTGATTGACCACATTTGAAATGGATAAAAGAATTAACCTGTGTAAGGGTAGCAGAATGGGGTATATACAGTATCCTATATACTTAGGAAAATCAATAGTACTCTAATGTAGAAAATTTAACCAGACAAGACAAAACCGTCTTCCCACCTGCATCAATCCTCATGCTCCCTCCCAGAGTAAAACATTATAGTTACACCATATATTTTTAATGCCTTTTATCCTTTGATGCTTCTCCTTTTACTCTCCCCTGTAACCTTGTGGATGTACTCGTGTGCATACTGTAAAACAAACTGAGGAGCTCCTGAACAGGTACATTTTTCTCCTCTCATGCCCACTTTGCCTTGAAGTGAAAAACAGGCAGCTATACACATCTAGAGACTTGTTTCATCTTTCAGGGTGTAGGCGTATTCCTGCTTTCTGCCACTTTCCTTCTTGATTTACATCTTGTCCCTCTGCTCTCACATTCATTGTGCCTCAGCAAGTTCCTTCTCCTACTTACGACATTTTCCTATCCTCTTCTGCTTTAAATGAGGATGAGGTGCACACAAACACATTCTTAGTGCCTTTGCCTCATCACACCTACTTTTCAGCCTCTCCAGCTAAACAGTGCTGCTTTTTGTATTTGAGTTAATCTTTCCAGTACTGGCTAATGAAATGCTTGTCACTGAAAAGTGAACAAGTCCAAGCTTGTAAACCAAATATTTTTGTGGAAAACCCTCTAAAGTTATGGCTACTTGAAATCTTTACCACAAGCATGACTGAAGCTGTCATCAGAGCTATTTTTCCTTCTAGTGAGTTTTTATATTTTATTTTTGTCTTATAGCTGGGTTCAGAAATAAGCTGTAGTACAACTGCAGTTGTATTATGCTTGTTCCTCCAACACTGAGAGAGCATTAAACAGCAAACCTGTGGGTGTCTGGGAATTCCTGCCTTCTTGGCCAACTCCCTTTCCTTCTTGGCTAACTGCCTATTCACAACCTCCTCTAAAGGAACAGCCACCCAGAATGGCATTTCTGCCTCTGCTTTCAAGAAACCCAGGATACTTCAGGAAGAAAAGAGTGAGAAGCAGTGGTGCTGCTCAGGCTGTGCTTGTTCCACAAGATGGGAAAGAAAAGGATAAAGAACGGGACTTGCTATGCAGTTTTAGAATGTGCTTCCAGTCTACTGCAACTGTCTTTTTTTTTTTTTCTTGTAAAACCTAGAAATCTCAAAATTGTGGTCTGTTTTGGAATAAATGTTTCTCTGAAGCCTTTCCTGGAATATGCAATAAATTGATCTCTAAACTATATTGTAAGGTTGGTTATAAGGAATAATAAATAGCTGGTGCAGATACTGTCTTTTGCATGGAGCTGAGTCTAAACTCCATGCCTGTCTTTGTATTCTGTTGTATAGCTTTCCAATATTTTATTTTCTGTAGCCTTCTGAGTGACTTGGTGTTTAGAAATTTTTTACTAATTTCAGCCCTGACGATCACTCCTGCTTTGCTCTTGTTCTCTGTAGACTTGCCTTGTAAAGTGGTGTTAGAGTGGCTGCTCACTGAGCTAATGTTGTGTTAGCTAATGACTTTAATATGAACTAGCAAAATTACACAAAACTGGTAACATTTCTTGGAGGTAAAATTGATTGCAGAAGTTATTACATGACTTCAAAATGCCGTTACTGTTGTCTAAAGGAACCAATAATTCAAGACCCGTTTTTGCCACACAAACCAAAGGGACGTAGAAATTAGAAAAGACAAATCAATCACAAGGCTTTATATATGAACTCCTTCTGCTCAAATGTCTGCCCAGACAGGATCGACTTGGGTGGTAGGGTCAGCAGAGTGACAGAGCTGGGCAGCAGTGTCACTGCTGTCCCAGTGCACGCTGGCCAAGCACTGTGGGGCTGTCGCCAAATCCCAGCGTGATGGCAACAGCACTTACAGGGGAGTCAGCAACATGCCCAGGAGTACTGCAAACAGGAAAAATAGCCTCCCCCCAAATGTTAATATTCCTAAAAGAGAAAACAATATTCTGGTTCACAGACATTTAAGAGATATCCGTGCAATTTTTAAGCAGCCAATAAACAAATATCCCCTCAGAAAGCAAATACTTTGTAAAAAACCTCACTATCGACATTAAGCAGTTTCAGAGCAATGCAGTAGATACTGAATAAAAGACCACTACAGTTCTTTATTGCTGGGGGGGAAAAGGTCCAAATATTGCTTGGCAAATTACTGTTTGCTAGGGGCACTATTACCAGTTGACACAATCATTGGTCAGCAAATTGGTCACATTATCGGTTAGTAAATTTGAGAGTGCAGAATTATTTATTGGTAAATTAGAGATGGCAGAATTATTGGTTGGTAAGAAAAGAATTGCAGTGATTGGTTAGCAAATTAGAGATGCTTGGTGTTGTCTGTGGATAAATCAAGGTTGGCCAGATATTGGAGGCCAAATTAAAGATGGCCATGTTATTTATGGTTGCTCTGGTGAATGTTGAAATCCTGCTTTTTTGTTACAATCAAATAAACATTGGGAGGTTTTATTTCTTTTGTTTTTTCTGATTTATTCTTTTGCAAGAATTTCTGTGGATATTAATATGGAAGTAAACATACACTTTTGCTCCCTTACTTTTTAATGGAACTATGTGTTAGCTGAAATTGCACAGAGTGCCAGGGGACTTCTGAAATTGTTTTTATGAAGTGAATATTAAAGAAAGGTGTTAGATTTCCAGATCTAAAAACTGCAGCCTTTGTAATTCCAGCTCTAAGCTGATGCAGTGCAGGCAGGACTAGCTGTTCCTTGTGGGCTGATAGCTGGCACAGGAGGAGCTGGTGATGTGAATCCGTTCCAGAGAGGCTTCCTTGCTGCTGCTTAAGAGCTGTACTCCTACTTTATTTTTCTGAGAACTCAAAGCAGAAAAGGTATGGAACAACAGTGCCTCCAAGGCAGTAATTTCTGTGAGATGTGGGGATTTCTGTGGGCAGTGGCCTCCAACTGCTTACCTTCCTTCACAAAATCTAAAGCGCCATGACAGAGTCAATATCCAGGTGCTGTGGTGGTTTTCTGCTGAAGAACTGCAGCTGAAATCACCACAGACTCACTAGGCAGCCCCGAAAGCAGCTTTTTTTAGAATGTCATTGATGTCACAAATGATACAATCTTCCTTGTTGAACTACAGTGCTGCAGCAGAAACTGTTTTCTGTAATTTTCATATTCTCAATTATTTTGAGGTTTTTCTTCTGTCTTTTCATTTATGTGCAGAACTTATACCTAAAAGCAGTCCTGCTTTTGTATACAGGGTTAGAGCAACTCTGAAGAAAAAGTGAAGAAAATTTCAGTATCATTCTAGAATACTGTAAAAAAAATTCTGTTCACTTGGTGAACTTCGCAAACAATGCACAGAACACAATGGTTCAACAATTAAATGATTTTAGATTTTAACAATGCTAAAAACAATAATAGAATATGTGTTAAGAAAAATCTATGGCTGTTGATGTGGCTGTTGAATTCTACATGGAAAATGATACTAATTAATCAGATTTACTTTTCCAAAGGGACACTATATAATGCTTTTGACAATAGTTCAGATGGAGTCAGGGAGGATGTATTTTAAAACTTTAGGAAAGTCTTAAATTTTAAAACATTAAAATTTGCTTTTTATATGAACTCCTATAACAACAATGCCCCTACATTTCTTGTCTACTAATTCTGCCAAAAATGATGTGTTTATTTGGAAACAGTAAAGTATGTCTGACATTTTTAAGACACAGCAAGGGGGGATTTTTGCAAAAGTGAAGGGGTGAAAAGGAATTTTTATCCTGCTAAAGAAGCAACACAATCACAAGATATCTGAGTTTTATAAATCTCCTGGATTGAGATAACATATGCTGCTCATTTTTTTGGTATTTTCATTGAATCAAGAAGTTAGGACTTGGAATACACCAGAGCACTTCTATAACACAATGATTGTTCAGTGTTGGGTACAGCTTGAACTGTTCATCTGGAAAGTTTTAGCTGAAACCATCATAATTAATTAGAAATGGTTTAACTAGTTCAGAAAAAAATAATTGTAGGGCTCCCCCTTACCCTGGGTAGAGGCCTGCATGATCTCCTCTCCAAAAATGAAATAATCCTAATGGTGCCAACCTCATTCTGCTCCCAACTCTCAAGCTCAAGTGGGCTCACTCTGTAAGGGATCCCAGTCTGGATTGTTGCATACCTCGGAGTCTTTACAGTGGGGATTTGTTTCACCATATTCCAATCCATAATCAGACTTTCTCAAAATCTGGGGGTGTTCAACAGGGACAAATTGTCTTCAGTTGTTATTCAAAGGCAGCATGGCACAGGGAATGTAAATGAGCAAAGGAGCAGCCATGGTAAAAGAACGAGTGAAGATGGCATGGAAATAAAATAGGACTTGTGGATGGCTTTTTTTTTTTTTTTCCCTTCCAACAAAACCTAATAACTTGTAACAGAAAACAGCTCAGTGCAGGAAGGGAGAGGCAGGCCATTAACCTTTTGTTAGAAAACACCAGACTTTTGGTCCACTGCTATTTCAAACACAGATGAGCACAAGATTTAACAAGAAACCACTGGCTGTAGTTTCAGCTGGTAAAATCAAATTTAGAGGTAGGTTGATTCCTCAAGCCATTTATCTGTGTTCTCTCCAAGCTCAGTGCAAAAGCTGGAATAAATCATGTTACTGGGGCTCAATGGGCCTACCTCTGTTTTCAACATTTTATGAGACACAAAAACATATTTCTTAAATTGAAAAAAATATTGTTATTGCCAGGTTAAAATCAGAAATAGCATGTCTGTCATTATTTATTAATTAGTAACTTAGTAAAAAATTAGGTAAAATTAGGTAAATTAGTTAAAATTTAGCTTAATAGTGGGAGTCTTGACAAAATGTAAAGCTTATAATGAAAAGCTTGACAATTTGTATGCAGGAGATTTTTGTACTGACTGTGACATTCTGAATTTCCATTTTGCTGGTATTCACTAAGCACTGTGTAAACTGAGAACTCTGGCTTTAAATGTAGTTATTGCTAATCAAATCTGCACCCCTGTGGTTAGGTGAGATATGTCCTGTGATATTGCTTGTGTCCCTTGATGAAAAAAATTATATAATTGCACCTCTTTGAAAATTCTCTGTGCTAAATGTCAGTTTTACATTATACAGTTCTCAATTTTTACATTGTTGACTGATTTATGTAGTGTTTCTAGTAAAACTCTAGACATAGAACATTTCACTTACATTACCAGCAAACATTGTATAATTCTTTTTTTTTTGCAAGCATTTGCCTTTTGCAGTGACAAATCATTGGCAATTCAAGGATTACAATCCCTGCATTTCTAGAAAACATTTGAGAATTTTCAAAATTATTTCAAAATTAAATGAAAAAAATGAAACTACCCTTCGATAAAATTTACATTTTTTCTTGTCAGAAATTTCTTTTTTGTAAGAGTGTGCAAGTAAGCATAAAAAATGTGAGGCAATACTACATTATTGTTGTGATAATGGCCAAATAGATGAAGTTCAAAATCTAAGTGCCTGAGATGATTTAAAAATTTTAAATACCTCATTTGAATGGGATAACATGAAATGTCTTTGTCTGGCACACATGCAGATGATAGGATAACTTCTAAAAATAAAAATAAATGTAAAATTGTATCCTTTTTGCCAGTTGTTGTCATTTGAAAAGCTACAGGCTATTGAAATTGTGCTGTGAATAGACCATTCTCCAGTGTAAGCAGAACAAGTTCTTCCCAGGATTCAAATAAAATATTTTTCATCTTCACTGTGAAGTGCTTTTTCCTCTGCTTTTCTTTATAGGAATAAAAGGCCTTTCTGTTCTTTCAGTTGAGCGACCTCTGCCTTTTAGGGGGAAATGAAGTTTCTGCTCCACTCACCCATCACCACCACCCAGAAATTCTGCAGCTTCTGTGCCTGAGCCAGGTGAACAATTGGTAAAACTGGGGATGGGAAGGAAGAAAAGAGAAATATGTGAACACACATTTGTACTTTTTCCAGCAAAGGCAGGAAGATTGGTGACAACAAGAAAAAGATCTTAAAACAACTCTCAGGTAGAAATGGATACATTTTGTAGTATGGCAATGTGATCAGGGTTTAATTTGAAAGCTTACTGTTAAATGGCTCAGGCAGCTTTGCAGTTGCCAAAAGAATACACTTTATGCATTCAGATATGTAATACCCTGTCTCTCAGCATCAGTCACAGCCCATTTAGGTGATTTTGTTACACTTCAGTTTGTTGGTATTTCACTAAACTGTCTCAGCAACTCGTAGAACAGAGGTTTGGGTTGTTTTTTAATTTTTTTTTGTATTTTCAAATAGCATTAATTAATGCTATTTGAAAATATAAAATGCTTCAAGTTATTCTGGGCATACCTTAGGCTTGAATCTTGACACTGGAGATTTGAAGATATATGGTGTTCTTAAGCTCAAAGTCACCCTGGGCAAAATCTAGCCCAGCTTGTGATTTGCTGGCAGTTGTAGATTTAAGGGCTGAGACCATTTTCATGGTACACTTGTATTTTCCCTGGCATTAGCTGGGGATAAACAGATTTAAAAGGGACACAGTTTTTACAATACTTATATAAACAATTATTCTTTCATGTCTAACAAAGTCTTTAATGTTAATTTGTAGATGTATCACATCTGTCATGCAGTCTTTGGATTTCAGTTATTATCATTATGGATCTGTCATCTTTCCTAAGTATTGTATATTGTGTGCTTTGGTTCAAGTACACCTGTCTACACTAAGTTATTAGAAAGTTTTAAGATGCATATGCACCTTTTAAAATATGCAGATATATTACTCCTGTCCTTTTAAAAATTGACTAATAATTGACTTTAGGCAATGGTGTACCTGTGTTACTGTAATCTCTTGTGTTTTATTTAAATTGAGTGAAATTATTTTCATTTTGTAAAATAATAAGTAAATTAAAGGGAAAATCTTTGTAGCTGCTGTTTTTATTATGTCCTAACCTTAAGTAGAGAGAAAGCCGGGCCAGCTAGTTGTTCTTGTTTTTATTAAAGTTCCTGTTGGCAGTGCACTGATGGGACACATTAATCTTGGTATTAATGCTGAGGAAAAGGGGCTTAGAAGCCTAGGATGAATAAATCATTCCAGAGCCCATTTGGATCTGTTGGCACTTTCCCTGCTATGTTGTTGCTGGATAAAAAGGCTTCTCTAAGTGTTAAAGTGTTGGACAACACAATTGGCTTATTGCAGAATGGCCCTCAGTAATTTGTGAGTGTGCTGAGTGGGGGTAGCAAACAGTGGGAGTGGTTTGAGCGTGTGGGCTGGCACTGAGAAAAGTAGAGACACATTTTCTTCCGTCCCCAAATCCTTGTCGTCCTTGTCGCTGGGGCCAGTGATGCTAGTGGTGCTTCCAGTCTCGCTCTGTTGACACTAGAGAGGAAGAAGAGCAGTTGAAATGCTTCCTATTTGTGTTATATCCATCTCCAATCACTTCATTAAGATTTTTGGAGCCTCAGGAATGAGCAGTTTATTTTGCAAGTCAAAAGCCACATTATCCATTTATCTTTCCTTTGAGGACTGTCACTGAATATGCAGAAAGGTAAAACCATCAAACTCCAAGAGTAACTTTTTGCTTCAGGTCCTTGGTATCTTGCTCTTGTCTGGGCAGCTTTTGGGGTTTTTCCAGTCCCTTTGTTTCTGCAGCATGCTCATCTATATGTGGTTGGCTCAGCAGCCCCTCACTGCTCTGTTCCACAGAGCTGCCCTGCTCTCAGGACTCACCTTCATAGCACAGCCTCAGAAATGGGTTTTGGCTACAATCTCCTTGGCCTCTTCCAGATTCAATTCAAATGCAGTTCTTTACATCTTCAGTGTAAGATGCAACTAAAATTTGTCTCCACGAGGTTTCTGGGGTGGCCAGGGTGAAGGAGTTCAAGGAAAAAGGGAATGAGCAGTGAAAGAAGGTTCACAGCCTTTTCACCACTCAGCTCCTGACGCCAATAAATCAGTGGCTGCTGTGATGTGTTTTCACTGTCTCCAGGTGGGCTTTTCTGTCCTCTGGAGCATTCTATGCACTTAAAAATTAATGGAGTGGGATTGGTCTCTGGGTGAGTTTTTCCCAGTTTCCCAGAGCTTTCATTGCTGTTCCATGAAACAGTGGCTGCAGACAGCAGAGGAGAGTTGTCATGAGGCTACACATCTTCAGTAGCAGTCAGTGAACAACTGAGTGCTACAATTTACACTCTCTTCTCTGGTCTGTTCTTTAACTGATGAAGCACTTATTATTAGCCAGGCAATAATCAAATATTTGAAATAGGCATATAAAAGAAGATTTGGAGAATAATACATGCTACCATCTATTACACATTTCACGCCCTCAAGAGATGCACTGAAGTGTAGAAATTCAAGCTATATCACTGTATTTTTACCTGACACATTTGCTGTTGAGACAGCTCTATTTTCTCAGTGTATTTTATTCATAAAACAGTCTTGTTTTATAAACACAGATAATCTTTAATGCAGTGAATGTAACATACAACATTATTTTGGATAACTTTTAGTTGTTAGCACAAATCACCATTAAAATAATATTAAAACAGAAGAAAGATGGAAAACAGCAAGAAATGTCTCAATACTTTTTATTTTCAATGAAATAATAGAATATCACGCTACCAGTTCTAACATAAATGGAATAATTTGAGAGCTATCAACCTGTACATGTGCTGTAATAGATAGAAACATTTTTTCGAGTCAGCTGGCTGTCAGTGGACTTGAGAAGGAAGCACTCCTTTTCATATCCATGTGGTCCTTGTAAAGGTGCTGGTTAGTAACAGTTTGCAATTTAAAAACCCAAGCAATGAGTTTAAAAACTCAAGCAATGAGCAGTATGTGGTAATGGAAGGTCAGAAACAGAAGGGGGAGGACAAGAATCAATTGTGTTTGTTCAGAATGTGATTTTCCCAAGAAAGTAATAATAATTTATCTCATTTCTTAAGCAGGGGAACAAATCCCTGTGTGTCTATCTTGATACAGCATCTTATTCCTTTTCTGTTTCCTGTCCTCTCCCACTGTCTCTGGCCCAGAGCTGTGCCAGGTACGGCTTGTGCAGTGACCTAATGCTGCTCTTACTTTCTGCAGCACAGTTTGTGAATGAACTCTATATTTAGTTTTGTTCAAAAGCCTCCAAACTGAGTATATGTTGTTAAAATTACTGGGTTTAGAATGACCCAAACATTTGATGTTAAAAAAGAGAATCTGTAATTCCGAATTGATTGGCAAGCAAATATTATAATAAAAAATCTCTTTCTGAATTCCTCACTTTTCTTCTGCATTTTCATGATGGGTGTCCCTCCCAGGCAGGGAATATTCATGCCTGCAGTGGTCTCATCACACTGTGTAATGTCAGAGAAGGTAGGGAAGCCTGGGTGTCTATGGAAGGGCCAAGTCTTAATGCAGGCACCTTTTATCTTAGAAGAACGTGATATCTAGTGCTTGGTCACTTGCTAACAATTGGAAAAGCAGAATCTGGCTTAATTTGTAATAATTGTTGTTACTAAATTGCATGGTGGGCCTGAGTCTAATTTTACTCTTATTTTATAGAGCCATTGACTTTAATGGAGTTGCTCCAAAATTTTCACTGGCATAACCATGAGCAGAATTAGGCCCAATAACTGTCATGTAAAACAAAGTCATTCCATCTTGCAAACCATAAAGCAGGTTACATGGTAGTTAAGTGTGGGCCAAAAGCATTAATCTTTCAGATGATGTGTTTAATGGCAGCCTTGGATGCTTGCAGTCAATTAAAATTTCCTGGCGCATTTTCATAGGACAAGGAACGTTTGTTACTAATCATGTCCAAAAGAAATTCTAGCTGGTGTAATTGTATTTTACTTAGCTAAAATTGCCTTTGTGCTTATAGTTAGGTTGTTATTCTTCACTCTGTCTTTTAGAATACCCACACAATTGTGCAGTTATTTTGGTGCAGATGATAGTTGTGCTGTCACCCAGAAGCAGCATAAAGCAGAGTATCCCTTACTCTGTGCTCTTGAACTGCAAAGTGTCTCTAAAGTCTAAACTTGTGAGGGGGGAAAGGAAGTGTCAAGACTGCTGTTTTAGTATTTAGGGACAGAATCTCAGCTAATATAAATTACCATAGATGGGTTGACACATCATCTTAATTGATCTGCCTTTTATCTCTTAAAATAATGTACATTTTAATTGGCCATGGCCCTTTGGTTTTATTACTCCTACCTATAAAATACAATATTTTATGACATTTTGGTCTAAAAAAGATAAGAAAACAACATACAGGCTGTAACACTTTTTCTTGTTTCTTCTTGTGTAAATCCTGAACTTGTTTTGAAGTGATTCTGAAACACTTCAGATCAGCTACAATAATAGAAACCCTTTGAAAATACCTCTATTTCTGCCTGTTTCTTTGGGCAATCAAATCTGCACTTTGTTTAACACTCATCAAAGATACTGTGAATTTTCCCAGCCATTGGGAAAGTGGGGCAGTGTTACTATGCTAAAGAATTTATACCAGATTTAAAAATCTCTCCTAAGAAATCACTCCATATGGGCTTCCAGTGGATACATGGAGAGCAGTGTTCCTTGCATGCCCTGTGGGAAAGCCTGTCAAAACTCTGGATATGAGAGATCAGGAAAGAGTTTAAGGGAAAGGACAGTCAACTCCCAGAGCTACAGAGTGGCTCAAGAAAGTGTGGTGCTCTTCCTCTCAAACATATATTATTTTTATATAATTTTTACTTCACTCTCTCTGAAAATGGTGTGTGCAGGGAGGGAGCAGCTGATCAGTTTTATGAGAATATGTTGGAAATATGAGTCAAAATGTTCCAGCAACCTCCCCATGCATCCACAAACAGAAATCTTCATTGCAGTCTATTAAACAAAGAAAACCCCAGAAACTGATATTGCTGGTACTAAAGCCTGGTGGTATTCTAAAACATTGTGCACATGCTTATAGGCATTGGAAAAAGCCAAAGGAGGTACATGTGAGGCAATACCTGGATATTTCAGTTAAATATATCAGGAAACAAGAGTGCTTGTGACCAAGCCAGAAAATTGAATGCAAAGAGTGGTTTGGGCTTACCAGCTACAGGTCTCCTAACCTGAAATATTTTATTTTTGGATTTCAGTTTCACAGTACTATATACTTGGCTTCTCCAGTTCAAGTCCAAAACAAATTATTTGCATGCTGTGCTGGGATTAAAAAAAAATAATAAAATTAAGAAACGGCTCTGTTGGCTCTTTAGTTTCACATCAATTTATTCTCAAACTCAGCCAACAAACACAGTCCTCCTACACTTGTAGAGCTTCTGGTTTTTCTTGGCCCATATAGCCCTTTGTCCTCTGGCAAAATTTCATTGGAAACTTCATGCAAACACTGTTTGATCTTTACCAACTCATCTCAAGGAGGAGGACTCATGTTTTAGCTTCTTTTCCTTCTCTGCTGTGAGGAAAAGAGGAAGGTAGAAATTTTATATGAGGAAACAACTGTGTACAAGTCTAGTCTCAAGCACCCCAAGAATTCCTGGACACCTGTGACTGGGCTTTCCATGTGTTCTGCAGTGAGGTGTTTACCAGGATACCAGTGGCTGTGATAAGTAATGGAGTCTTACTCTATTTTCTCTCTGTATTTTCCATGCAGTTTATTCAAATTCTTACCCTCTCCAGAGTGAGAGGACTCTGAAAACCTCCTCTTTATTGAGTTCAATTCATTGTCTTATATGAATAGGAATCAGTGCACATCTATGTAGTAAAAAACCCTAGGGAACTATGGCACTTAGTTTTTGATCACTACCACCCTTGCTGGTCAAGTTATGTTTATGTGAAATCAAATATTCTTTCACTCTCTGGAAATTTAAAGCCAGTTCTCCAGACCCTGACTTCAGAATGGTTCTGAGATTAAGGAATAGAGGAAATGAATGAAAACACAGAAATTTAAAGGGCCAAAAAGATGGGAAGGACTGAAGCAGAAACACAAGTGTCTCTGACATCAAGATTAGCAGTGAGACTTGTCCTGCTGCTTCTCAGATATCCACACTCCACAACCATCTGCCTGGATGTTTCTGCCTGGAGTCAAAACTGTGTGAAGTAGAATGTAGCACTTTGGCTGATGGTTTGCCTCTTTGCCCTCTTTCTTTTCCTCCTATACCCTTTGACAACAAATTTTAATTGGCTGCAAGACTGCAGCTTACATTCTTCTGCCTGTATTCAACTGATCCAAAAGTATCTGCTTCCATTTGCCTCCACAGCACCCCTGTGCTCTCACTATGCAGACTTCTGCTGCTTGCTCATGCTGAAGTTTTGAATATGCCAGATTAATTATCTTATCCCTTAATCAGAGGAATCTGCGTGTCTAGTCAATTTTTTTTCCCCCGAGATCAAGGTGGCAGAGCTATTAAAGAGCAGGGTCCAAGAAGAGAAGAGAAATAGTTTGGAATAGCTGTGCAATTTGTTAATAGGAGCATGAGACAGTGAAGAGTTTGTGCTGAAAGGGGTTGTGGCAACTTAACAGTTTACCTACACAGAAGCAACATAAAAAGGGTTTAAATATCTTTAGTAGTAAAATCAGGATGCTGTCATGGATTGTATTTTCTAAAATATGAGATTATTGTACAGTATAGGAATATTCAAAAACCTACTATTAATTTTTAATTCAAATGAATAAATACACAGTGCGTTCTAATTGCCAGCTCTATTCTGAATTCATCTTTGTTTAAGGCTTAGAAGGGTCTGACTCAGACACAAACTCCTCCTGTTAGTAATTCGAGCTATTTTTAATAGTGCAAACTGAGTTCCTTTAAAAGATTGTTTTAAAGTTGTCCTTGATTTCAGATATCTTCAAATATCACACTAGATATGTATCCCAGATATCTGAGCAGTGTGGGAAATGGGTGTGCTCTAATTTACACAATGTTTTGGAAAGGCAACCTGAAACAGGAGATTTTTAGATATTACAGTGGCAACCAAAGGAGTGTGGGGAGCCAGCTAGGCAGAAATACTCTTTAGTTCAGTGGCTGGGCTTAAAATGAAAAAAAGTCAATGTTCTGTTTTAGAAGGGAGAAAAAGTTATTTGTTTTTTATTCAACTACCATGGGGAAATTGGTAAAAAAATACAAACAAAAACCAGCAAACTAAAAAAAAAAAGAAAAAAACCCCCCACACACAAAAAAGGAAGCCTTTAGACTTCTTGGCAAAACAAGAAATGTACCTATAAAGTACTTTGATCACTGAGGTTTTCTTCTTCTTAAAATATTTTTGCAAGAAAACTAATTTGGCAGTTTGGATTGATTTAGATTGGTGCATTTTTTTATATTTTTCAGTTTTGAGAAATAATCAGATCCTTATTTCTGAAATGTGGGAGAGAATCATGCGATTCTGGACTTGAGCAATCCAATCCACAGAAGGGCATCAAGCATGGTTTGTTCCTTTCATAAACATGGTTTGTTCCTCTTGTATCATTGCTGATTCATTTAGACTATTAACAGGCTTTTAAAAACTATTAAAGCCCCACCACTCGTCTTCAAAACTGCCTCAAAACTGCATCTTTGATTGATGTGGTCAGCATTTGCTCCCTAAGGTCTGATCGACCTTGGCAGTGTTAGAAATCATATTTTCACGTGCATGAATTGCCCCTGACTGATTTCTCTGGTACAGTTTGAACATAAATAACCTTCCTTTGGCAGTTTTTTACTTTTCATTTGTTTATTTTTAAGAAACATAGTGTGAGTGTGTGTATGGAATATACTGAAAAGTGATTCTCTATTGAAGGTTGGTTAAGAACATTTGTTATTGTTCTCCTAAAATGTGTTAATGCTAGATGGAAGGATTTCTTTTTTCAGTCCTTTATTTTCAAATTTCTCTTTCAGAATCATACCATTCACAGCCACTTTTTATGTTATTTTCCCCCATAGTAGTTAAACACTTCTAAGAACAGAGTGAAATTAATTTTCTCATTGTGGCATGGGACATAGACTCTATAATAGCCCTCCTCATTTGATTAGCAAACGTTAAAAAAGGTATGGTTCAAAAAGATTTGGAATTTGTGAGATTTCGCTTCCAGTAAAAAGTCTGCCAGGGCTACAGATACACTGCAAGTGACTACATCAGACAGAGCCCTGGAGAAAAATCCAAGAACAGAACTTCACTATCAGTACCTGAGCATCAGGAAAATATCTTATTCTGTGTAACCAAGTGCTTTCTGGACTGGCGGTGTGGAATTTGAGCACTAGACACATTTCCCACATTTGTTTTAGATGTAGGATCTGGTCTGGCAAGTCAAGCCACTTGACATCCACAGGGATGAAGAAAAAAAAGGTTGGAAAGTAAAATTCCTCAGTCCAAATTCAAGCTCTACAGATGAGCCATTATGCCCCGGTGTGTAAAGAAAAGCACTGTATTGGAGAACGTGTTAACTGCCATGGCATTGTAAAACTCCTGTGATTTGGGTGCTTTCTGAAACATTTAACAGTGCTAGCAGAAAGCAGGTAACCCTTTAATTTACTTGAGCAAGGCAAACCTTATGTAAGTTGGTAAGGTAAGAGGATGGTAAGGTGAATGTAACAGCAGATAGTTACTACTGAGTCATTCAGCTTTTTGAACCTATACCTTTTACAGGCCTGTTAGAAGCGTGATGAATAATTTGCTGGGTCTCTGATACAGTGTTTGAAGCCATCTGTAGATACAGTGAATATTTCCTTAGTGATGCAACTACAAAAACATGGGTGAATGCCCTACAAGATTGTCCCAGTTCACAGAGCATTAGCTGAGGTACAACTCAGTGATGTGCTTTCTACACATAATTGTGGAGTAAGAATAGGATTTTTTCCTTCTCACTTGCAGACATATATTTTAAATTCCCTTTACAATGTTCTCACCAGAAATTTTCCTAACCTTTGGCCAAATTTTTTTTGACAGCAGTACGAGTTCCATTGTCTAATTCTTGAATTGTGTTTGAGATGGAAACAATACCTTCATTTTCTGACAGCATTTTCAGAAAATGTGGCATCAGTCCCAGCACTGCCTCGTGCTCTGTGACAGGGACTGGCAAAGGAAGCACCTTCCATTGCAATCTCCAGTGGTTCTGGGAGTCCTGCCCTGCACCCTGGGGAGCAGCACTGCAGAGCTCCTTGGCCTTGCTGACTTTGCTGTCTGAAAGACAAAGTCATCAGAGTAATCTCATCATTCTCAGTGTGGTGAACTGGCACCTGGATAACACTGAAATTCTTCAAAGAGCCACAGAAGCCATACTTAATATCAATGACCTGAGTATTTCAAACAGAAAAAAAATCCATGAACTCTGAGTCCTGTTCAGCTTTGATATGAGGAATCCTCCTTTGCCATTCAAGATTTTTTTACAAAATGTTGATGCTTTTTTCCCCAAATGTTGTCCTGTGGACTTTCTTTTGTGTTCCTGACTATCATTTTTGCTGATAATCTTTCAGATCTTTTACATTGTAAAAAAACACCTCTTCTGTGACAATCTAATATAAAGAGTAATCTAACAATGGGAGCCTGGAGGCAAAAGTCTCCTTGTGTTAATATGCTTGTTACAGAAATACAACTTTCTATGAAGATTGAGGCCCTAATTTATTGGATTGGAACCTTCAGCCCAAGATAAAAGTGTTCAGCCTAAGAAACAACTGTTTTAGTGTGATTTTCACTGCTAGGGCTGTACATTAAGTACTTAAAGGCCTTACCTTTACCTACCATATTATAAAATATCTCCTGTTTGTTATTTATGTTGAAGATTGCTGGAAACTCTTGAGAACTTCTTGTATTGCCTACAAAGTGCTGTCTGTGTGGCACACCTTTTGTTCTTTTTAGAAAGCCATAGGATAACAGCAAGTTGGAAGTGAATAATTTTCTAATTATGTGGCTTGCTCCCCATTTCAAAGGCTCACTGGCAGTTTCAGAGTAACAAGAGGATAAATGATGCTGATCGTTCTCTACACAATGACACCTTTATGGGCCTGACAGAAAGTTACAGTCAAAACCACATGCATTTAGGTAAGGATCTTATGTAACTTTTATTTATCAAACCCTGATACAATGAATGTTATGCAGAACACTGGTGTTAGGGTGAGTTCTGTAGCTGTACACTTGGAGTGATGCTGTTCTTTATTTCTATGCTCTGCCTGAGAATTCTTAACACATGTGTTCTCCTAGCCCAGATAGCACACAGAAGGATTGTCACACTTTTTTTACAGGTGGGAACTTAAGTCATTGCCTCGAGCTACTTAGGAAGTCTTAAGATTCAAGAGACTTCCCTCTCCCATCCCATGCAGAACCATCTCTCCTCCCTCATTTTTTGTAGCTGTCCAAAGCCATCCGCAAAAGCAATATACTTGATTTCTCAGTGAAATAGATTTCATAGATATACAGTAAAGGATATTTATCAGCCTTTCTACAGTTACACCTAATTACTCAGGCTCTTGAATATGCATTGCAGAAGTGCTCAGCTTTAATTGCTTTACTTTTTGTTGTTTGATTAATCTGTATTGTCATAGCATTGATGTTTTCATTGTTCTACTTAAAATAATTGAACAACGAAACCTTAAAATTCTTTGTATGTGGTTCTTGTAAATTTACACCTAAAACTCCTTGAATATAATGTTCCCAAGCCACCTAAAGAGGAGCAACCCACACATGCCAGTGCAAACATCATTCTATTGTAGTGTTTATCACAATAAAATAGTGGGTTTTTTCACTGAGCTATGTGTTCTGAGCAAGACGCAGGAGAGCCTGGGGCTGTGTGTGATCAAAAGCTTCACACAATCTGACTGGGTCAATGAGTTTTTCCAGGCAATTTAGACAATTTTCTGTGTGTAGACAAAATCCCTGGATTTCTCCTTAGTGTTTATCAAGGTAAGCTTCACAAAGTATTTCAGAAATCCCTTCCTTCCTTCCTTCCTTCCTTCCTTCCTTCCTTCCTTCC
>JANPWX010000087.1:4293711-4405694 GCA_024734555.1 Trochalopteron elliotii
CAGCTCCTCATTAATTCTCCTTTATGCTCCTGAAGTGTAGTTTGAATTTAGAACTTTCTAATGTTACACTTTTCCAGGTTCCTGTGTTTCAGTAGTTTTTTGAGTTTTTTTTCAAGTATGTAAACCTGGCCAGAATTTTTTTGAAGTACTTGGCATTTTGGTACAGAACTGTTAAATGTAATGAGGTTTGAAGTACAGTTTGGAAGGCAAACCATGTTTGCAAACTTGATTTGTACAGTGCATCAATTATTTGTGCATCTGAAGTGAAACAGTTCTATGTGTAGAGGTTTTGTGGGACATGAGGCTATGTCATACCATATTTTCCCATCCTACTTGAGTAGTTTTTTTAGTTTTGATGTTTAGGTTGCAAAGTTTCTGAGCCTGAGTTCAAGTCAGACTGTGCTGTGATGCTACTGGATTTAGTAACATCAATGCAAATGAAAAGAAATAGATAGGGCTTCATTTGTTGGTGGTGGGGAAATCTGCTTATTCTTAGAGTGAATGCCTGTATGGTTCATATGAAACAATTAAATTCTTAATGGTACCCATGAAAACTGAAAGTGGCTTACTAGAGGCTAAATATCTATTCTTAATTTTGTCACAGTTATATTGTAGATAAAATTAGAGGAATAACTTAAGGTGTACTAATGATCACTGAAATTACTAAATGGACTATTTTTTGATTTTTATTTGTGATTCCAAATACAATCAGAGAACAAGTGTTTAGGGGCTAATGTTCATTCATTCAGTGCTTCCTTATGCTGATAGATGATGATGTATTTAATGAAAGATGGCAACATTCTGACAGTGGGAATGTTTGTGAGGAAAGGGATAGGTTAAGGTTTGCTCTTGTGACTTTAATACTGTCATTCTTGCATCTTGAACTATTTAATTTGGAAGCACTATGTTCTTCGAATGAGACAAGAATTTAGTATGCTGTGCATCTCCTCTTAATACATCTGCTGTCTATACAAAGCAAGGTGGAAAAAAGCAACAAATAAACCCAAAGAAATTGTATCAGTAGCACTTAGTTTTACATCCCATTTAGTGGAAAGACAAAGCAAATCAGCCCATAACAGAAATAACCAAAAAGAAAATGAATGGATCTAGAGAAATGGCCTATCTAAAGCACTGAGTGGGGTATAAATAAGAATTTCCCTAGTTTCATAGGAGGATCCTAGAAACAGTCCCTTCCCAAGGTAAAACTAAGTTATTAGGTATTTTCCCATTAATATGGGGTATCCATAACTAAGAACCCCAGTATTGGAAAGGGGATAATGGTGACAGTGTAGATCACTATCCTGCATTGTAAATAATACATAATAAGGTCATTATTTCTTCATTTTTTTCACCCTTCTCTGTGGTTAAACTCTTCCTTGAAGATCCTTTAGAAAGGAAAAAAAAATAGTACTTTCTTTTATCTTCAGTAATTTGGCTGCAATAAGTTTTAACAAAAAGCAAAATAATGATAAAAATTATAATGTATTCCCAGCAAAATGAGAAGACTATAACAGTAAATTCACTGCATGCCATACAGAACCTCAAGCAGGTTTCCATCTATCCACCCAACACTTGGAGCATATCCAGCTCCATGGATCTTACAATGTCCAAGGTATAATCTGGGCGTTTCATCCACAGCTTCTGGAAGGAGCCACTCTTTGTGAGATGAACCCACAATGAGCAGCCACGCTGCAAGAAGTGTGCTGGGAAATGCCACCAGTAATTTGTGGAAGGTTTTGAAGATGACCTTTCCAACAGGCAAATTTCTGCCTTCTCATGTCCCCTCAGTGTTGTGTTTTCAGCTAACTGGGGTTTGGTGTTCTCTCTTGCAGGTTTGCCCCAGCCTTCTTGACTTTCAGAGCCATTCAGTTCTGTAAAAGCCTCTTGGTAAATTATGCCAAGACAAATACCAGCAGAACTGTATCCATGCTAGGAAATTGCACCAGTGTAACCATAAACTGAGATAGTTAAATCAGCACTGTGTGTAGACATAAGTACTTTGCTGGATTTTAGTCAAAACACTTTAAAAGTAATGTTAAATTTTGGGTTTGTGCCAGCTCTGGGCCAAACTGAACCACCTGTATTCATATTCTATGCCTAGCCATTAGTACACTTTGAGAACATTCAAAATTTAAGACAAGACAAAGTCCCACTGAAGTAATTTAAAATTTAAGGATATACATCTGCTTAACCTCTTTCCCGACTCAGGAGGGACATAAGCATATACTTAGACTTATATGCTAACATTTTCTGCTGAATAAGTACCTTTATTTTTTTAAATGGCAATCAAGAAATTCTAATTTTGAATGTAACGGGAAAATTCCTAGATTCATTCAGCCAAAGATAATTGCTGTTTGGAGAGCTTTACACGCTCACAGTAAGAAAAGTAGATTTATCCAAGGGAAAAAAAAAAAACTTTTTAAATGAGTACAACATACAATACAGTATTATTTTTATTAACATGTGTGCCCTAATGCTAAAAGTTGTTATATGTTTGACTCAACCCAATAATCACACAATGTAAATGATACTCAACAAGAGCTTGAATTAGTTTTTGCAAAGATTAATTAACCAGAAGGTTATTTCACACCATTCTTCAGGGCAAAACATACCATTTGCTCTAAGGCTACAGCCTCTTTGCCTTGCCAGAGAACTTCAAAATAGTTTTGAAATTTGTTTTTTGAGGGGCAAAGCAATAAATTATTCCCCAGGACATGTTAGGTAGCACAAATTCTGCCGTAGAGCAAGTTCAAAAGTTGTGAACTACCCAACTGACTCCTGCTGGGCCACAAGCCCTCCCAGGATTATCCATTTCTGTCAATTCCACTGGAGGAGAATTTCAGATTCATACACTCACATCAGCTTCAGTGGCCAAACAGATTACTGGCCCTCTCCCAAATGTGAGAGGTTTCCATCCAGTGCCATGCCCTCAGGAATATTCTTTCTTCATCTCATGTTTTGTGTTTGAATGATTCTGTTTGAGATGATAATTAAGCCTGTAGAATCTGTTTTATGACATACCATTAAATACTTTTTATTCTTTCCATAAAATGTGCTGATATCTTTTCTGTTCAAAAAGGGTATCCAACAGTCTTCAGAAGAGAGGGCTTTATGAAATCAGCTTCTTATCAAATCATTAGATTTCGTGGTCCAAGCTCTTTGGTAGGCTCTTGGGAGTAATATTTGTGTGGTACCAAAGGAACTCACGTTACTGTGTTTTCATCTCTGTGGTCTGGATGCCTCAAAACTTGCTTTTTAGGAGTGCTGGAATTTGATTCATGCTGCAGTATGTGCTTACACGGATCTTTGTGAGATTTTCCCCTTTCTGTACAATAGGCAAAACAACTTTTCAATTTTTATTTTTCCTTTCCCACAGCTCTGTTCTTCACTGGAAACATGAAAACGTATTTAAGCAATGAACAACATGGCATTTTAACATTAATCCTTAATGTTATTGAAATGTTTAAACCTACATATTTTTCACTGTCTCATAAACCATTCTAATTTCTTTTACTCTGTTAAATTCAGATGTAATTTAAGATGGAAAAATACATTTTACAATTACACCTGCAGCATGTAGTATTAGTATGACTTTTTCACGGCATGACAGTGATGTTTCTACAATCTATACATATTGATTTAGGCTGATAATAAACAATTTGATTAGGCTCTATCTATAGGCTGTCATTTCAATCACTGTCACTGTTCCAATAGAGTGGAAGGCAGATAGCAGACACATATGGCAAGATTTCTCAAAATAAAAACTCTGGCCTGATTAGAGCCCTAGGTTCAGTGAATTGGACAAGACAGCTCAGCTGCCAGGTTATTAACTCCCTCAGAAAATACTCTGCCTTTTCCCTGGGGCCAGCCTGAATATTCTGATCTGGATCGATAAGCAATCTCCGGTGTGTACAAAATGCCAGCTAGAATCATTTGTCTCAGTGCAGTCTCCTCACAAAGGATAAAACACCTGCAGTATATGGCCTTCCCTCCCTCCTCCCCCACCTTTCCCTTTTTAACTAATGACCCACAAAGAAGGAAGAAGTAACTGAATCTGTTCCATCATCAGGAAGGCTCTCTCAGGTTTGTTTTAATGATCACAATGGCCACCTTTCAATCTTACAAAAATTATATCAGTCATGGTTTCCCTGTGGCATGTTTATGTAAGTAATGTGAACCACAATGTAATGACAAGTGTACAGATGTCATTGTAAGAGGGCCCTTGGCAAGAAGATATCTCAGAATGTCAGAATTTTAATAAACCGTGGACTGCTGGTAGGGTTCTCTTTGGTGGTTGTCTTTTGTATTTGTAATGCGTGCTGTGATCTGTTGCTTGGCCCTGAGATTTTTCAAGAGTGTTTAGCAACAAAGGATATTTTACCATTGACTAGAACAGAATCATTATTTTCCAGAGTGGTGGTGTTTTCCCAATCCATTACATATCTGTGGTTTTGTTTGTAGCAGTGCTGGATTGCAACCATAGAACTTGTACTTTCTTTAGATGCCAAAAAGGAGTTTTTATCTGAGTGAATTCAGAACTATTCAAAGCTTTTGGATGCTGACCTATTAATAAGGCCCTCTTGACACAAAAAAAAATAAAAAATCAAATATCTGCAAAGTATGAGAAAATCCACAACCTCCAAGTTTCTCTCCTTCACTGGTTATTTGTTACACCTGGAGTCACAGGACAGAACCTCCTACTGCCTAATAAGTCTGTAGCTTCACATATCCCATGTTTTCAAGAAATAAAAGCTGAATATCCTCAGCAATCTACATAGAATTTACCAAGCGAGTTTTGACACTGAATACCTGTTTCTGAGTATGAATAAGAGTCATTAAAGAATAGAGGCCAGTTTTGACTTATTTTTCAAGGCTGTAGAGCTATCTCCTCATCCAGCTGTTAATGACAGCATGATTCTGACCTCAGTTTAGGTGACTGTTCACATCTGTATGCCTATAGAAAACTTACCTTGAGTTAATGTAAGCTGAAGATCCATACCTAATTAAAAAAAAATGTTTTTTAATGTCATATTGGCTTATGACAAATTATATAAAAGCATTTTATGTTTGTACTGCCATCACTTCAAAAAGGAAGGTTTGCATTTACTCTCTGTCCTTCTTTGCTGCATAAGGTGCCTTGCCATCATAATGTCCAGAAATTGGAATACTGCTTTCCAAACCACTCCCTTCATATTTTCTATCCAAAACTTCAGGAACTAAAGTTGCTTCTTAAAAAGAACAATGTAAGGAACAGCTTTAGTGAATTGATTTCTCAATGTAGAAAACACATTTTCTATCAAGACACTTATTAGAATGTTTATCTCAGAGAAAATGCACACAGTTTATATGAAAAGCTGATGTTATGTTAATTCCCATTATTATATACAGATGATATTGAGGAAGATGGAACAAAGTGCCTTTAAACCAAAGCTGATGACATTTTTTTTTCTTGTTTGCTACAGTTTTATTGTAGTGAAATATGTTCATTTTAGCAGTGGAAAACTGCCCTAAATAGACAGCATAAGAGCAGTAAGATGTCACATTGCAGAGCACAATTTAAAAATGATGTGCTCTAGAAGTAAGGCTTTTAGACATTTTGGTTTATGTATTAAAACTTCCCACAAATTTGATTGAGAATGAGCCTTTGATGGATATTTGCTGCAGTTATGCTGCATTAGACTCGATTTATCCACCACCTCTCATTGTTGCTATTGATTGATTTTTAAATTAGATGAAGGCAATCAGTAAATACCACCCAATCAAGTCCTAAAAACATACAGGAGATTAGACAATTTAGGCTAATCAATGAAAATATTCTGTGATTTGCTACCACTCAATTTTGACCATAAATTACGACCATAACTTGCAAGTTAGTAAGCCATAAAACAAGTGGATGTGACAAGAAAAACTACAAGAAATGAATTAAGGAGATGAAGAGGAACCACTAGTGTTATCATTTAATGAGACAAAATTACTCTTTGTACATATCTAGCATTTCTAGTTGAGTCTTGCCAACAGTATTAGAGTACAGGAGCACTAACACTTCTCTTGTTTTTTTTAGGGTTTTGGGGGTTATTTTATGATATTAAAAAAACAAAACAAAACAAAACAAAAACTGTTCTTTTGTGTAACAAATCAGTTTGAACAAGAACTAATTTTGTTGCAGCAAATAAATTAATGTAATTCGAGGTTTAAAGCCTGCTGCTTGCTAAAACCCCTCACCTTCATCTCAGGCTTGCAAAGACTAATTTTAAAGTCACACTTCTAGGTGGTGCTATATTCTACAAATGTTAAAATGTAGCAAAAAGTTAATGACATTTTAGACCAACACTTGGAAGAAGCTGTGCTAATACACTTTCTCTGTGATACATGTCACCCATTTTCTATATTCTCACAAGTCTCACTAGGAACTAATTCACATATCTTAAAAAATCTGTTTGAAAGCTTATTTACTAGTTGTAAATAGGTGTCCCTGTTTTTTCTGTTTATGAAGTTCAGTATCTATTTGTAATTTCTGGGCAATGTCTATGTGCTTCTAGGCTGAAAAGCTGCTTACAAATATATAAGCAACTATTAACAGTTATAGGCTATATTGGTATGAATTGGTGAAATAAAGCAAAAAAATTATGGTAAATTTTAAAAACTAGTACAGATGTGATACTGCTGAGCAGCATGGAAAAATGTTCCTGGGTAGTGCCTTTATGAGCCTCTTTAGAATAAGGAACATTTGGACAAAGGGACCAGAATAATTTTGGGGAGTGTTGATCATAGAAAAGGATGAAATTAAGATACTTTTGACAAGAGGAAAAGTCATGTTCCTTTTTCTACATTAAACAGAAATCTCAGAGACCTGAAAACTGCCCAGGACACCTTGAGTAGTGATCAGATTGTAACAAAGGACAAAAGGAAAGGAATACAGGACTCTCTCTGCACTCACACCAAGTGACTTTGTAGAGTTTGATGGTAAAGTGACTCCTTTGAGAGCAGATAAATGCAAAATGCAGGTGGAATAAATATTGAAAATATTTGGATTTATATTTACCATGATTTAATTAATTCCCAGTAAAGACAGATTTCATGTTGCAGCAGAGAAAGCCCCAGAGTCAGAAGAAAGCATTAGTGGTGTTGCAAACAAAAGATTAGTCAGCAAATACTGACTCTGTATCAGCAGGTGGACTCTGTGAGATAATCCAGAATTAGAACTTTGCAAGGATTTCATGCAGAAATTCCAAATCTTTGCTGTAGTAGGTAAATATCTAGCACTAGCAACTATCAAAAAAAAAAAAAAAGGTAGTTGTTCTTAGCTGACTCTTTTTAAAAACACATTTCCTTTAGCATAGGGTTTTAGAATCAAGATTTGCTTTTCTGTGCAAGTCTGTGGAACAGTATAACAGAGTAAGTCCATGTAAGTGCTAGGCTCCTTACAAAAACGTGTTTCTCTCTGTTAAAGTCATTCCCCACTTGAATTCTGAATTTAACAATAGAAAATGTCGAAGTCTGGTCTTTCACATTTTCTGCATTGTTAAGGACATCTGTCTAAGGCAATCCAGTTTGAAGGACTATGTGAATCCCTAACAGAATATAGAACCTATCCCAGCTACTAAATTTTTTTTTAAATATCTTTGAAATGGATTTTTCTTTAACTCCTGCATTTTATCAGTTTCTACATGTTCATAAGATTTTAAGAAAGAGGTAAATTCAGTGCTAGTACTACCTTTTCTTCCTATCCAGTGGCATAATTTCTAACAAGTACAATAAGACTGGAAGACACGTCATTCTCAAAAATAATATTCCTCCCTCTGCAGGTAACATTATTTCTGAAATCTGAGATTTTAGTATAATTTGAAATCTCTTTTGAAAATACATTCCCAGCTTATTTCTAAAAGATTCTGCATGTGATTGAACCTGTGGTAGAAATTTGCAAGATACACAGTTAAATTGTGAAGGCAGGAAATGAAACAGCTCAGAATCTGAGCAAACTCTGGAGCATTTGCATTCCCATATTTAAATATTTGCCTGAATTACACGTGAACTATAACTTTTCACTCACTGGAATTTTTTGCATTCTCCGTAATAGTGCCAAGACAAATCAATGTTTATATTATTGCAATATATAATAGTATCATATTCAATCTCACATTTGTGTGAATTAGAAAACATTCAAAACCCCAATAATCTCTAGTAAATGAGGACAGGAGAGGGAGAGAAAAAAGAAAATCCCTGACTTAAAACAAAGACAGGGACCTACTTGCAGCTCCTGATGGACTGATGCAATACAATGAAGCTGGTGTATTCAATATAACTTTTAGAATAATTGCCTGGGAGGTAACCAGAAGAAGTACATTTTACTTTATCATGGTACATAAATAAAAGGGCAGACTAATTAATCATATAGCTTACTAAAAGTGCTTTTTATTTTGCCATTTAGTATGCCAGAAAGATCATTTTCTTTAATGTATATACCCAGTATTAACATGATTTAATCCATCATGTTCTGTATTATGAAATTACTTTGTTTTACTCCCTGATCCAGCTGAAGATCATTAACCCACACTATTTTCTAAGTCATACATCATTTGAGTGTATTACCTCATATAGCAAAAAAGCTACTTCCCTTGGTTATACACTCCAACTAAGAAATCATTTTTTCTGGATGTTGCTGACAAGAGGAGCTGTTTTCATTAGAAAGCAGATGGTTCACTATTTCGATTCTGTTTTACCTTCACATTTGCTCCAGCTCAGAGTTCTTTGCTGCCAGTTACCTCATTACCTCTCACAGCATCCATGTCCTACCTCCCTGACCTATCCAGAAAATGTGCTAAACAAGCAAGGGCTTTGCCTTCCCCCAACACCCTTTTTTAACTCTGCATCCTCACTGATTGTAAGTCAGGCTTCAAAAAGCAGTGAAAGTGAATCCAGTCATCTGAACAGTGAGTTAAACTCCCACAGTTCTGCAGGTGTTTGTTAGCTGAGAGTGTCAAAGGTGTCATTTACACATTCAGATTTTGAGCATGGACGTGAAGTCACACTGCTGATGAATTTGCCTCACAGAGCTTTAAGGCAGAATCTGATCTTCTATCATTTCATGTAGTTTGCAGTTTTGATGTTTATAATAGTGATACTTTCAATGCTGTATTCTCTGAGTCTGTAGGATGCACATTCTCCTTGGGCTGCCCTGGGTGCCTGGTAAGTGTCAATAAATAGTGGTCTGCAATGTAAATGAAAGGTGTGCAAAACAGAGTAATGGATCTTTCTGATTCTGCATGAAGACTGAATAGTTCCTGGAGATATATCTTGGTATTTTTAAAATTAAAAAGTATAAATGATGTTTTAAAATAGGACACTTCAAGTAACAGAAGTAATGCTTGTTAAGTTTCAGACTGGTTTTAGTAATCTCTAAACATTTGCTTTAAGAAGTAGAATTTCATTCCAGTATGGCAAGGAGACCAACTACTGTCATTGCTTAATAGAAAACCACATATGGGAGATTAAATCCTTAGAGGTAAACCCATCAGTACACACCGTCAGTTCCCCTACACTATGTTTTGGTTTTGATCATTCCATTCTGAGAATAATACTCAAACAATGTAGTAATAAATTCTACCTGCTTTGTGTAGTTTTTCTTGTTTCTACAATGTCCATCACAACATCTATTTTTATTATAGCTTCATGAAGTTTTCAGGGAGAGGCTTTCACTTTTTTTTTTTTTGCATATGCTTCATGACTCACGTCAAATTTACCTTTTATTATTACCCGTTGCACTTGCCATGTGTAAAGATCCTATCTTTTTTATGCACACTGAAAACTAATACAGAGTGTGAGAGGAATAAGAGGGTGCTGGGAGGGGTATTTGAGTTTGTTAATTTGAAGAACAACCTGTTCAGTAATCTTAAAGTGCATCATAGGTAGGATTGATTTAAAACAATGATCTTTGTAGAGTTTTCACTGAAATTGAAGGAAAAATAAAGGCCTGTAGTGAATGTGATGACAAAATTCAAGGAAAGCATCATAGATTTGGAATTGTTCCAAACATATATGAACACCAAGGACAATGTTTAGTTATACTTTAATAAACCACTCTACAGATGTTCTGAATGAGCTGGGGAAAAACATAACTCTTCAATATTAAGCAAAGCCAAAACTGAAGGTTCGCCTGCAGTTAACAACCATGTTCAATTATACTATATTTATGATGACACAATATTTAAGCTACTGAACCTGGCACCACAAATAGCCATGCATGTTGTACAGAGTGAAGAATAAGCAATTGGTTGAGCTTGATTTCAACCTGTCTGTTTATAACATCCATGGATTCTGGATTCTACTCTGTGCTGAATGAAGCCTCAGCATGAGGCTGGTTTATCCACCCTGAATAAACCTCAGAGCCATAATTCAGCTGCAAATAAAACAGAGCAAAAATAGGAGGTGCAGGTGTTGCTGATGGCACATCATGAGCCAGAAACTGAAAAAGGTGAGGCCTAGAGACAGATTTTCTTCTGCAGGAGGAGCTGAGTGCAGGTGCCACCAGGTCTTTAAAGGCAATGCCTTTGCACAGGGAAGCCTTTGTTGCAGAACTTTGAGCTCCTCTCATTGGTGTGGACAAGACTGTCAAAGTGATGAGAAAAGAACACAGCCTGCACAGGCTTCTGCAGGGACTGGATTATCCCACACTGGAGGATGTGCAGTGTCAGAATTTACTCCAGTAAACAGAGAAAAGATGGACTTTCGGTTTATGCCTCTGAGTGCTCCCCAGAATGGTATTTAGCATTGATGTCACCCATGCCAATTTTTTTTTCTGCTCAAGAAAGCATTTGAAACTACCAAATTTTGTTGATGAAAGTAATTATCAAGACTGAAAAAGGATATAACAACAAAAACGTATGAACTGTTGGTATGAAACTTTGTTTTCAGTATAAATAAGTTAGTGTATATTAAGTGAATTCACAACTGTTATTTATTAATAACAGTTGTGAACTTACTTAATATACACAAAAGGTTTTTTTCAAGCCTTTATTTTGTCCCTACCAGAATGCTGACAGTATAATCACAAAACAGTATAAAGTATCATACTCTGGTAAAATAATTCCAAACAAAACAAGTGAGAAGCCAGGGGGGAATTACAGCATAGGATCTTGACAAGCTGAAATAGAAAACCATAAAGTACACCAGGTGTCATTGTAGGATTTGTGTGTGAGTGACTGTATAGAGTGCACTGACACTCCTGATGCTCAAATAAATCACAGGGAGAAACTCCACCTGGTATTCTATGGGAATAAGTTAAGTACACTCTTTAGAATTATATCAAAAGCAGTTAAAAATATAAACCATTGAAATGTGATAGAACAGCAATTTATTTATGAAAATGCAATTTGCATTTTTGAACACTGTTTAACTTCCATGCTTGTTTTGCCAGTTTCAAATAACAAATTGACCATTTCAAATTCATAATGAGGTATGAAATAAATGAGAGGGTACTGAGGGTGAGTCATTCATTAATCATAAGCAAAACAGGGATGAAATCAAGGACACAGGAGCACAAACTGTAAAAGTAATAGGTTGCATAACCTTTGTATTTAATATTAACTACATTATGTTTTTCACATGAGTTCTGAGAAGTTGGGTTTTTATGTTTACATGAAACTAATCCAAGGTAAATTTTATTTCTCAATATTATTTTATGTTAGAGGTTGCCCTCTTTTTAATAAAGTAAAAGACAATGAATTCTAGCTTATCACACTGTTATGAAGATTTAATAGAAGGGTTAGCAGGAACACTGAAACCTACTGCAACTTTTGATTTAAGATATTCCACTTTTGACTAGAATGTACCAAACGCTTCATGTTTGTCATGGCAGATCTCCCATAAAGGACATAAATTCACCTGGAATTAGTTGTTTTGGCCAAAATAAGTTATTCTTCATATTCATCTGTCAGAGAAGGACAGAACAAGAACTATTATTTAAACCACTCTGTGTCTTTATCCTTCAAGAGTGCAATCCACAGTGATTACACAATGTGCAATAAAGTTGTTTACAGTTTGCAGGTGATGTGAGTATTTAAATAGTAGGTGTAGCTCAAATAGACATAATAAAAATCATTTGTTACCCCATGTCAGATTTCAGCAAAAAACCCCAACAATAAACCAGGTTGTAATAAGGCAAGGTGAAGTGGTGGCACAGCAAGGAGTCAGCTCACTCCAGAATCACTAAACAAATGCATCTCTCTGCTCGAAATCCATTCATTTGGATGCAGCTAGGATTGATGTAACTCTTTGTCATTATTTTGGGGTTTACTGGACAGAGAAGGAGAAAGAGAGGAGAGAAATCAGGGTGAGAGCTATGCAGATAACTTGCTGTTAGGACCGTTGTGTTTTGTGGCCCCCAGAGTGGTACCCGTGGCCATCCCCATGACCTGTCTGTGTCTGGAACTCTGTCTGTGTGGAGCAGGAGTGGTGGGGGTGATGCCTTAAGCTTATCTTCCACATTTGCAGATTCTGTGCCTGCTAGGGATGTAGTTCTGAGCTTCATATTAAGTGCCAATAGGCTCTCTTCACAGAGTAGGTAGACAAAACAAATCCTTTTCCTGCTGCACACCAAGGACAACTTTCAGGCCCAAAAGCACAAACAATGGTGGACTGAAGGGAGGAACAAGAAGGATGGGACCCTCACAACCTGAAGCTGTAATTGGACAATTAAAGCCCAATATGCAAATGGACCAAAACTGATAAAAATGTACGATCTGGTGACTGGTCAGCCATTTGTGTGTGGCTATTTGTAGTGGACTCGGGGCACAGCCCTGGTCAGGCCCTGTCCTGCCCAAGGTGGATCCTGAAGGCCTTTCAATAAATACCTACTTTAGCTCTGTCCAGTCTCTGTTTCAGATCAGCCTTCCAAGGCATCAGAGGTGACCAGCATTCTTGGGAGCCACGTGCTGGGATCCCCAGACAGCTCCCATCCCACCCAACACGGGTCCCACCAGGGGCTTGGTTGTCCATGCCAGTTTATCCTTCTGAACACACAAAGTGGAGATACTGGGCAGATCATGCCTCACTTCAGTCCTGTTGAGATCACAGGGCTCCATGTCCAGGCACATGAGCTGGTTGGAGTCACTGGAGGCAGGCTGCAGGGGCACTGATGTGCCCTGGGACCCTGCCCTCAGTGAAACGCAGGTTTGGCCTGTGTTTGCACCAGGGGCTGGGCCCCTTCCTGGCTCCTCCAGTCCTGATGGAGGAGCTGCACTTGAGCTGCTCCTTAGTGCCCTGTGGTTGTCCCCACTGTCCCACCCTGTGGCTTGCAGCCTTTAGTGAGGGGCAGCCCCTGGGCAGTGCTGCAGCCCTGGGTGGAAGGGCTGGAACCCCAGGGGTGAGAGGAGCTGCTCTGTGACCTGGGCTCTGACTGGCAGCAATCCCTGCTCACACTCTTGCCCAGCTGTAATTAATGCATGTTCCTTCAGTGCATAGCAATGTCTGACTAAGCAGTTGCCTACAGTTAGACTGTAAAACAGGAATTAATACAGCAGTGGTTAATATTCAGATAAAAATCATGATTCCTCAATATTTCCATTCACAGTTTTTGCAACGTATCTACATTTTATAAATTGTATTGGTGCTACTTTCACACTGTGCTTGAGGTGTTTCTTCCTTATATGAGCATCTATATATAAGCTGCAAGGTGTTAAAGCCAGTAATTGTTAGTGGTGTTTTTCTTTCTAAAGAAATGTAAAGGACATGCTCAATGAATAGATTCATATACAACCAAAAATGAGGAATTTGCCCAGACCTCTGAAAAATCATACATTCCACTAAGGCCTATGCAAGTAGGGAGATCTTCCTAATATATTTACCTTCTTTGTAGGTGCAGGTGGTTTAAATGTGGTGCTCTGGTTTAGATTCCAGAGCAAATAGGTTACCTATGATATTGTCATTCCCAGGAATATATTGCCAAGTAGTGCCTTTCTCAAGCAATATGGGTAAAGGGTTCACTCTGCCCCCCGTGGTCCTCTGCTTGAATGCTTTTCCCAAGCTCCAGATCAATCGTTAACTCCTCACTTTTAAATTAAAATGAAATACCATGGAGAAGAAAGGGAGCATAAATAATTCCAAAATCCTGAGAAATAGGTTTTCTCACTCTTCCCTCTCCTAAGCAAGACACTTAAAATGATGAAGCCCATGAAGTTGTCTCTTTCCTGGACCAGGTATTTCCAAATTTTTGGAAGCAATCTTGATTTTTTTCAGCAGAATAAACTTTTTTTTCAAGAAATCATTTAATTTTGTTACAGTCTTCAACTCAGTACCAGAAACATTTTGCTACAGACCTGAGAAGTCTGTCAAAGTAGAAAATTAAAAAAAAAAAAATCAGTACCATCAGAGGAATGTTTCCTTTTCAGATACCTTGCCCTGCTCTTTGTACAGTGTCTTCCACAATTAAACCCTCTGCATCTGAACTGGGCTTCCTCTGTACTGCAAACAATTCAGCTCTGCAGAGCTTCTGTTTTTCTGCTGTCAGAGGCTGTTCCTGCAGCACACTTGGAGGGTAACTTCATAACCAAAAGGTAAAAGGTGAAAAGAGTTTGGCTTTTGGGGAGACTTGAACTTATTTACATCTTCAGCATACTTGAAATTGCTGTTGAAATATCTACCAGTGTGTTCATGAAACGTCAAAGTTGAAGGAGTGGGTTTTAAGCAAATGCCTTCTCCCAGGTCAATGATTAACACTGTGAGAATTCAGCTTGGTATTTACTGTATCATGACACAAGTAAATTGGACTCCAAGCAAGTCATTATCTGTTGGTTTGGTTTTTTTTTAAAGTGTGCAATACCAAATTATTAACTTTTGTGGTAGAAGGGTTGTAAAAACGTGGGTCAGGAAGTACCCACGAAGTCTTGTGAGACTCATTTTTTCACACCTACTGTAGTATATAAAAAACAATGTTCTTATAGAAGGATTCCTGTTTCCAATGCAATATCTAAATCATTATATACATTAAAAAACTACATATCTGCCTTCATTATTGAATTAAAAAATAATCCTCGCATTCTCTATCTGTTTCTCACTCTTCATCATAGCAAACTGCACCTTCTGTTCCCTGCATGTTTCAGTGGACCAATCAATTCATCTATTTTCCTGCCAGATTTTGGTATGATCACAAAGATGTCAGCTCTGTGCCTATTACAAAATCAAAATTTTCAACCTTCTTAATTCTGTAGGAAGGGGGGTTTACTTCACTAGAAAAGTGCTTATTTGTTCCTGAAATGTAAATATTACCTTTCAGGAAAGATATTGCCTGGAATATTCTGCCTGAAATGTGAATGCTTCAGAAAATTACAAACATCTAAATTGTTGAGAATTTAGGTTAGAAGAAAAATACTTGGACATTATCAATTATCCCATTGTCAAGCCTGCATCTAGACCTCTCAGTCTGCAAAGACTTTAAGGTTCTAATTGCATTTTGCAATTCCCAATTTTTTTCATGGTAGGCTAGCACTGTTGAAAGGCTCAAAGGTGCTTCACCTAATTTTCCTTGTATCTCCAGACAGTATATGGCCAAGTTATTTAGATACAAATAAGCCTTGAGAATATCACCAAATCCATTCTAATTTCATTCATGCCTTGGAGATAATAATTTAAAGAGCTAGTCACTGCTTGCAATTAAGCATGGAGAAAATAGATCCGTCCCATAATTTATGTCTGCAAAGGTTGGGCTGGATTTGTAATTAATGTTTGCTCCTTTTAATGAAATACTCCAAAGGTCTGCACTTCTGTCATTCATGGAGGTAATTTTTCAATTGATTAGTAAAATAATACTTGAAAAGTAAATGCACCTGCTTTAGCACAGAAATGTCTTAGTCAAGTAGAGACAATGATTGGAGTGCTAAAAAAATATCATTTCAATACAGTAGAGACTGGAGTTTTACTCCTTCAGAATTCAGAACTCCCACTAAAGAGGAAAAAAAAGAGAAGGTAATTAAACCTCCAACAACTTCCTCAGCATGCTTTCATCCAGTTTAATTCCTGGGTGGTTTTCAGCATAGCTAAATACTTTTAGGAGCACACACCTGAGCTGCAAGTGAAATACGTCTGGAAAGCATAAGTTATAGCAAGACATAATTTTTATATTTGTGTATCTTGGTATTTTTGGAGGGCATGATCAAATAATTTCATTTTGGAAATTTGTTTTCATTTTGGATAAGCACTTAAAATTTGACAAGCCAGTTGGATTCTATTCTTATTTCCTTTTTAGGGTCAAACATCTTCAAACGTGCAAAGCAGCAAGACTGAAGAGTTAGGTTCCTGTGACTGCTGGCTAAAAATGGCTGGTAATGTCCTTTCTACAAAACACTCACTATCAAAGCAAATGAAATGAGAAAAAAAAAATAAAATAAAATAAAAACAAGCCACCTCTGCCTGTTTTCAGGAAATTGATAAGGGTTTCCTTCGAATTAATCCCTCCAAAAAGCATGTTTGATGACTTCTGCTGCTTTGCTAATTTAGTCATTTTGACCCAAAGGTTTACTAATCCTCTCCTCCAGAGATCTCCCGTTTTGTAGGAGTGGGTGTTATGGGAACTGACTGTAAGTTGACCAGACAGGATGTAGAGCAGAAGCTACAGTCTGTGCCAGATTTCTTGAAGGCCACAAACGTGGTGATCCCAGAGGTTTTGGACTTTGTGTCACCTGGGACAAAGATTTTCCTTTCAGATAAAGAAGCAAGAGAAGGGAACACATGTGGTGAAAGAAGCCCTTATCCAGTGCTCAGCCTAAGGGAGCAGAGTAATCCAGGCAGGGGAGCAAGGGGATGAGAGTCATCAGAACATTTCACTTTAAAGATAAGTTTATAGTTTTAATGCTGCAGTTTTAAGTGTTTGAGTCATCTGAAGGATCCAGCTCTTATTAAAGCATGAGCAAAGCAGCACCTAAAGACTTTTAAAAACCTGCACCTTGAACTCAGTATAACTCCCATTAAAGTCAATGGATGCTGAGTCAGACTCTAATTCTTTTTGCATCTTAGAGATTCAAAAGGTGAAAATCCTGGCACTACTGATGTTTTGCCATTGACCTCACAGGGTCAGGATTTCATGCTAAAAGCCATAAAATGGCACTGACATTTCGTCACTGCTGTCTTGGATCAGATTCATAACAGTGACCCAGGAGACAAAAATCTCCATAATCCATTACTAGTGTGCATCTACCCAATACTGTCTCAACACATTCTACCTTTTTTAAAGAGAGGAAATAATCTATAATTTGAGCTGCCTTTATTTTAATTCAAGTGAACAGGAATGTAAAAATCTTAGTATTCCTTTTTCAATCACACTATTTTAACCTTCTAAGTAAATTCTTGATTATTTTACATTAATTTAATTAGGAAATTCGCTTTTGGAAATTAAGGAGGTTTTGTTGGATGATCTGGGTTTTTTTGGTTTTTTGGTTTTTTTTTTCCAATACCTGTTCTAAAATGTCTTTGTAGTAAAACTGGAAGGCAAATTTCAGATTTATAGCACAGTTGAATGAAATGGTTATGATTAGCAGTGAGAACTATGGGGAGTTTATATAATTTATTAATGATCCTTAACAAAGTATTTAATTAAAGACCAGCTGGAAAGATAATCTTGGTTAATAAAAGGAAATCAAGGAATGAAGTGATTTCTGTAACGTAAGAGTACTTGCAATATATGATAGATACTGCATATCGTTAGCAGTTAGATACAATAAACTGATAAAATAAAAAATGATTCTGCCCTCCCTCATTCAATTTTCAAGATTTCCAATGCAAAATACTGACTGTGCATTACAGATGATAAAAGTAATAGATTCCAAATTTACAGATAGAAATGTACTGAAAAATACAATTTAAAATTTGTGTGAGAAATAATGTTATATATAAAATGGGTGCTTTGGCATAAGTCGTTGCACTACTGTGGCAGTCTCAGGGCACCCGAGGAACGAGGCAGATGCAGCAGCTCAAGGGGATGCTCCTACTGCTTTATTCTAAAAATTTGACTCCATATATACATTTTTACAAAAGGCCAGAGATTGGCTACACAGGTTGCCACCTCTTGACCTGGATGGTGAACATCACCGTCCATCACGTTTCTCCTCCCAGAGGATAAGAATGTAAACAATAGATAAATGCTAAAAATACATATTGTTTTTGTGAAGCTGCGTGAGAAACTCCAGTTCAAGAGTGTAAACAACAAAAAAGCTTTTGCATCAGGGTGACACACGACTTTGTGGCAGTGTCCAATGCTTTCAATTATAATTCTGGTTCTTCCCTTTGGCAAAGCTTGGCCTCTTATTAGCTTTGGTTTTATAACTTCCATCACAGTGCTAGTCTTGCTGCTCTACTGGAATCAATGGGTTTGATGTCTTTAAATACAGGCATAGCTTGAACTGGGGGTGATCTGCTTATTAAAACAGTAGATGTTTACATTTGGAAATAAAAAAGCCTGCTTGTGAGTTTTGCACAAAATTTCCTTCGTTCAAACTTCTCCTTGTTAAAAAACTGCAGATCTTAGAGATGTTAGGGGTACTTATATTACTTAACTTGGTTTCTCTGCCCTCTTTCTGGAGAAGTCTGTGGAGACTAATTTAAAAATCTCCCCAATATTTCTAGAGGAAAGTGGTGTGAACATTCCTGTTGTGTCAAACTGCACTCTTGAGTGCATGTTCTGAATTTACTGGAGTAGCCTGAGCTTTCCACCCTCAGTGAGGCCTTGGTGTCCTCTGAGTTTTATGCAGTTGAAGGTCCAAGTCAGGAGTGGTATATTATTTCTAAGGAATGTGTATTTAAACACAGGTTAATAATAAGATTTTAACTGTTTGCTTTCCTGTTAACATTAATGAAAGCATATATTTATATGCTGTGCCTTTGAAAATTAATTTCCTGGACTTCTCTAGGGATATAAGGGTTGTGCACAATGCATAGTTTTCCCTTGTATTATTTATTAAGGGAGGGTTATAATCTAGTAGCAACTCCCTTTGTACACAAATTTTTAAGCTCTTTAAGTCACTTTAGTTGTGCTGAACTTTGAGGTGAGGATGAAGCCCTCCTTGTGTTTATTGGGAGTTCTTCTTAGAATGTGAAACATGTTTATTTCCAGAACACCGTGTAAATATTTCTTAAAGAGGTGCTTTGCAAATAAGCTATTATGGTACTAAAGAAAACATTGATTAGTTTTAAATGGCAGTAACAATTCAAGTGTATGTAAAGACAAGTGCATTTTCTTTTGAGGTTAAGCCTCTGAATTTAATAATTGAAGGAAGAAAAACAATAAGGTGCAATAGAAGAAGCTTCTGTGAAGTGCATTATGCAATTATGACTGCCATAACTACAATTGCCTTTCCAGATCATAGCATGTTTTCCTCTCAGAGAAAACAAAACAATTTCTAATAATTTTTTATTTGGAAAAATGTACTGTTTGGAAAAGGTTGTATGCTCTGTGATGATTCAGAAAATCAGTGGGTTGGTTCAGATCTGAAAATTCAAGACACCATTCAAGTGAATACAGTATGAAGCTGAAGCAATCTATTTATTTTTAGCTTTGTCAAAGTTGTTTTCAAATTTGAAAATTGTCTTTAGGGGATATCTTTGCCAGTTCCCTCAATTAAATCATGTTACATTTTGCTTAACATACAGAAGACCAGAATTATTAGAAGAAAGGTTTTGGCTGTGTATTGTGCAGTTTAACTTGGTGAATTGCATTAGTCATTAAGTGTCTAGATCAGAGCCTGTGTGCTGGAAAGATCCTGTGTGATGGCTGTGCCTACATAGTCAAATTTCTTGCAAAAGGGAATACTATAACCTCTTCTTCATCACATAAAATAGACCAAGAAGTAGGACTACAATTATAGTAGCAAAGATTCAGATTATACTTTAAAAAAGTAGAGATATTAACTAAGAGGTTGTACTGTATTAGGCTCAAAATTATAATGAGGAAAGGTGGTGGGAAGGCGCTTGGGTTATGGAACAATTTGTTAGTGGAAACCACAGTCTGATCCATAGTTCAGAGAGTTTTGTCTAGTTCCAGTCACAGGCACATTTTAATTGTGATGGAGTAAAATTCACTCATATGAAAGAAATGTCATGGTTAAAGTATAAACATGAAGTGTAGGTGTTAAAAATTGTAGAAGTGAACACTGGTGACCTCACCCCTTATGAGTCACACCTATATCCAACAAAGATAAGTGTGAAGGGAGTGGGTTAGCTGTTGAGGGGGATCATGAGGAAGAAGGATCCTGGGGACAGAGAATCACTGCTGTGAGGTCAGTCTGGGCCTGTACTTGGAACCTGCAGACACAGTCTAGTTAGGGAAAAGCCTGCAGTCACAGTCTAGCTAGGCAAAAGCCTGCAGTCAGAGTCTGCACACTAATCCCTGCAGTCAGAGTTCTGCAGGAAATAACCAGCAGTCAGAGGTTGCAGGGGAAACCTACAGCAGGAGCTTGCTGCAGCCAGGGTCAGTGAATAGTTGGAGTCAGGATGGCTGAGCTCTAAAGAGGAATAAAGCAGAACCCTTTTCATGCCGTGATAAACCAGAAGTCTGTGTCTTGGCTCATTTCTACCCTCTAACAAGAGGGCTGATGCAACAAATAACTTTCCACAAAGAAAGATTTCTAAGAGTCCCTTCTTTTTCCTTGTGGGGTGTAGGTTAGGAATGAGTACTACAGTTGGATCCAAACATTTAATTAATGTGCATCTTGTTTGCTCAAATCATGGCTATAACTCCTCTGTGTGTTGCAGCTCTTTGTGTTTCATATCAAATTTTCTGAAGTCACTCATTCTGTTTTCTGTGGATGCTTGTGTGTTCATACAGACGTGCACTTTCATTTGCAGTGATTTCTGATCTAGCTTAGTTTTGTAAAGACTTCCAGCTCAGTAGTATTAAAGATGATAAATGAATATATAAATCTAAGGGGACAGTATCAAGTTAATGGTGAAGAGGGTTGTTTTGCATAAAATAACCATGGTTTCCAACATTTCACAAAGTCCATTCTCAGCTTAATATGTGCTGATAAAGATCCATTCTATACAACAGTTTCCTCTCATCTTGTGACCCCATATCTGCTGTTTTTCCTTATGTCTATTCCTCTTAAAATCCAATTTTCTAGTTATACTAGTATTTATTAAAAGCTTGACTGCAAGGTCTTTGTTTACCCAAAGATCTATTTTCATCATAACTGTTTATAATGATTAAACCTCAACAACTTAAACACTTTACACAAAATAATGTATTTTCAATAAATTGAAATATTAACCAATCATATGTAATGGTTCAGTTCTAGCAAATGGATTGCTAGAAATCCTTAGGGTTTCATATAAATTGAAAACTGTATTGACTGACCAGGCTGCACTCGAATTGCATTGCATTTGGATCAAAAAGCATAGAAAAAGTTCTCATTATAGTTCCCTGACATTAATTTGAGCATTTTTATATGTGTGTCCTATTAAGTACTTTAAGTGCTTTTTGATAATTGTGCTTTGTAGTTTTTACAGCACTTCAGCCTATTCCCAGTTCAATTTCCTCTTTTATCCGATGTTTGAAATATTGATTTCTGACAGATAAAAGCAAACCTTATAATCTCAGCAGCATGCAATAAGTGAGTAAAAGGGGGCTACAGAATGCATCAGGGAATGGTCATATTTGAAACCGTCTTTGTTTTATTACGTTTCGTCAACAGAATTTACTTACTGCTTGCTGATATTTATGTAAAAGCAGGACTCCTGATAGTCCGGTGATATTAGCAGTTCCTGGTATACTTTTGCATTTAGTAAGATAAAAGAAGAAACTCCCTTGGTGGTTGATGATTGCAGCTGCTTAATCTGCTGTCAACTGGCTTGAAGTAACTGTGATTTATCTTCCTCAGATTGTGCAGCGTCGTGTCCGTGAACTTCCAGAGTTTGCATTAAAAAGTGACAGAACATCAGAGTGCCAGAAGCTTTTCATATTGTGGCCTTGAAGGTAAAAGCAAAAGGAACTATCTTGGTCTGTGTTTGGGAACACTGTCCAAAACTTCTGCAAAGCTCTTGTGACATGAAAAAGATCTTAAAGAAATGGGTTGGGATTTTGACCATGGACTAAATACAATTAAGAGATGCTAAGGAGTAGCTCTGGGGCTGTGCATGTTTTCAGGATGTTTCTTCTGCAATTTCTAACAGCTAGAAAGAGGTATCCAGTCTAATGCCATGAATAGTTAGTGGCATGCTAAGAATTCAGTTGGCATTTATTTCCTTTTCATTATCCAATCTCTCACAAAGTAATATTCCCTTAAACATCTCTACTCAGCTCCATCAGCACCCACAGTAAACGAGCAGAATAAACAGGGAATCAGCTGCTTCGTTCCGGGCAGTATTTTGTCTGAAGTTCTGAAAATTCAGAATGCTATTTTAGAAGGTGAGGAAAGTTCCTCAGTAGCTTTGGCAATCAATAGTAAATCCTATAAAAGTGACAATGGAACAGTCTCTATCCTGAGCACCAGGTTAGGAGGAAGCCGAGTATCTTTCTCTTGAGGCATCTAAGGGGGATTGATGTACCTGAGAACACAAGCAGGTGAAATAAAGGGGGGAGAAATATGATTTTTAATAATGTAGACATTTTTAAGATCAACACAGATTTTATTCAACCCCAAATTAGCAATTGTTAATTCAGAAACTTTTTTTTTTTTTTTGCTCAATCCTGGAAACACTTAAAATTATTATCTTGCATCTAGATCTTCACACACTTGGGTATAGAAATGTTTTCAAATAAAAGACATTTAAAAATGCTATTTTAGTGAATTTTGATTATTATGGACTGGAGCTGGAATTCTGCCAGTCACTTAGCAAAAGTTTACTCTCTGATCAATTCAAGTTTTCATTACTAAGCAATTAGTGTTTAAAGTTTTAAGTGATAAGCACTTAACTATGTTCTGGAAATAGTGGGTTGGTGATAGCAAAGCCTGACAGTGTTCTGAAGAATGGCAAGCTTGGAAAAGGGATTTGGTTAAGGCTGTCAGGGAGAAAAGATCTTCTGAGCTCTCCAGGAATTGATCATATGGCGGAGCAGAGCTTGCTTGGTGGCAGAATGTGCTAGAGATGCTGCCTGTAGGGGAGAGAGAACAGAGGAGTAATTAGGAAAGCTTGTTAGCCCAGGGCTTGGGTTTAATATGGTCAGAGCCAGAGCTCCAAACACAAGGATTATGGTGCATGGCCCAGTCAGTCCTCACTCCATCCTGATGCCGACATCAAGGTGTGCCATGACATTCCCATGCCAGTGTGTCAGCACAGGCAGGGAATGCTGACAGAAAATGAGGGCTGACTGGAGTTAAGCTTTGCTGGAAAGATTCTTCAGTGATGATCTGACAGCTGGGAAGCTTGGGCCAGCTGAACCACAGAACTGAAATAATTAAAAAGACAAAAAAATGGTTGAATTATATTTAACAGCAATGTTATGCCATTGAATATTCAAGTACAAATCTATAAGACACAAATACAGCAACAAAATCTCTCCTATTTTGGAATATGCTAGCTGCACCCCACCCAAGTTTCTGTCTCAGCAGACCCACACAGAAATGTGTATACATGCAGGTTACAATCCTGTATGTTCCCATATATATGGGTAAAGTATAAATACAAGGATTTTGCAGTGGGTGATATAACTGTAGACAATGTCCATTAGAATTTCAAAGGAGCTACTTAGCGTTTTTCATCTTGGATAAGTTATTTACAGTTCACTATTTAAAGGGAAAAGCATTGGAAAAGGTTTATCTTCTAATAAATCAAGACCATTATGGCGTCAAGTCACAAAGCCTAAAGGTATAAAGGCAGTTGCAGAAGCTGTGTCTTGCAAAATATTATGTATACTGTATTATATTGGGTAGCTGAATTAAAAAGGCTTCTATGAAGAATTATAAGCAATTAGAAATGGAAAAGTAGAATGTGGAAGAAATAGCACTGATAATTTTTGGTTGCGGCTCTTGTGGGACTCAGGTCGGGAAAAAAGCCATGGAACACATCAAGTGATATTTTCTAGTGGCCTCTGAATCTGACACTGTAAATAATGCTGCAGGCATGCACATTCCAGTATTATAGCTGATACAACTATCTTAATGCTTTTATCTTTGAAATTTCATTTTAAAATTTGAACCTCAGTGTTGCAACTGATGGGACTGCACACATCAAACTAATGCTGGTAAAACTGTGAGGTGTTGAACAGCTTCAGAATACTAAACTGTAATATCTCTAACCTTGTATATGGGAAGGATGTGTTGGCCTCAAACATCTATTTAGTTGCTTTGTTTGATGGGAATTTTTTGTAAAAAAAAAGAAAATTGATCAGAGATAATTCATCAGACAACCTCAGAGCGAGTTCAGGTGTGCAAGCACCTGTGATTAAACAGACATGCAGCTATGGATTTTCATCATGCTGGTCATCCCTTACCATCAGGTTTCTTGGCTGTGGACCCACAAAAGTCTGTTTATGCAACCCAAGTCAGTCAGAACTGCATTCCCTGAACCCCAAAGAAGATTATTGTCAAAATCAAAAGGCTTCACAAAATCAGTTACTTTCTCTAGAGCACTTTTTTCCTATGCAAGAAAAAGCTGCTTTCCTTCAATATATGCAGAATAAAATGTTTTCATTTTTCCTTCCTAGTTGGCTTGTTTTGAGAAGGACTGTTTCCCATGATACTGTGGTGTAAGACAAGCTTACACTGCCTTTTCAGGAGGGTGTTTTAGGCCTCTGTTACATCAATATTTGGCTTTTTGCGTAGATATAACATGAAAAATACCTGTGTGGTAAAGGATTGTATGGTCCTGGCTCGTGCCTTGTGGTGATACTGAAATATGAGTAAAGATCACTGGTGCAACTCACTTACATAAAAATACCACTCTTACATTTAAGGACAGGTATTCCTGACAACAAAAAAAAATGTATTTGGCTATTAATGTTCCTAATTTAAAGAAGAAAAAAATAAAAGAGAGATATGGAGAAAAAAATAATCTAAAATAAAGTTGTCCCTGTAGTAAGAGCAGACATTCAGCTGTTATAAATTGGCAATGATCCACTGGTTTCCATAGAGCTCTGCTGATCATGCCAGCTGAGGAACTGACCCTGAATATTATCAAAGTTTTCTTGGAGGTGGCAGGAAAATAAATCCTTTACAATTTCCTTTTTAAGAACTCAGGATTTCCGTTTTTATAACTGCAAACTTTCAGAATGAAATGTGGAGCACAGAGACAGGCAACACCACTGACTGTGTTTGATTAGGATAATCCTTTTTTTCCTTCTATGTGGTTACTACAGCTAAGCAATTATTTATCATACTTTCAATTGCTTGAAGCACTGTAGACTACAGGTTAAATATTCTCATGTCAATGTGAGCTTCTGCTCCAAGTTCTCATTGAAATCTAATGACTTTCATCTTCAAAAGAAATTTTAATGAGCTCAAAGTATCTACCCTTCTGTTTTAATTGTTATACTTCACATTCTGCAGATCAAAACCTCCTATTTTTCTTTTTTTTTTTCACCTGAAAGTGTTGTTGACAAGTTCTTTCCGGAGCTCTCTTCTTCTGTCCACTTTTTATTGGTAATATTCATGTAAGATATAAATGCAGAAATATGCAACACATGCACATTTAAACCTGTAACAGACCTAGTACTTACCCCTGAAGTATGGAACATGTGCCAGGCACTGTTGCTTTGATTGGCCTGAGATCAGGGATGTCTCAGATGTGGCTGCCTGTAACAGTCAAATAAAGCCATTAAATCAGTGGTAATAAATGTATTTGCTACGAGTACCAAGACTTTTCCTGGATTACTTGTGGAACGAAGCACAGAAGGAAGTTTTTCTGTGCTCATGTGTGTAGGCAGCTGCACAGATACTGTTGTCCTCTCCTTTTTTCCTTTTCATGGGCCTGCTGCATGTATGTCTTAGGTGCCATTTATTAGTCCCACTGACATCTTCACACATTCTTGCGTTTTCATAATTTGCTGTGAGCATCTTTCTTTCACTCATCCTCATAAATATTAATTACTGTGGTCTGGTTGAGATGAATACAGGTAGACAGCTTTTCAAGTGGAAAGTTATTGGCTTCTTTCTTTAAAGCTGCAGTCTTGAATTCCAAGTTCTGATCAATATTTAACGTGTAGATGAAGTGGGTGTGACCTGGGACTGGCTGCCAGCAATTGTAGAGGTTGGAGTGCTCTGAAGTATCTGCCCTCAATAGTTGAGTTTCCAGTATTCTTCACAGGAAGCATTTGATTTTTTTCTGTTCCTCCAACCCTTTAGAGAGGATTATTTCCCTTTTGGTTTTTTATAAAATTCTATAATCTATAGCATTTTAGTACCTTGCACTGAAGGGTGAAACTTTGCTGTGCCAGAGAGGGTGACCCTGGGAAGTCATTACATGCATTGCATGTACTAAATGGAGAGAGACTGAGTGATTGTATTCTCAGGTCTACAGATCTAGAATTTATTTTCTGTTGTGCTCCTCTGGCTGTGCATTTGATGAACTTATGAAGAGCTGTGCACTGCTGTTCCAATAACAATGGCTAGCAGGCTGTTAAAGTGTTGTTCTCTGCTAATTACTAAAGGTGGGCCACCATTAAATTTAGATATAAACTGTAAATATATATTATCAAAAGGTTCATCATTAATGCTCTCACTCAGCTTTTGTTACTGCATGAAACCTTGGGAGAATGCAGGGGAAGATTTTTTTGCTTGATCATGAGAAAGGAGGTATGCAGCACAAAAATGTTCTACCTGCATTTTAAGGAGGTATAAAGTGCAAGATTCAGTTGGATGTATATTGCACTTCAAGAATGATTCAGGCCCTTGAAGCTCTACAAAATCTGTGTGGTGTTTAGAATAAGTGTTAAATCTGTCTTCATGAATCCTGAAGTAAAGGAGTGAGACACAGATCTAGATCAGATCTGAGTATTCTTAAAACTATTTTTAGCAAAGAAATTACAAGCTGATACTTGTGCTCATCTCTCTACATGACACTTTAGGTTTAGAACTCAGTTATTAGTTATTAGGGAATTTTCAAAATTGTTCTTTTTTCGCTACTTAATTTACTATCAGTCATCCAAAGACAGATTGGTAGGATATAAATGAAATGCTATAATTATACAAGGGAGTGGGTCACTGACCTTTGGATTGCAATATCTTGTCTCTTTTGTCCTTTCCTTACACCACCCAGTCTACAGGATGAAATTGCATCTTTTTCTTTGGTTGTCTCAAGAATGAGGTGGTATTGGAAACTAGTGAGGCATGGCACAATGTAGGTGTTCATAGCTTGCAATAATTTACCCATTTTCATTTTGTTTGATTTTATTAACACCTGTGTCTCCAGGGAACAGAGGGAGCAGGGGAGGAAAGGAGAGAATACTTCAACAATAATCTAATGATCAGCACTTACACTCCCCCCAGCCCTGCTGTTATGTCAAATGTCAGGATACATCACAGCCAAGCAATTTATAATACAAAATGCATGGATATATAAAGGAAGAGGTGCAGATGGTGGGAAGCTCTGTGTCATGACATACACACAGACATGGAGGACAGCAAGGGAGTCATTAAAAATATGGATTTTTTTTGTAATGCAGTGGCTGTTTGTCAGCTGGTGTAATTGGCATACATCAATGGAACCACTCAGAAATATACCTTCTGAGGAATTAGGCACTTAATGGAACTTAATCAAAATTCCTTACAGAAGAGCAAAAAAAATTCTTGAACATAATTTGGAGACAAAGGAAAAAGCACATAAGGAAATATGGGATTGCAGTCTGCTGAAACTTCATCTGGGTATTAGTTTGTGGAGCATTTCTGTAGATATTGGTATTCTAGGCAGTAGAATGCCAAGATTTGCTATCAAGTATTCTGAGATTTGAGAAATTACAGTAGTGTTTTGTTAGAGACCTTATTTCAACATAAACAAATAAGTTCATCAGCAAACTTTTAAGTCAGAATCAAAAGAAGAATTTTAGTAGTGTCATATCCTTTTCTTGTCCTTTTGAGTTGTTAGATAACTTTTTTCAGTAGGGTGTAAATTTAGCATTGTAATGGCTTACCTGTCAATATTCCATTTTTAATGTTATAAAATGAAATAGATCTGCACAGAGTACTATGGGGCCAACCCTATTTTGCTCACCTGTGATTATTTGATCTTGGTAATTAACAAAGCTATTTCTTTATTTGCTAAGAAATAAATCATATGTGATTTCTTCATATTCATGCAAATGTTATACTTTCAATAAAGCTTTTCCTAAAAGTCCTACTTGCTTTCCATTTCTGAATATGCATCCCTGTGTATTGTATTACTCAGACTAGCATAGATAAAAATCCAAAAAATTTTTGCCAGATTATAAATAAATTTTTTAAAAAGGCATAAAGTAGCTCAATTTTATAGTCTCTTTTCATAAGGACTTAGCATCTTCAATATCTGACCGCAGTAACAGAACTTTTGTGGTTATATGCTCTGATCTTTCAGACATGAATTCTTCATTCACAGTCTCAATGGGAGGGTTTGTTCTTTTCTTTGTTTTCTTGTGATCCATAAATATGGGAATCTGGTGAGAGGAAGGGATTGAGAGGAAAGGAAAGGGTAAAGTGCAAAAAATCCACACAGGCAGCTCTTCCTTATCACCTGTCTCATCCTAGGGAAAATTGAAAGTAACACAATTTTTAAGATACTGTTATTACATGAGTTTAAGCTGTGAAGAGAACAATTCAAGTCTACTGTCAAAAAATTCTCTTTTTTGACTCTTCATAAGCATCCTCATTGATTTTTTATTTTTTTTCCTCTTTGGGTACAAGAGTAGAACAGGTAACAGTGTCAAGTTTGATATTTAGCAAAACAAAAGATTGTTGTAGTGTCTTATTGTGCAGGTACCATTTCTTGATAAAAGCCCTCAAGACGTGAATTACGACATCAGTAAAAGCATATTGAAATAGAAGGTACAGTGTGGGTTATACACTAAGAGAGAGCTGAACTTAAAAAAAAAAAAAAGTAAATTGAAAATCCTGTATTCTGTTTTGAATGAATTGGGGTTTGAAATCTTAGGACTTTGAGTCTTCAGCAAAGCACAGAAGGGTGTGTTGCACTGCAAAGGACAGTGATCTGTGGGCTAATGTGGGCTAACCCAGCTCTGCAGTCAGGAGCAGGGCAGCAAGGTGATGCTGCACTTTTATTGCTCTCACTTGGAGGAGCTTTGTGGTGCCTGAGCTGGTGTTTCTGGTCACACACCCGAGCTGGTGTTTCTGAACTCTCACCTGAGCTGGTGTTTCTGGTCACACACCTGCACCACAGAGGTGGCAGGCAGCTCGTTTAGAGTTACCACAAGCATTTATACACACGGCAATACATCAGAGTAATCAACCTTATCAGATCTCTGATTTAACATGCCTGTAAATCATTGGTTTCACTTAGCTGAATTTTTTAATAATTGGGCTTTTTAGTTATAATTGAACATGACTAAGGTTTCAAACAAAACTTTATTTAAAATTTAAAAGATCAAATGGCTCCTTCCCCCCCCCCCGCCCCGAAAATATTGCCTGGTCAACTAAAAAAACAGCTGCTGTTATTTGTGGTATTAAATTCAATCATGTGAATTTTCTCAGCTGAGTGAGGGAGAACATGAATAGAAAGACAAAAGATTGTGGAGCAGCAAAAAGAAAGCCACAGAACAGCAGAAAGTGAGAACTGAAGGCACCTCAAATGGCTTCCAGGGCCTGCCATGACTGTCCTAAGCACAGGTTTGTTTGTAGGTTACTGGGTTTGTAGCAGGCAGTGGCAGCTGAAGGCTGGGACAGTCCCTTATTGCTTCAGTGCTGTAGGGCCAAACTTGGGGAAGGATGCAAGGTGGCCAGCAGCTGTATGAACGGGCAAACTCTGATGTTATCTTCCTCCTCTGTCTTGATCTCAGCCGATCATCTGTCACAGGCTGCTGCTCTGTGAGTGTGGAGAGTGTGAAGTCAGAGGAGAGAGGCACAGCCCCAGTTCCCCAGAGCCACATGGTGTGCAGGTGGGCAGCAGAGCTGGCCTGGCCGTGTGCGAGGGAGAGGAGTGTGTTAACACATTCAAGAATTTACATCCTCCTGTGTATGTGCCCATACTATTGCTTTCTGCATGTTGAGAACTCTCTGGTTTTCCTAATTCCATCACCTCTGCAGAGGGTGAATCTGTTGTCCCTTCCTGCAGGTGAAATTAATAACCCCACAGGTTGTGACTGTCCAGGGATACTAATTTGAAAAGTGTTTTGTACACAGTGTTTCAGCCCCCTGAGTGCTAAGATTTGGCTGGAGGGCAGTTTAAACTCTTATGGTAATTCTAATAGAAGAGTTAATTTCTTGCGGGATTTTAGGCCTGGTTCTCAGTTATGTTGCAAGACACATCACTAAAATATTGTAGATAAACTGTACAATTTCAGCTCATGAAAGAATAGGTGTCTTGTTAACCCGTTTCTCAGAAACTGATTGGGAACATATTCCAAGGAGTTTAATTGGATGCTGTTTATAAACTAACTGTACTGAACCTGGACTGATTCCAAGATTGCAATTATTATACTGAACTGAACAATGAGAACTCAGTTTCAGTGGCAATTATGATACTAATGTATGTGATAGTTCTTATGTCTAAATTTCTGATCTGATGCACCCCATGGGAGGAACAGCAGTGAGAACAACCTAAGTCAGCACTTGTTCTACTCTAGTAGAAATGTTCTAGCTGATTCTAATAACACTGCAATACACTCCCAGTGAGAACCCCCTTCTTCTTCACTCACTCTAGTGCTATAAGTGCTGTGAACTTTGAAAGGATGAACTTTTCACTGTCCTGTAAGTGCTGTGAACTTTGAAAGGATGCAAAAAAAAAACAACCTAACATAGTTATGATCTTAATAATGCTTAAAGAACAACATCATCCAACTGCTGCCAATAGCAGCCTTTAAACAGATGAAGTTAGTTGTCTCCTTTTTTTCTCTTTCAAGGAGAAGGTTCACAAAAAGATTTATAACAATATCATCTCTAGATGATATTAACGACAAAAAAAAAGATATATATAGTCTAAATTGCCATTCATCTGTCTGCTGAGATATTAAGATTCCCTGGTATCAGATTTGTTCTGACTGCAATGTTGTTTTTTTACTGTGATAGAAGGTTTCAGAGCAGGAAAATAAAGGAACCAGAAAAAAAGACAACATTATAGTCAACTTTGGAAGTCTATTTGCAGAAAAGTTGTTTCTGGCAGATTAAACATTGTAAATTTCAGTGCTTCATGTGGTGATAAACCTTCCTTCTCCTGGAAACATGTCTTTCTAGGCACCATGACAGTGTGCAGTTTTAGCATGTTATAATGAAGTGGTGATGTTCACCCACGGCCCCACAGTGCAGAGCTGAGAGACAGAGTGAGGAGGCTCACCTGCCTGGGGAGCACCTGCATAGGTGTGCCAGATACACAGAAAACTGCCAAATGTGTAGAAAGCTTTGAGATAAAAGCTCCCACATGTAGCTTCCCAATACTGTGCACCAGAATTCCTCCTTGAGGGGCAGCCTCTTGGGATGTGCAATAAAAACAAGCAAGGTCCAATTACCTAAATAAACTGTGAGCCTCGTCCAGTACAAGTGATAGCACTGGGCCCAGATTTTGAAATGAACTAGCAAAGATCACAGCAAGGATTTTTTCATGTGAGATGCTGCAACCCAATCTTTTAGGAGCTCAGTGGCCGGAGCCATGAGATGCACCCCGGAGGGCACTGCCCTGCTGCCGTGGCACAGAGCTTTCCACCAGCCTGTGTGCACACCAGTGAGCTCTAGCTCTGCCAGTTGCACTGCCTGTGGGCCTGTCCCAGCCCTGCTGGGCTCCTGATGGAGCCATTCTTTCTGGCAGCAGAGCAGTTTCTATTCCTCACTTCCCCCTGGTGCCGTGTCCTGCACAGCCCAGTGCGGCCACGACTGACAAACCATCTGGGTTCAGAGCTCCAGGGGAAGGGCATGTGTGCCTCTCAGGGGTCTGAACACAGGGGGAAGCCTGCACTCAGCCTGTTTTAAATAAACCATCTTTCTTGCTTTAAAGGATTTTGATGCACCGAGCTGTGGTCTGTTCTGAAAGGCCCTGCTCTGACATGCTGAGTTGCTTCTTTCAGTGTAAGCAACCACCTCCTTCCCAGCAGCCAGAGGAATCAATAAGCTGGATTCAGGTTGCTGAGAGTGCTGATTTGAGAGAGAGAGAGGAGTGGGTTTAATCCCGTAGCATTCATGGTTTGTGTGTGCACTTTATGTTTACAAACACACATAACCTTTGCAATTTTTAGTGATACTTTTGTTCTATCTGAATATTCAACTTGCTGTCTGTTTAATCAAATCCATGACTTGGGCTATATTCTGGCTTGTCCTGCAGGTCAGTCACAAGCACATTAAAACCAGTTCAGCTTCCCTTGTTCACCTTCATAATACTACTGAAATCACAGGGTGTAAAAAGAAGTGGGGTTTGGCATCTTTCACAGGCTGTTTTATTCACTGAGTGAAGAGTAACTTTGACCTCCCCTGTATTCTTATGCCAGAGTCTAACAAGTAGACCAAGTCTGTTGGCTGTGCATATCAAAAACTCCTATTAAAGTCAATGGAAAATCAAGTTTGGTTTTGTTTTTGTTTTAAATGAGGAAAAAGTCATTCTCTGAATCAAAACTATTACTGGGTTCAGTGAAAAAAAGGTTTAAATAGTTCAAATTCAGTTTGTTAGAGTTCTCTTAACATGTATACAAAATCCTTCTGTTTGTTGCTTTAATGCTGTTAGGCTGTATTTTTTAAGGCATGAAATTTTCCTAAGAAAAATGGGTTGAGAGAACTTGAGATAAATTTTGGACAGATAAAAACACAAGTACAGTACTTAACTTCACACATAGCATTACCAACAAAGTAGTCTGTAGAGACTGAGCCTGAAATGCATATGGAAGTTCTTCACATCAGCTAGGTATTGAAGGTTGTGTTTTATGAATACAGTACATTAATTGATAGATATGAGGTAGCAATCAAAATGTAAATAGAACTTGGTTTACATTAGTACCCAAGTTTGCTGTATAGATATGTAATATATGCTTTTAGGATGCTGAACTCAATTTCAAAGCATATCTTTAATTCATGAATTGTGAAAATGAATTCCATTTGTGGCTTACAAAATACTGTGATTAAAAATTATATATTTTCTGAGCCAAACCAACTTCATAATTTCACATTATTCCTGTATTGAAAGCTCTTGTTTATTCCAAAAGCATTGCTACCTTTTTTTAATATCATGAAATAATGTTCAGTTGACCAATTGCTTTTACTGTGACAGCTGCACTTTTGGTAGATTCTGATAAACCCAACTTAGGTTAAAGGCAGTATTTCATTACTAATATTGATAGATGCTTTACATATTTAAAGGACCATATTCAGAGGCACGTGTTGTGCTGTTTCTGGTTATACATTTATGGTTTGTGTGTGAAGTCACACAGGGGGATAAAACTCCTCAGCTGCTCTGCTTTCCTCTAACTGAAGGGAGGAAAGGGCACAGACCTCGACAGGGATGGTTTTTACCTTGACCCTGCTGTTCAGCTGTCCTGGAGATCTTGTTCTTCTGGGTGTACACAATTAAGTCATCTGCAGAACCTTACATGAATTTCCTCCTCCCCAGGTGCCCTGATAATGAGTGCCAAGCAGTTACTCTTTCCTCTTTGAGTTGTTGAAGAAACCCCTTGGGGAGGAAGCATTCCAAGAGTCGTGCAGGTAGAAGCAAAAGAGGTATTCAGGAAAGTCTGAAGTCAGGGAGAGGGTTGTCAAAGTTGGTAATTGGACAAACTGAGTTAATTTGCATTGGAAGTAGAAATTTTCTTTAGTAGCATGTTACCAAACCCTGGATGCACTGATGTACCTAGAGCAGTATTGAATTTGGGCTTGGGAAGATAAAACTGTACTGAAAGAAGGGAGATTTGGATTAGATAAAGAAGCAATTCCTCACTTCAGGAGTGGTGAAGCACTGGCACAGGTTGCTCAGGGAAGGTGTGGATGCCCCATCCCTGGAAGTGTTGGAGGATGGATTGGATGGAGCAGGTCTAGTGGAAGGTGTCCCTGCCCATGGCAGGGGATTGATGACCTGTAAGGCCCCTTCCAGCCCAAACCACCCCATGATCCTACAATGCCAGTGCTGGGTGTAAGTGACAGAGAAGTGTGAAACGTGCTCCTTCTCCTGGTAGGGAGAGTTTAACGTGAGCAGTCTCAGCACAGAGGTGGGTGGGTGAGTGGCCAGCTCTCATCTCTGAAGGTTCTCTTGGGGACAGCTTTTATGTGACAACCTACACACCTCCAGTTCAGGAGGCAATCAGGTGACTGTCTGGATTATGCCTTCTTATTCCAGGGGAGAAATGAGTTAATAACCCATCTACTAACATGTGAGAGATGCACACTCTTTCCCCTCATTTGCAGCAGCTAATATGGGTGTTATTCAAAAAACAAATATTTACAGTCAGATCAATGTATAAGCCTTAAATACATTACTGGAATATTTACCCCAGGCTGGGGTTTTTTGTTTGTTTTCTGGAAGCTGACTGACCACTGCCAAAATAATTTACAAATGCTAAAATTATCTCAAAAGTCATGTGGGAAAACTTTAAATAACAAATGCTTATTTTGTAGTCAGGCATACTGTTACTAATGGCTACATTTAGTGATGGAGACTATAAACTGTAAATCATACCACTGTTTCCCATGGCAGAGCAAGCTGCAATCCTGATCTGACAGTGCCCTTTGACCTCTCTGAGGAAGGCATAGTGGGAAGTATGTGAGGACATTATGCTTGATTAGTCTCTCCCTAGTTTGCCTGGGTGGGAAGATAATTGAAAGCACAATGGACTTTGGAAATTGAAGGTTCTGAAATGCACTTTGCAAACACATGCAATTTTAAATCTTTAATGTGTCATCTATATCAGCAGTGGACATTGTCTTCATTACTTAAATACAATTCTTCTGCTAATACAGTGCAAATAGGGGTTAGGCAGCATCTGCAGCTATTGTAATTCACCCTTCAAATAGCTGTATCCATTTGATATTCTTAAATTCTGAGAATTAAAAAAAGAGCTTGGAACAGAAAAAATTGAATGGCTGATTGATTTCACATTCACTGATTTATTGCATTAAAGTTGAATTTTGTCCACTAAGTGATCTTATTGAAAAACAGAAAAACAAACAAAAACCCCCAGTATAACTTACACTTGAGAGACAGGATTTGGGAACAGAAGGAATTTGGTTTGGCTATTTTAATACACTGCATCTATAAGCTAGTACCAAGACCATTATTCTGGATGTTTTCTGGTCTGTTGAGTCCTAATGTAGCTAATCTCCAACAGATAGTGCTGCCCAGGGTTCCTGTAAAACAATCATCTGCAAACATATTTATTAACCTTTGTTATTTAGTTTTCTGTGAAGTGCAGGCCACCCTGCTGAACAGTCTACAGCATTTATTTACAATGCTGACTCCTATTAGATATCATTAGGTACCTAATAATTATAATAATTATGTGCATTGCTTAGGCTACCCTGCTAAATAACAACCACTTTTATTCAGAAGTCATAATTGCAGCAGCTAGACTTAAAATGAAATCTAATTAGATTTCAGTTCACCCCCTTTCACACACAATCTATATCCACTCTATAGTGACAAAATCTGTCCAGCAAACACTAATTCATTTAGCCTGAAAAACTGTTGTCTCTATGGCCTGCCAGGTACAAGTTTCCAGTGTATACTTTGTAAAAACTAAGAGAATGTTGCAGTAGAAATTCAGAGATGTTGTATGATCTGTGGAAGAAGGCATAATGCCTTTTCACAGAGCTTTTTCCATGGTAAACATGTTGGGGTTACGCAGCCATGGCTGCTTTAATGAACACTAATTCTGTAACTCGATAGTGGGATATAACCTTGAATTTAACTGCTTCCTGAGTTTTGCAAATTTGAGCTGTTCTTAAGTGAAGCTATAGTCTTCCTTGTGTGAAATTAAGATATTCTGCATTCTTTTGAGCAAGGAAAGGTGGAAACACAAACAGGATGAAGAAAGCATGGAAGGAAAGTGATCTTTAAAACTACACAACAAATCATTTTCTAAACCTGTTTTCTTTCAAAGGATGGAGCCAAGAATTAGCTGATACCTTCTCACTATCAGCCATTTTCCCTGGTACCTGGCTCCATCTGCACATACATAGAATCTTTTTGCAGGGCAATAGCTGGCACTGGCCTTATTTAACCTATGACCATTGAGCACTTTACTATATAAGAAGTCTCATTAAATGATTGCAGAAAAAGCTTCAAAACCTTGGGTGCAGCTAGAAAGGGAAGAAAAGTGAGTAGAGTGGTCAAGGATTAACAGAGAACAGATTCAGTTCTGAGCATGTAACAGGTTAAGATTTCACAGGTTAGGATTGCCTACAAATTATTTTTTTCACTGAGTGTTTTGGAGAAGGGAGCAGGTTCTTTAAGGAAGGCTGTAAGTGAACCAGTTTTTCAGCAGCAGATTTTTGCCAAATGTAACTGGAAATGGTCATTAGTGCAGTAAAACCTGTGCTTGCACACGTGAGAACTGCAGGTTCTGCAGCTTAGTAGAAGTTGTACCGATTGTGGGCATCAAATAGACAGTTTTGTAGTGGGGGTAGGTGTATTTATACCAGTCCTGAGGGTGTTTCCAGTCTAAAACCTATTTAGGGTGTTCTAGGGCAGGAGGCTGGTCCATGGCAAACTCAGCCTCTCCTGGAGTTCCTCAATCCCCACTCCAAAGTAGTCTGATAAATCCCAAAGACTGAACTGATTTCACACAGCCACATCCCATCAGAACCCCATGCTCCCTGCAGTTCTGCCCACCTTTCTGCCAGGGATTCCCACCCACTTTCTATAACTATAACTTTGAGATTTAGAATTTGAAATCCTCTCTGGAGAGTGCCTGAATTTAGCAACTTCCAGCCTCTGCAGGTGCTGTGGTGACGTTTTGCAAGTGCCAGCATTTTGACTGGCCGTCTTTGACTGTTGGACTGAGCCTTGAGTATCATCTTTATGTAGCTTCTGCTCAGTAGAGGGAAGTTGTAATTTTCCACTGCAAAACTGTTGAAGCTCATGGTTTCCTTAGTTTTCCAACACAGTGCTGATATCTGTCATAGCAGTTAGAGTGGTAGTACTTCAATTCTAGCTTGTGACTGTTAATTCTAGGCTGTGACATCAGTACAGCCCTTATCTGGGGGTAATAACTTATCTTTCCTCCCCTCTTCAAAGAGAGATGATGAAAAGGTTGCAGCTGGTCAGCCTGTGGGCAGAGTTGAGTGCACACCTCCTGGGAAAACATTGCAGTCTATCTTTTCACTCTGTGCTCTACAGTAATGACACCAGTTCTGACTTGAAACTGCATCATTTGCTTCCTGATAAGAATCCTTCTGCAGGGATAGTGAGGTTACTATGGCTGATCTGAAAGAAAACTCCTTTATTTCTCTAGATACAAGGAAGACAAAGGGCTGTATGAACACACACAAACATGTATATATATAACATATTATATATATATATATATATATACATACACACACATATGTTCTGAGAGACTGGTGTTGAGAGGTAGAATTCTTCAGCTAGAATTTCAGCAGCTTTCCCCCTGAAATATCACTGAAACAATGACATCAACCCTTCATGTAAGATTTCCATTTCTGTGCTTTACTTTAGTTGGCCAATCCTCTCTTCCCTTAGTGATTCTGTGCATGTGTAGCTATTTAATGCATGTGAATATCCACAGGCATTTCATTTGTCTCGGTTGTACTGATGGAGAAGTATTCACCCAGAAAAAGGTGGGTGACAGGTATTGACAGGCACAAAACATTAGGAAGGGTACAAAAGTAAATGTCCTTCAGGAGTTTTGGAATACTAATCACCAGACTTTGAGCACCTTGAATGTTCACCTTATTATTGCTCTGCAGAGCAATGCTGTGCACTGGTACAAATGTTGTAGGCTGACATGGATCAAATTCTTGTGATGCTTGTACCCATGATATGCCCATCCACTTCTAAATCAGGTGAACACTCAGCTTTCAAGACCATCTGCAAATCTCTGATCTTTACAGATCATTGAAATATGTTCTGAATCCTGAGGTTTTTTTGTCATGAAGAATGGCACTCCAGGTTGCCCAGACACCTGTGCAGGTTTCTGGGGCTCAGCTGCAGAAAGATGTGGCTGTTCAGTGCTGACAGCAACCCTTGTCTGAGTGGGAGCTTGGAGTAGCTGATCTCCCGTGCTTCCTTCCAGCTAACACTCATATGGATCCATGATTGTCTGGAAAATAATGCTAAGTATTTTGTGTGGAGAATAATTCCTACGACTTGACTAAAAACTTCAAATCTGCCTACAGTTGTTTTGGTGTTTGTCATGGGTTTTATGAGATAAATTAGTCAGAAACAGAATACCCAGAGACATCTGAATTTTGGCCCTGAAATACCAAACTGAGAATTCCTAAATGATAAGAACTTTGGCAAATCTGCACAAATTACTTAACCTTTGTTGGCTTTAAATTTTAGCACCAGCCTGTCCTGGTTGTACTTGTTTGCTTGGTTTGGGAACTCCCACCAAGAAAGGATCAGGACTATATTGATTTTAATAGTACAGAGGGATATCCTGGACACAAGGGAATTGATTTAGGTAGAAATACACTTGAAATGAGGAACATGGTGTTCTATGGTCATTCTTAATTTACATTCCAATGAATAAACTTGTCAACAGGGAAACTGAGCAAGTGTCATACACAAATTATTATGCAATGTTGAATACAGAGATAAGGAGCAATTCTGAATTTATAGAAAACAATTAAGAATTAGAGATGCTTGTCAATAATAAATTTGACCAAATTTGCTATCAGACCCCAGTGGGAAGACTTGCATGACTAGGAAATTAGAATAGCAGATAATAACTTATTTAGGAAAGTCTGAATGGATGGGAAGTAAAAGGATTGAAGTCTAATTTAGTGGCTTTAATTGTTTCACTCTCACTCATTATTTGAAACTGTATGGTCTCACATAAGAAAGGATCCCTGCTATGGGAGACAAACCTTAAGGGAGGTGACTTGGATAAAAAGGAGAGCTAAACAGCTAGTCAACTCCCTGGTTAGAACATCGAGTCAAAATAAACATATTTTCAAGATTACAAAGTGGAATGGTGAATAATAATAATAATAGTAATAATAATAGAAATGTAAATTAGGTTTAAGGTTTTCTGGTTTTAATGGAAACATTCATAGTTTGAGACTGCTTGAATTCTTTTGCTAAATTTTAAGGGCTATAGTATCTTGGGTGTTGTTTGCTGATGTTGTTTGGACAGAGAGTGAAAATATTTACTAAAAGACATATAAAGATATGTAACAAAGCCATTGTATGGAAATAAAACTGAGGAAAGGATAGATTTCTGTTGATGACTATAAATTAGGAAATGTAGGAATGGTCTTGATTTTTAAAATGCCATGAACAAAAGATCTTCAGTGCGTTGTTTTGCTGTTCTATCTGTATTAAATAAAATCAGATGTAATTGTAAATAGTGGTAGAAATTTTCAGTAATTTTCTGTCATTGGGAAAAGCTGTTCTGTGCTTTTGTCTCATACAATACCTGTAATAAATTATTGTTATTATAGCTTACATAACAGAAATCTAGTGGATTATTTTATATATCTGTGTTAATTAAGGAATTTTCGGTCTAAAAATAAATAAGAATCAAAGGCAGTAACTGGAATATGAGATTAGACAAGCTCAGGTGACACAGAAGGGTAAAGGCTTGTGCCGTGGGGATTTATTCCTGCAGGAGAGGTTTCCAAGTGCCTCAGTCCCACTTTCCCTGGCATGGTTGTGCCGTGGCCTCACTAAAGGGAAGGAGCAGTTTTGTGATTTCTCCTCTGCAGACTCAGGGAGGCACCTGGACGTGCCAAGGAGCAGCACCTGCCCTTGCAGATGCTACCATTCCTCAGCCACCAGTTGTACAAAGGGAGTTTAAACCTCCTTCTATGGTCAAATCCATACACAGCCACAATCCTCAGGTGGTTTTACTCTTTCCTTGCTGTCGGGGGGTTTTTGGGTGGAGATACCCTCCACCTTCAACTCTCTCCAATTTTCCAGGTCCCTTCACATTTTGATGGCCAATCTTTTGGAGTGGCAGGGCTTCTTTGGCTGGTCTGAGACTCCCAGGTGGCGTCACAGGACAGGGTGAACCCAGTGTGGCTGGCTTTGGTAAATTCAGGAGGGGAGAATGCTGATTCAGCAGGAGACAGTTACAAAGCACGTCTGAGGGAAACCAGTCTTAGGCAATGCTGTCAAAAACAAAAAAAAAGGAAGGATGGAAACAACCTCTTTAAGTGTCTGACACTAGTCTTGTTTGAAACTGAGTCAGGCTGCTGAAATGAGCAGTGGTGATGGTGTAAATATGGGAAGAAGCACCAGAACGTGGCACTTCCTGGAAGGAGTGCTGGACAGAGAGTCCTGTGTAGTTCCACTGAAAAATGTTGGAAAGGGAAGGAATTGCAAGACTGAATGTGTTTTGGTACTTGTTGATATGCTGTTTTTGTAATATGAAGATCTCACCATGATAGGTATTTATCTCAAAACAGTTCAATTTTGATAATGGGGCAAACTATCTCAGTAATGCAAAATGTCATTAACAGGATGTGGATAAATGCATGATAAGCCTGGGTGCTCAGAGGAGCCCCCCTGCTCTTTCTTCTTGTTTTTATGTCATTATTGATACAAAAGCATCAAGACTGCTCCCAATGAGAATGTTTTTAGAAATCTATTAAACTTTTTTTTTTTTTAATCAGCCTGGGGTTTTGTAGTTCACTTGCCTATAGAGGTAAAGTAAATACAGGAGCAGGGCCTGTCACAAAGGCCTTTATCTTGATTTTAGTAGCATTAGAATCAGCTTGGAGTGAGCAGCTTGCAGTTCTATATGTTGTATTGTCCCAGGACTGCATCAATCCAGGGAACTTATTTTGAACTATGTCTGCAAGTTATTGAGTACATTTTCAAATGCCCCTCTAATGAATTCTATGTTTTTCCTATGAAAACTCATAATATACATCCCTATATTTTTATATTAATTGAATGTATAACTTGATGTCTTACAGAAAATTTTTCCACAAATATGTTTAAAGTAGTTCTGTTAATATTAGAAAGGCAGAGGCAAAGGATGAGTCAAACTGGGTTAAAAAGTAGATTTAATATCATCGCATAACATACTCCTATATAGAAATTAGTGACACATGTTCAGAAAGGAGAACTAATCTTATGTTTTTAGAAATCAGTCAGTGACATCTGGCACCCATGTATTTCATATGAGTTAAGCACATATCTTGCTCATCATATTCGTAAGATTTCTGATGAAGTATTTTTTCTTCTTCAAAAACTGTGGAAAAATATTTTGGTCACTAGATAGATATTGGGGTTGTGATTTGTCAGACTAAAATGCTACCAAAAACAATAAAATCTTTTTTAATTTCTGTTCACCTCTGTACACGTTAAGACAAAAATAAAAGCAACTTGCATTGAAATTTAGTACTTGCTCAGATAAGTATAAGGACAGTGCACCTAATAAAAAACATTGACAACAAAATGATCTTAATGTTTATGCTTGCTCTGTGGCAATTTTGGTCCTCCTCATATTATTGATTAACAGCAGCCTGAAATTTCTACTTCTTTTCTTTAGCATGGTGTAGCAATGACTGAGGAGTGATGCCTGCAGCAACACAGGCATCCTGCAAATCCATTTATTTTTTCAAGTGTAGGTACAGGAGACCTTATCTGCTTAAGTTTACAAACATTTCCTGAAGTTGATATAAATCATTCCACTTCAGACATTCTGAGATATATCTCTCACTTAAAACCCTTAGTGATCCATGATCCACACGGGTTTTAAAACCAAACAATTACAGCAGTAGGGAAATCAGATGCTTTTTCCCTTTTAAAGGTATGTAGTTGATCGGTATCGTTTTTTCCCACAAAAGTGACTCAGGGAGATGAAATATATCCCCCTTCTTTCCTCCTTTATACACAGTGTGCATCAGGCCTCAAGACATAACAATATTTACAAGCTCATGCTCCTGTTAAGTGGACCATGCTGCCACATAGTGGAGGTCTGAAGCACCCTGTCTTCACCCATTTTATTAAGTTGCATGAATATAAAGATGAAATAATGGGGCTTGTTCATTTATGTAATAATTAACGGCACATTTACACTCCCAGCATATCACTGTTGATGTTTACTATTTGATCAAGTATGATGGATGCCTTGTGGTTGCAGATTCAGATTAGCATAATTTCATCACCAAGGGACCCATGAAAAGGTTCAATTATAGAGCAATCTCATTAATACCAGGGCTTGTTAAACTAATAGAAATAGACATCCCAACAGCTCTGATATGTATACATGTGCATGGAATATAATTAATGGAAAAGCAACCCATACCTGGAACAAGCTTGAATGATACAATTACATGATATACTAGGCTGACTGAGACAAATGCTGTTTTGTTAGCTCTGCTCAGAGAAAAAAATGTCAGCAAAAATAAAGGCAGCTTTTCTTCCAAAATGTTAATAAAATATTTCTCCTCTGTCTTTCAGTGATACACACTCTTTTTTCTTTTCTGTGCCTTTTTATGAAAAACTAACTCCTGCTGTCCTCTGATATGGCAGCGTGACAAACAGTAGCTCCCCAGCTATCCTTAATCTTTAGCCTCTTCATTTTTAAGCAGCCATTTTTCTAGAACTTGGGAGAATTTACCTCCAAACAAGAACTGTGGTAAGGAAGTTTGTAGAAGTTCTGCTTTTTGTAGCTGTGAATATGAGTGGGCAGCCAGCTCTTTCTTTGGAGGAGCACACTTCAAATTTCTCAGAAAGGAGAATAGAGAACTACTGCAAGTGGCACCTGTCATTCATGCATGACAGGAAGCAGTTTGAAGTCCAAGCAACAATTTAGTCTTGCAGATTTTCTAGTGACAGACAAACCCTTTCCCCCAGTTTTTTCATCAGTTAAATACTGAAGCTGTGTGCAGAAACTTTTCTCAAAGCTAATTTTTTTGTATGAAGATGATTGGAGTTCTTAAATATTTTTCCATTAAAAAAATCGGTTGCATAATGATTGTCATGTTACCTTTTACTTACAAATGCACCTCATTTGCACTCCCTGCTATTTCCACCATATCAGACCAAGGATGATGGGCATACATTCTACTCTGAATGTTTCAGTGCATCATTTCCATGGCCAGCTGAGAACTTACCCATAGCCTGCTTCCACTCAAGTCAACAGAGGACCTATTCTAAATATTTTACATGAAATATTTCTTTGACCAACTGTAGTATTCTGATCAAATATTTTCTGGAGTGCCCTGCTAGTATTAATAATACCTATTAATAACACCTAATATTCTATTAATAATATCTAATTCTCTCCTGTTTTAGGAGAGTCATGAACAAGCAGCTGAAAGGCCTGAGCTCTGGCTCTGCATTCATTAGTCTGTGTGTAGCAGATTATGAAATCGGTGGGAAAAGAGGTCCTTCCCTTGCACTGCACTCAGCAGCAGATTAGGGGTTATGCACTAGGAAAGGCTGTTAAAATTATCTGGGACAGGCTGGATGTGGCTTTTTCATAGCATCACTCTGGAAGATGCAGATCTGTCACCCCATTATTGCTCAGAGACTTGGAAACAGAGAAGGACATTTGGAACCAGCTTCATAGCTGCCTCTTGCTCCCTTTGCAGGAGTCAATATGGGATGTCCATCCATCTGATGTCCCATTGACATCAAATGTTTGAGAAATGGTGAATTTCTCACTGGCTGACATCTTGTGTATTCTGGGAAGGTTTGTTCAGAATTCACTAAAGTGTAAATTTGTTAGTTCCATCCAAAGAAGCCCCATGAGCCCATTCTTATTTGACTTAGTTTATACTGCTTAGTAAGAACTTTCAAAAAAAAAAACCATGAAAAGCCACTCTCAAGCAAGAATAAGAGTGTCAACACAGTCATGCATCCAAGAACACTTTCTCTTTCAGGCAGTCTTGTGACACAAGAACTTTGGCTCTCAATGAGGAAAAACTTCCAGATTTTGACACAATTCTTCCCATTATTTCTCCAAATGGCTTTAATTCAGCCTTGCTAGAAAGCCAAAACTGATCTCTGCACAGGAGAACCATGACTAAAATGTCATTTAGTTTGAACCTGTGTGAAAAGCAGCGCTGGATGATCACCACAAACACAAGGTTGTGAGCTCAGAGCTCTGCCACTGCTCTTTGTGTGCTTTTTGTGAATCTTGGTTTATTTTTCCTGTCTCCCAGTGATGTTGTTTACTCAAGTCCTTACAATGAAGTCACTCCTTATGGTATATAGTGGGTTTAGGCACTATTTAAAGTGAACAAGCCAAAAAACCGCCCTCACACAAAAAATACACCCCACATCAGAAAAAAATAGCAAAGTCCCTATGTAAATCTAGGGACTATGTTCTCTTTCACACTAGGAGTGGTGTGAATAGTCTGTGTCCTAGACTGTAATAGGACTGACACTTTTCAATTGGATTTATTTCTTCACTGACCTCACCAGTGGAGACTGGCTTTGGTCATGTCCCTTGAATAGTGCCCAATGTCCCTATGATCAAGCTCTTTAATCATTTAGTGCTCATGAAAACCTGGCATGTCTGCAGAATGGTGTAGAAATGGTAAACTGCAGCAGAGTGTGGAAATAAGTATTGTAAGCACGGACAGCATCTGAGGCAAGAACTTTTTGGCAACCGTGAACGGCTCCAGTAAAATGGGTCCTGTTCAGAATACAATAACTCTCTAACAATTCATTGTTGAATCCCTCGTTCCCTTTGTAGACCTAATTTTTGCTTAAATTAATTTTTATGCTGATGTGTATATGCTCTGATTCCACCACGTGATCTTATTAAATCTACAGTGGTGCATTTTCTGTCACTTCTGCTAGTCGATTTTTCTGCAATTTTAAGCAAAATAACACTATTCCAAAAATACTTGAAAGCTCATGAATGACTCATACTGTAATTCATTGAATACCATAAAATATTCAGTGAGTCAGAGTCCTAGCACAAACCAAAGGTCCAAAAAAGACTCTATTGTTCCCAATACAGAGGTACAAAATCTGAAGACTTATAAAGCAGGCATTAGCAGCTATTCCTGCTTTTGGAGTTGACACTTGTCAAAATTCTAGCTAATCTCTGTGTGGATTTTTAAAACAGTGTAATGGAACCTAATAATTTTTTAACGAGAAACAGTGTGTTTGCTAGATTAATTTCAATTTGTAATGTTGATTAGTTTCATGTGAGAGTGTAATGATCTGGAGGAATATATGACACTGGAACACTGGAAACAGTTTTCAAAGCAAAGCAGCTGTGTTACATGGTTCCTCTACTCAGAATTACAATAGCAGTGTAGCTCACTTTCTGAATGATTCAGCTTTCATGTTTTGAACACCAAAAGCTTTTATTCTCTAGGGCAAACTGATCCCTGCATAGTCCAATGATCGTGTCTCTGGCTGAGTGGATTAAATAGGAAATGGCTTAGAATATCCTGATCCAGGACTGAGAATATTCGAGGAATGAGGTTCACTCAAGCTTGTTTCCCAAGCCTGATAAAAACCCAACACTTCTCTATGGATTATGCCCTCTGTCAGTTACAAAAATGAATATCTATATTCAATTTCATCATTCCTGATCTTTTTAATTCAATATCACTTGGCAACTAGCAGATATCTCCTGATGTGACCAGAGCAACAGCCTTACAAGGATGCCATAAAGGAAAGGAGAACCAGTCTGTCATAAATGCGATATTTACTTTTGAACACAGTGGTATTTTGAGGTGTGGCCATTCATACACACAGCTTTAAAGGGTAGTACACTTTCTGAAATAACATTAACACGCTAGTTAGTAAGCCCAGAGACAATTCAGCTAGTGTTTAGGTGATGATAACATCTGGTTTGTGCTGAGGTTTTGATAATGAAACAAAAATGGCATTAAGAATCATGTGGCTTCCTTGGAAGTACCTTTGGAGAAGGACAAGTGCATCAAAACACCTTTTTAACAGGACTGAGCATAACTGGGATTTGAGGATTTCATTGGAAGAATCAGGTTGTGTCTAACATACTCTCTGGGGCAGATAGAAAATGGTAGATACGAGACTAAGTGGGTATCACAGGAAATAGTAGAACTGTAATACTGTGTTACTGCACCCTGTAGAGTTAGAAATGTCAGTCTGATAGAACAGTCGTATTTCTTACACAGAGATTTTTAAAATAAAAAATCGGCAGCCTTGAGCAGATGACTTTTAAATGAATCCATACGCATTGATACATTCCCTTGCCAAGGTGCAATATCATTGATCACAACTGGGACTCATTGTTATTAAGGTTTCAACAACATTTGTATTAACAAGTCACCTTTGTATCGTAAAAAGGGAGAGGGTTGATGGGCATTAAGAAAACAGCTGCATCATAGCAAGCAGCCAAGAGCACAATGGGTGTCAATAGGAGGTAAAACTACTCCCGCTGAGACAAGTGAAGAAGAAAAATGAAACAGGAGGATTTGTTCCAGCAGCCCTGTCTAATTGTTTATTCCTTTCTCATTCCATCCTAGTCACTTAAGGGCTGTGGCTTCTGTCATGTAAAAGGAAAAATCAAACCTTGGGCTGCTTGGGGTTTCTCTCACTGTAAATGAGTGGGATTTGGGTGCTGGGAAGCTGTGGGCAGGGTGATGGCATGTTACCTTTTCCTGATTAGCTACAAGGCATTTACTTCAGATAAGTGCTGTGTGAGCGTATGACCTCATAAGTGGCCCCAACCAAACACTAATAGTCTACTTTAGAGAGGAGATTAGGTTCCACTAATGGTGTCACAGCATGAAATAAGATGCAACATATTAACTGGGGGAGAAGGGGCACAAGAGGAGGGGGGGAAGCTTGGAATAGAAAAGGACAGCTTAAAGGTAGAACTCAGGGATAATGTAGGATATCTGTAGCTCCTGAATGAAAGAAGATTTTGCAGGCTGTTTGTGTGGAAAAAGATAATTTAAAACAACAGAGGTCCTGACTGCATTGTACCAGAGCCAAAGGTTTGGCTCTCCTGAGTGTGTTAGCCAGTGCAGGGAGCCCAAAGCACAGCTCTGTCATAGCTGGGTTCCCAGAGTGGGGCAGAATTTGTCCCCAGCAGCAGGTCTCTGACAACTGCATGGTGTCCCATGTCCCTTGGGGTGCTGAATGATGAATCCACATCATATTGGTTCTGAGAGCTTCTAGCAACAGGAACCCAAAGCATTGGTACTGGGAGTTTCATCCAATGCAAGCTGACTTGGTCCTGCTCCCCTCTGAGGCCTCTGTCTCTCTTTTTTATGGTTATACCACAAGCTGTAAAAATGAAAATCTTTTTGTCACTGGTATCGTTGAAGTTGCTGTGCTTCCCAGGAGGAATAAGTCAGGCATTTCCCATAATCTGCAGACAGATCTCTTATAACTGTGAGATGAATTTCATAAATAAGGCAAACAAAACAGTTGAATTCAAAAGCTTGCTGTCACTTGAAAAATACCTGGCAAATGGTATTATCACTTGTTATTTTATCCGCCTAAGCTGAAGGAGAAGGAGCAACTTTTTTAAATAATCCAAACATTTTTTTTGTACAAAGGCTCTTTCTTGGTTCTAAAGCAGTGAAATTTGGCAGAAGAATTTCTGCTCTAATTTATAGGATTTCTAAATTTTTGAAGCTTATGACATTTGTGCTGACCAAATTCCCTAATAGGCTGAAGTTAAATGGTTGGCTCATGCATGTGAAAAATGTTTTGGCCCACGTCATTTCTTAAATTTTGCTATTTTTATGAAATGGGTGTACCAAATAAACACAGTTAAACAGTGCTGCTCCAGTACCTATCTGAGCAGGGATACCTATGGTACCCAAGCTCACTTTCAAGTCCATGATGGTCCCACTAGAATATCCTTTTATATGCTAGGAATCAGACAATAAATTCTATATTACATTTTCTGTGTACCAGCTATCTTAACCTTACATGCAAATCCAGTGGGAAATAAACACTTGAATTAGAACCTAATTTATTATAAAGAAATCTGAAAACATTGTAAGGATTTTTTCAATTTATGCAATGTATACATGGTTTTGCAGTCCAAGCACAATTTAAAGTTCAGACATAGTTTAAGAGGCTAGAATGAGAGAATCTTTCTCTGAAGGCTGTCTACTGATTTTACTGTTGTTTACAAGCTGGGAGCATGTGATTAACAACATCTGGCTTTGAATAACAGGGCACTGGACTTCTCACTAGGAGACATGTTCATCTATTGAAGCACTGAGGTGTAACGGTGCAGTGCTGCTGCTGATATGGAGAAAGATCCAAGAGTGATCTGTTCTTGCAGGAAACAACTTGTATTTTCAGGGAGGCAAAAAGCACAGGTGCTGAACTAAAGCACAGGTGTTAATTTCTCTTCTCTTCTCACACACACATATATATGTATGTATGTATATAGACATATTTATAAGTATACACACGTGTTTGCAGACACATGTACAAAACTGTAAGGTGACAGTCACATATCAGATTGTTTTTGAAAGAGCACCTTAAAAGCACTGACTAATTTCAGGATTGGGTTTGAGGCAGAGCAGATGACCTAAGTGCATACCATGCCAACATGCATCTGATGAAAACATTCATCTCTGGAAGGATGAATAGTTGAATTGTGGTTCTTTGCATGGTGACAAGATTAATTTGGAATAACCCTCTCTGGAGATGATATCAGCCACCCAGACTTGTAATCCCAGAGAATTCACTGTCAATTGAAGCTATCAAACTATTTTCATTAGATAAATGCCTCCTTCTGCAGGATTACACACCCATTCATTTCCATCTCAGTTAAAGAATCTTTGTTCCATTGTAGCTAATACTATTGAGAAGTTGGATATTTTTAAAGCTGTGCATAATTGCTGCTCGTGGGACACTGGACAGTTTCATGTGCCTACATCTGCCAGCTTGGCAAAGCTGTGTGCTCAATGTATCTCACACCTACACTTGGTAGGGTTTATGGACCAGGCATCCATAGCCTCCAATTTCCTAAGGAGCACGTGTTGGTAGCTGTACTCAGAGGGCAGAAATAGTCAGGGCTTCAGTTTCTTTTGTCCTGTCACACAGGTCCTAATGTGTGAGCAAGAAGGAGAATGATCCCATCTTTGTGACACAAGTCCTCTTGGGAGACAGGCAGCTCTGGATTTGCATGGTCTGGTCCTGCTGCCTGGGGACTTGATACACTGCATCTCATTGGGAAGAGAAAGGAGAAGAAAAGGACCCACGTAGCTCCTGCTGCCTGGCAGCTGGTCTTCCTCCGATGGACACTGAGCACTCTCAGGCCAAGGTGGGAAACAGATTTTGCCACTCCAAAAGCTCCAATTACTGGATGCAGCATAATCAGAGTCAGGAGCACCAGCTACTCTTGCAGCTGTCGTTGCAGTTGTATTCCACTCTGTTCACAATGTTGAGCTGGTGAGAGAGAGGCCTCCTGTCCCTGAGGGGCCTGGTGGCCTGTAGCTCAGGCACTCAAGTGTGGCAAAGCAGCTGGGCTCTTGAGGCAGTTTTAGAAGGCATCTGCTACTCAGCACTGTTTTCTCCTCAGAGATTTTTAATGGTGGTTCTGGATGTTTCTACAGGAGAGGATGTTTGTCACAAGTTCTGTACTACCCTGTATTGCAGTCTAGGCCACAAACACAGCTGTCTCCTCTGGTGCAGTACCAGTGGTCCTGTACCAGCCTTTTCAACATGGTAGCAGAGCACAGCTAAAGCAGAGACTGGGGCTGGGGGTGAAAAACCAACTCATATTTTATTCTGTGAGTTACAGCATAGACAGTGCATGTTCCACTTCCTTTTCAGTCTCAGAAAGATAATGCAAGAGCCATGTGTAGAAACCCACAGCCTGCTGATATAGATGTTTCTCACTTTTGCCTTTCTTTGAAGAACTTGAAAACCTCTGTCTTGCTATTGTTAAAATACTGATTTGTCTTCTAATGTTCTTCTCAGCAACCTTGCTAAACAAATAAACCAGAGGCATGAAATCTGCTGTTCTAACTTCTCTGCCAGATGACACAGAAGGTTCTCTCCATGCAATTTGTAAGGTTCATGTATTTCTATGATTGCACCCAATTTTCATAAAGCAACAGGTTTAGAGCATCCTTGCTGCAGGACACACCACCATTCCTTACTGTCACTCCACTCAATGTATCTGCTGCTGGTTAAGAACATCACTGCTCCTGAGGCTGTTTGAAACACTCTGGCCACTGACCTCAGTTGTGACCAACCTCATTTCCCAGTATGCCACAGATTTGTACTTACACCCTCTCTGGGAGCTGTTGGAGCTGCGGGGGGCTGGATGTGACATTGGCTCTGATCCCAGTGCCCTCACACATGACCCCAATCAGCTTTGCTACAATTCTCATGATACCCACAGGCTTTCCAGATGGAAAGAGAAAAATAAATGTTATCAGCACAATCCAAATGGAAAAGAGGTTTTTTTTTTTTTTTCCATAGACGATCTCTGATTCTGGTACACAGGAGTTATTAATTCATCTTTTTGTATAAGAATAGTTTCATTTGTTAGAACCAGGGAAATATAACAGGCTTACTTTGATTGTCAGGTTCTTTTTTTTCCTTTTAAAATGGGAAAAAATGCTATAAGGAACTATCCTTTATTTTAATGCATTTTCTATTCCTCATCAAATCTCACAGTCTGTGATATGGAAGGAATTGGTCTAATGAATATTAGTTGCAGCTGCACTAAAATGAGAATTGCATTTAGAATTGGCTCCAAGTCACAAGTCAAGCGATAACCAGCAATACTTTCTCTCTGAAAACAGCTAGATGAGGCTATAGAGGCACCCTTCAACAACACAGGAAAAGACATTTCACAGTGGTTTTAACTATTTTGCAATTAATTTTTGTGTACTTTAGAAATTAAACTCTGCAGAAATCAATTGGACATATTCTACATTTGCACTGGTGTTCATGAGTTCTCATCCTACCTTCAGGGTGTAAATGTGCCTGGATTTATCCTGTAATCTCCCATGACTAAAAGAAAGTTTTGAATAAGTCTATTGAAAAAAAAAAAAGATTGACTGTTTTCTCAATTTAAACAGAACAGTAATTTTTAGAGTTTCTGAGGAATTTTGATTTCTACTTTTTCCTATCAGAACAAAAGGAAAACATAATTAAATTTATTTCTCATTATTCAATTTTTCTATCTCTTTTCACAAGGAAATACTTATCACTGTAGTTTTGATATTATTTTAAAATAGGCATTTCAAGAAATAATATCATGTGATGTATCACAGATATGGCTTACCTGCAATTAATAGCTTTTTCCAATGTCTTCATCTCATGGAAACATAGAATAAAGTAATTTATGTGCATAAAAAAATTTATTTTACCCTATCTCCTTTCCCCTGTGAATGACCTAAATATTGAAATATCAGATTAAAAGATGAACACTATTTTATGTCAAACATAGTGGGGAAAATAAAACCAATAGAGCCTCACATTGTTGTTAGGAATAAGTGAACAGAGTTGAAGTTCACACCTTCACTCTGAAAAAGTGTTTGTGTCATGATAGGCTGAAATATTTGGCTAGTGATGTGTTGAACTGGTAGCCTCAACATTTACATATACCAGGCTGGTGCTTAGCAGGGCAGATTTCCCATCTGCACAGGTCCCATCCCTGATGGGCTGGGGCTCATCTGAGGGCTTGATAAGGATGTCTTTCCTCCATACCAATTCAATATGTGCTGGGATTACCAAGAATGTCTTGAATTAGTTAAATCTGTGATAAATTCTTAATTTAATTAACTACAAATTTTAGTCAGCTGAGCTGTCATCAAACGTTTTACAAATATACTAACACCTTCAGAAAAATTTTGCTTTATAGGTTGTAATTAAAATAAATATTTAATCTGCCACTGCACATAAAGCAGTTGGCTGAGCATAATATAATTATATTAATCATCTCCAAACCATGATGTAAGTAACTAATCAGCTCAAAACCAAAAGCTGCTTTGGCTTCCCTAGAAATGATGTAGTAGTAATTTCACTAACGCCTTTCCAGACACTCTTTGCCCTTCTCACTGTCTGAGTAAATGTTGTGGATGCAATAAGGAATGCACCCTTCAGCGTCCTGAGGAGAGCAGGAACAGATGAAGTTTTTGTTTGATTCACCTGTTTTCAAAGTTCCATTAGAGCTGCTGAGTGTTGTAGCTAGGCAAGGAGCAGTGATTCTGGGCAGTCTCTCAGTTTGTTGTGTTCAGTCTTGGTGGGATAAACAAATCAGGTGTGGGCAGTAACTGGAGGGAAAAGCTGCTGTATCTCTTCCTTGGCACAACCCAGCATCTTTATTTGCAACTCACTTCTTGTTACACAAGTCCCTTTGTGCCAGATCTTGGTGTTTTGGTTATTTCTTCATTAAAATTATACCTGCTAAGGAATCTTTCTTGATTGCAGGAATTTTCACTGCAGTTCAGAGGTGCAACTATGTTACACTGAGTCAAAGCTGTTTGCCAGCTAGGCAGTTTACTGAGTAAATATCTACTGCCAGAGTCCACACATAGCTGTGCACATGTGGAATTCATATATTCAAGTTCTTTTGTTAAGTAAGACTAAGGTTTGAAAGTTTTTAGAATCAGGGCCTGAAATTAATATTTCTGCCCTGCTCCTCCTCCTCTAGCCCCAAACCAGTGATCCCAATAATAAGCAACATGCTGAACTGTGGAAAACTCTCATCACCTCACTTTTTATTTAATAGCAACCAGATATTTTTACTGCCAGATACATGCTGAGGTTTTGATGACATGCATATGATATGCAGTGGCCAGTAAGGTTAATCTCAGATCTATATTTTTTAAAGATCCCCATGAGGATGGACTTCTGCTCCTGCTGTCAGTGTAGAGATGGCTTTCCCCACTGCAGCTCACCTCATGGCATGTTCTTGAAAACCTCTCACTTTGAACGTATCTGCTTAATAAAAATGCTTTCACTGACAGTGAAAAATGGAACCTATCAAAGTGTTACCAGCCCACATTTCCATTGCTACCATCTAAACTTCAGAGCAGCTGCCCTCAGTGAGAGGCAATGATGCTATTACGGCCTGACAAGGGCATATTGAGAGACTTGGGCATAGATTGCACAAATGCTCTTATAATTTTATCTTTTAGAATGGGCCTTGCAGTGGAGATAATTAAAAAGTGCTGGCTTACAGGGCATAAGAGGGATCAGTCTGAGAGCTCAGAGAGCAAACAGAAATTATGAGTGACCCAAAGGTAAATGTGTGTGTATGTTCCCATTAAGGACAAAAGAAGCAACAAGTAAATCCACTACCAAAACCAAACAGATTACAGTTCAGGCTGTGTTTCTAAAAGATGAAGAAAGGTAAATCGATCTTAGCCTCAGATGCAGCAACTTCTAATAGCTCTGCCAGGCATGTCAGCAGTGCTTCTATCTGGCTGTGTTGTAGTTACATTCTTTTCAAACACTACAAGCTGTGAACTGTCCTAGCAAAAACTTCAACTGCAATTAAGCAATTTAAAAGTCCTAAATCATAAAGAATGGACAGATAGGTTTTTTTGCAGTGTCCTGCTTAACTGGGAGCTGTCTGGTCACTCCTACAGAAACTGTGTTCTTACACCTTTGGACACTTTTGCAAGGAAGCACTCCAGGCTCCTTCTTGCTTGTTCATTAGAGATGAGCTTCAATGTGTGAAGGTGCCACTAATGACACTTGCATGGAATGCTAGATGAAAACACTGGATATAGTCCCTGGGCATCAACAGAAGCCCTAGTAAGACAAAGGCATCTTCATGTACTATTCCCTCAGAAGGGATATTATTTTCTTCTAGTCTAAATTTCAAACATTCAGTTTTAGGAAATGGTTTGGAGGAAAGATGCTTTTGTTTTAGTGAAGAATGGGACAGGAGTAGGGAAGTCAGAACAGTGTTAGGTTTTGAGGATCTGCCACTGATAGTGAACTGTAGCTCTGGTTTCGTGCCTGAGATGTTTTGGTTTTCTGAAATTCTTTTCCCAGGGAATTTTCTGTAAACAAGAGGCATGTTTTTGTAACTGTAACTTTGTTTTCATTCTTTTCCCTAGGAGGGACTTCTTCTTGATGTCCCTCTGGGCTGACCAATGTGACTGAAGAGGTTTGTCTTTGTTTCACCAATCGAATTGGTCTGTGTAGAATAGTATAAAAGGGAGACACATGCCAAAGATGAAGGAGTCATTTTCAGTCTTCTGAAGTGGGAGTCTGTGTCCTTGTGGTGTACAACAGTGTCAGTGAACCTCTGAACTGCCAGTGGTTCGATTATATGCTTGGCACAGAGAAGAACCAAATTCAAAATTGAGCAATACATGGAACTACAACTGAATCTCCAAATCCATGAATTTTTTTTTTAAATCACCAGTCTTGGCTGTGGAAGTATAGCCTGACTCTTGTTGTGCCCCAGGGATCAGAATTTCCATCCTTGGCCAGCAGCTGCTTAGAGCCCTGGCCTCACTGCACAGACCTGGTGATGGGGATTGGTGTGCGTGGTCCCAGCCACGTGCCCCAGGATTCAAATGCTCCATGGCTTGAAGCTCAAAGCTGAAGATGTGCTGTGTACATTACAGCACAGTTTAACAGCACACACACAGAGCCATCCAGCCCAGCCAGGCACCAGCTACCAGTCCCCAGTGCCACCAGGCTGTGCTTCCTTTCTCATGACTCTTGCTTTGAAGTTAAGCTGCAGCCTGCTCAGCTGTGCTCAGCAGGAGGGCTGAAGGTTTGAATATTCAGATTCCATCTCTGTTTATAGAGTGGGCTTTTGAGATGGAGGAATTCTGTTACATTGCCCAGTGTGTGGGGGAAGGGTTGCTGAGGTGGTTAATGGGTCCCGAGGAGCTCCATCCCTTACACAAACCACTGCAGGCCCCTTCTGCTCGTGCCAGACGTTAACCTTTAACAGGGCTTTTTAATTGCCTCTCTGATTTTATTTCTGCTTGTTTCATACTGGCTGCATGCTGCAGAAGGCAATATTTAGTCTGCTCCACTTCACTAGTGCTGCTTTAAAGTTGATGTTGATGCATTATTGCTTTCTGCAGCAGCTGACTCGCACACACAAGAAGTTTCCTTGGTTTTCATAAGGAAAGAAACTATGAAATTTGATAATATAACAAGGAAGCTATTGATTTTCTAAAGCCCCATGTTCTGCTTCAGTGTATGCAATACTCTCATGTAGACAAGCACAGAACAGCCCAGCTAATGAGTGGGTACCCAGGAAGGGAAAGCAGAAGAGTATTTACATGCTCTGTTCTTTCATTCCAAGTCCAGAGAAGCAGAGAAGCAGTATGATATTCCTACCAAACAACTTGGGAAGAACATGTTTAAGTCTCACAAGCAGAACTCTGGAAACTCCCCTGTTTTCCAGGCAGCTCCTGCACCACACCACGAGAGGTGCAGCACTGGGTATGTTAGGATTGAGGCTGCTGCTTCTGATGGAAATGTGATGTAGCTGCATTACAGCAAAATATGCTGGGATAAAGGAATGAATCCCTGTCCTGTTTGTTCCATGGGGGACCCTTTTGCCCATTACAGAAAAATTGGCAGCTCCAGTTGTGCAGAGCTGTGTGCACAGCCAGGGAAGGGGAAGCTTGCCAAGGGGTTTGTTGCCTGTCAACAGAGAATAGCACTTTGTGGAGTGTGGCTGGGGTGGACCTGTGACTCTTCTCTGCTGCCAGTCCTTATTACAGGCCATAATCCTCTCCAAAGTTATTCCTGCCCTTTGTCTTTCTCTTGTGGGCAGATGTTCCCTATTCTCTATCAAGCATTGATAAATGAGTGAGTACGAACAGAAATGTTCAACTGGATGAACTGTTTTAGCACTGGGTAATTCTATGGTCCATGCAGCATAATTAAAGGTCAGTGTGCTCCTTCCTACTTAAGGTTACTGTGTGTATTTGAAGTTGCATCTTAGACTTAAGACTTCCCCTGCACAGGAGGAAGTGTTATAAATTAATAAACTGACCTATTCTACCTCTTCCTCCACTCTGGAAAACCACTTTTTTCTGTAAACTGGGGACACTACCCATTGGGAGGTACTGTAAAGGGCTGCATACTGTTACAGTGCTCTATATGGAGCACTTTCATAGGGTATATGCTGGTCTTTGTGCCCCTTTTTACCTCTTCTGGTTTATCCTGTACAAAATAATTCAGCAGCCTAATGGAGAAGGCACAAGAGAGGTGCCATTTGCTGAAGATTGCAGTGATGTAGCTCCAGTGTCTGGCAGAGGGGCTCATATTGAGCCAAGTGTGAATCAAGCACCTGTTATTAAAAGTAACACACTGAAGCAGAATTCCATCAATTTTCTGTTTAGGTTTTTTAATATTCATAAAAATATATTTCTTGAGGCAGCAGGGATAGCAATGAAAGGAAGGACAACTAACATCCGCATCTTCTCCATGTGATTAGAGTATTTGCATCAAATACTTTATTATGAAGGCTGGAGAACAAGAAAAGCACATTCAGCATCATATGTTATGGCACAATCCCTCTCTGGTAGAGCAAACAATGGGACCATTATACAAGCTGACATATTTTTTGTTTCTAATATATTCTGCTTCTTTGTGTCTGTGTGTGCTTAAATAGCAGGCACAGATGTACTGTTTCCAAAGGTCTTTGACTTGTCATGAGAATACTGTCTTTACCAGTAAAATAAATTGATTACTAGTGACAATGTTAACTATTATACAAAGAACACAGCTCTGGTGGGCTTTGTTAGATTCTAAAGAAAAGGTGATTATTTCTTCTTTATGACAGTTTGAAAGGTTTGCCATGTGGATATGGAAAGATTTTGCTCATGAATATGCAGAGCAATGGCAACAGGCCGGGGAGCCAGATCTTCACATTGACCGTTGGTTGTGGTGGAGATACAAGAAGAAATAAAACACAAGACAAACACAAAACATACAAAACCATCGCAGAAGGTGGTTGTTAGAATATCCAGTTGTGAGGATATTGTGCAATATTGTATTTGGGGTATAATATCAAATTGTTGACATAGTTACAGGGAAAGCAGTGCCAGTGGGATGATGCACAGAGCATCAGGTTCACCATAAGGCCACCAAACTCTTGAACGTGGCCAGGGATTATTATCTGATGCTATGATCAATTATCCTCTGAGCAGTGACCTCAGGAAATTGGCCTATGACACAAGGCAATATACCTTTCTTATCAAGATGTGTTAAAATTTTTCTGGGAAGCATTCTGGTTTGCTGAAGAAAAAACAAAAAATTCATGCAGGTACTGCAGTGTGCTATAGAGCAGATTATTAGCAGATTATTAGAAAATTAGTGAAGGAACAGAGTAAAAAACACAGACACAAAATATCTACTTTTTATTACAATGGCATCTCGGAGATTGTTCCATTTTTAATGAGAAAAATTATAAAAGGTATACCAAGAGTAAGTCTTTTACTAGAACCTTTACATTTCTGCAGGTTTTTGCTCTAAAACATATTCAAAAAGTTCTCCTACTGTTCTCATGTTAAAACAATTTGGGATCTTTTCCAATGCAATTTAAGATGCTACAAATATTTTGTGTAATGAGATTGGAAATTATCCATTTGCTCCCCCTAGAAAAGGCTATGAGTTCTCCCTTGATTGCAGTTCAGATCATGCTGCTAAACACCAATTTAGAACACAAATCAGGCTCCTTGTTGATTGCAGTTCAATTCATGCTGTTAAACACCAGTTCTCTGATCGGCAAGATGCTGCTCTCTAGGCTGTGACCTGGGCCTCCCAAAGCAATGGATGCCCAATTTTACATAGGTTGCATTATTAAAATTAGGTCTGTCCTATCAAATCATAATTTGGGCTACAGGTCTTACCTGTTCCTACAGCAGGCCTTCCCTTTCATATTCAAATGTTTTTTAGTGACTCATCTAGAATTAGTGACAACTATGCATTCCTTTGGCACATGTAATCTGCCTTTCCTTTAAATCATTAACTCTTGTTCAAATATCTATGACATCCTTAATACATTTAATCTTCCTCCTGTTTAGACTTTTTCTTAGATTAATTCTTTCTCAGGTTGCTGAACATTTTTTGATTTTCCTTACTGATCAAAATGTTAATGGTTTTCAAAATTGGTTTTCACGTCAGAGTGAAAGAAAGAGCAAGACTTTCCTATAATCTAGACCCCATGTCAACATCTTGCTGATGAAGGATCTTTTTTCTGTTCTTTTCTGTTAAATCCTCCCTGTATTGCACAGCCATTGTTACTCCATTTTACATTATTTGTTTCCAGTGACTGCCCCAGTGCTGTTTTTCCCTGCCTCGTGTCCTGTTCACCACCTCCAGCCCCAGCATCCTTGCAAACTGAAAGTTCTGTGTGAGTGCTCTGCAGCCCCTCTTCATGGCAGACTGGCTTCTAAAAACAAGCTCCTCAGTGAAATCAGCCCCTTTTCCACCACAGGAATCTCTAGGACAGAGCATGAAATGTTCCTCTATTCATTCTTTGATCCATGGTGAAATGTGGTGCATGAGAGAAGCTGCGACTTGTGCTGGGTTTCTTCTTGTCAGGTGTATCTTTGTGCTTCCCAGCCCCCACTTCCACATTGCTTTTGAAATGTCAAATGAATCGTTATTGCATTTTTATGGACCACAGAGATGCCTCGGTATGTTTAGGAAGACCTGGCTTTTGTACTTCTTCCAGTTCTCTGCTGCATCATCCTGTTCTTATTGTACCTGTCCAGCCTTCCTGAAGTGTTCCTCAGCCTGGTTCTTTCTGATCTTCACACTTAAAGCAGCTAAACTCCATCCCATGCTCCTACCTTTTTCTTAATCTGAATTCATGTCCATTCTGCCTCTGTTGACTAATGTTCTTTAAAAATACAGAATAAAAATAAAATAATAAAATAATAAAATAAAACCCAGCATTTTAAAGGGAACAGACATCCAGGCAAAGCAAGGAAGTATAAAAAATATCTGATCCTTTTTTGGAACCTTTCTGTACTACTCTTCTGATTAATAAACCTGCTTTACTCTGTATGTTTTCAAATTGCGAAGAATTTCTTATACAGCATGTAAAAAAAAAATCTTACTGAAATCCTACAGAGCCTTGGATGGGACAGACCCTAAACTGAATGAAAGATGGAATACAATAATAAAGGAGACTGAAACTGAAGTTTGCTTTGTTACAGCAACTTCTAATCAATCCTTATGTATCATGTGGTTGTATTTGTAATGCAAATATTCTCATGAAATAAGAAAAAGTATAAAGTGTTCATTCAAAAGCACCTACCAGCTGAATATACTGTACTAATAGAAAGACTGCTATACCTAATCACGGGTTCACATTTCAAACCAGGAGGCCTAACAGCTTCTGAGATATAAGTAAATGAAAATTCATGATTCTGTATTGTGCCCAAGAGCCAACTTTACTGCTATTGCCGTATAATTATTTATAGCTGCAAACTATCAAATGGAATTGCTTACCACCACCTTACTACATGTGGTAATTGATGTGAAGTGAGGCATTGCGTCCCCAGCTGACCCCAGCATCCTGAAAGTCAGATGGATTTTATCTAACTCAATTATGATTGATATTATCAAAATCCGTGGAGCGCGACACGGTGTAAGGGGCTTTCTAAGTGTATCTATTGATTGTTCCTCTGTGTCTCTGTGTGTGTGTGCATGTGTTTCTCAAGGCTGTGGCAATGGAGCTGTCTCTGGGGAAGAGAAGAGCAGTATTACTGACAATTTCCACGTGTAAATATATATTTCTGATGGCTGAACTTGCCCTCATTGCCTCATAGGGATTGCTGGAACTTGTACTACAAAACCCCAGGTTCACTGGCAAAGAATTTTGCTACAGTAAGACAATTTGGTTGCCAGTGTGGTTGGAGAGGTTGAAAAGCAAAATGTTCTGTGATCTGCTTTGCTGAGACTAGAGCAGGACAAGAATTCCTGTGTTCCAGTTCTGGGCCATTCCTTCACTCCACTGCAGCACAGCAGTGGCTGTGCTCTGTGCAAGCAGCTAGTCCTACAGACTGGCTGCTGCAGATGTTTGCAAAAGCAGGCATAAGGCTGCAGCAATGAAATGGAGCTTTCTCCAAGGCAGTCTTACTATTTCCAGCAACCTGGAGTTCAGGGACTGCTGTTTAGGTCTGCATCACTGTGTTTAATAATCTCTGATGGATGTTTCTTGTCTGAATTTTCTCCAGTCAACTTCTGAACAATTTTAACATCCAAATATAGTACAGAAGTCTGTTTTGATAAAATAGGAAACATGGAAAGTAATATATATTTCTATATACCTGCTGTATTTTCCCTCCCTAGAGGGAACATAGACTCCCTATGTTATGTAGTATTATGAGAAATGGTGACCATTTATTCCCTACCCACCTTTTCCATGTTATGGAGTGTTTTTATAGACTCCTCACAAAACCTTCCTCAAGCTTTCCTGTCCTAATCAAAGGAATCTTATCTAATTAATTTTTCAGTAACCTTTTGAAAATGTTGCTGTCATTATTATTTCTCCTCTATGTTATTCTGTAATCCCACCTTTGAGATCAAACACCGAAAAGTATTCACAAATCAGGGATGCTGTGTATAAATAATGTTTTTCCATTCCTCACCCAAGCATTAAGTTAATGTTTACTGTCCATAATTACTCTCCCATTTTCCTAAGTGATAATAAATTATTTAGGGTGCCGTGCTGTGTTTCTGGTTTGGGGTATTATTTTCTCTTCCCTTCCCCCCACCTGTGCAATGTTTGCTTTTTGTCAGCATCTTGTCTCTTTGACCGTTTTATCACCAAGTTGCTCAGATATTCTTCGCCAAGCCTTGGTTAGTTTATGTTTTTACTGTTCTGGTAATGTTGTAGTAGATATTAAATTGCCACCAGGAGATGCACTCCTCCATTTGAACAGGCTGGAGCAGGCTGAAACAGGTTGGAGCAGGTTGGAACAGACTGGGGCAGGTTTGAATAGGCTGGAACAGGCTGGAGCAGGTTGGAACAGGGTGGAACAGGCTGTCCTCCAGGGATTTATCAGCTGATAGGAATATCTATTAAAAAGGTTTTTGTGAGGTTATAATGGGAAGACTGGATGGTTTCTTAGGAAATAAGTTATAATGCCAGGTATTGAGATTTTAGAGCTTTTCATTCAGTTAAGTAAAACTTCTTGGTATTCTTATTAGCAGAGCACACATTTACTTTCTTTACAGTGTTTCTATAGTGTTCCTTCTCTTTTTCACAGCCTCCTGGGACTTTCCCAGTACTGCACAAAGCAGCCATAGGCCTGACCTAACTGCCCTCTTCCCAAAGACAACATTTGGACCACAGGAAGTTAGTTTAGGAATGTTATCCTCTTCCCTGTAGCAATACAGTCAGGGGATTGCAAATGCATCCATACTCCAGCTATTGCCAGCTGTCAGGCAGCCCTTTTGGGTCCTGGGTTCCCTGCAGCTGTTACAGTATTAAAGGAAAGGTACATTTCCTCTTCCTACATCCTACCAGACCAGTCATACATCAGACTTCTTCAACAGAAGGGTCATGCCAGCCTTTAACTAATCCTTATGTGGGAAAATGAGAAACAGTTGGAGATGGTGCGCTGTAAGCAACATGTCTTCTTTTTATAGCCATCAACTTTTGGTGAGCTAAAGAAATAACCATTGTTATTAGAAGAGTCAAAATCCATTTCACAAGAACAAATTCACAGAGCTGTGAAGTCTCTTGCTAACTGTTCATTCTTAGATGCACATTTTCCTGATACATCTGGAAATGCAGAAGAATAGACACAAGAATACCTATAGTGCACTACATGAGAGTTTGACAGCATGTTTATTTTATATTTCTCTCTTCAGAAAAGAGATATAGTGCTAATTCTATTGCTACTGTTATTTAAACCCAAGTGGATAGTATTTTTTATGGCTGCATCCTCAATATCATCCAAGTTTGCTTATCTACTCAATCAAAATTTATGGATTTTCCTTTTGCAAAACTTACATCTCAATGAAAGATCTCGTGATCATTTTTTGTTGGAGTTTAACTTTTTTTTTTTATGTTAAAGAATACTGCCTAATATAGGAAATTGATGCAGTTGGATTTCCTGATTTTGGTCATCCAGAGGAAACCAGACTGTCTCTGAGTGAGCCTTCAAAGGCAAGATGTTTATATCACACCATAATTTTGGCTTTGAGTGTCGGCCAACAAGGCACCTGGCCATGGGATTCTCCAGCACTTTAGCCCAGGTAACTTTCATGCTTCTACAGCATCTGACATGGAGTTCACCTGCTAGTGACTGACCCAGTGTTTAACAGCGATTCACCACTGGAAATAGTCTTTGAAATTCATAAATTCAAGGCAAGCCTGGTTTATGGGGACTGATAATGGTGTATTAGTTGCTGGAAGTTAATGAGGTCCTGTGTTTGAGTACAACCAGATTAAAATGAAAAACGAACCACATTACATTCTGTTTCGACAATTATTATCAGTTGGTTGTAATATAAATATGCAAATTTCTCAGCTTGAACTTTAACATCCTCTGTAGAGACCATTCATCTCTTTAAAGTATTAATTTAAGTTGTAAAAGGATCCATACATCATTGCATGTCATTTTGAAAACAAATATTAATCAATTTTACACTCTGAATTGCCACTGTGCAAGTGTAATGTCCATTATTTTGGAGCAAGTCAGTGGCAAGAAATTTACATATTCATTCTTGGCTTAAGAAATCATATGATAATACAAGTACAACACAAGAAATTCAAAAGACTTAAGACCTTATCATCATCTATTCAATGGCAAAAAGCCTGCCTTTGCATTCTCAATGCATTGGTATGCAGATTAGGAATATGTTTCTCATTCCTATCAGTATAACCTTGAAAGCTGGTGACAGCTGAAGTGTAGTCATAAGTTTTCTCTTCCAAGAGAAAAAACAGAAAGAAAAAAAGGCAACGGGTGTAAAGGATACAGCAATTTCAAGTTTTATGATAAGCTTTTTGATAGTGTATCTGACTACTTAGACTGTACTATGTGGATATGTAGCTTGAAAGTGTGCTATGTCTAGATTTAGCTAGAATTGTAATTGCAAGTACATCTCTGCTGCTAAACTAAATCTGATATTTCTGAGATGAGAGTTAAACCTGCCTTTTTATTAGCTAACACTATAGGAAATAGTTGCAGGTGTTTGCATGTTAAATATTGTCAAGGACACCAATTTTGATACCAGCTGTCTCCCAGAGAAAGGAGGCAGTTTCCAGTTGGAAAGCAAGCAGTGCCAGGCAAACACTGTGCTCAAATCCTTGTCCTACCAAAACAGACAGGAAGCAAAGTCTGCAGTCCAGGTAGTTTGCCTGTTAAATCTGTGGGAATCATAGCTACTGAATTCTTGTTTTGCAGTCAGAGTTGAAAGAGGCTAGGACAGAGGATAGGTTAGGTGAACCTTTGCAGTGCTTTACGTGTAAGTCCTCACTCAGCAGGGGCTGTTTTTTCTCAGCTTTGAGTCTGTCAGTGATGAAGGTGAATCCCAGCTGATGTCAACGAGAATGCTGATTCCACTTGAGAAAAGCAAACTGCTCTTCTGGATAGAACTGGAGATTCCAAAAGGGCCATTCCTGAGTTCCAGGATGACACATGAAGAAAAGAGCAGCAGTGCAGGTATCCCCCTCATAACTACCTCATCTTTGTTAATTATGCAAAACCAGGTTCTGAGATAATTGGCCTGGTAGAGGTTATGCATAAGCTCCCTCTAGTGGATTATTAAGCAGGAATGTCTAAAAGCACATCTTTCCTCTGACCATTTTCTGTCACTCCATGTGCACGCAAGGCTGCCATAAGCACTGTGGAGTGAGCTGTTGTCTGGCCCTGCTTGCTGCCTCAGGAAAGTCTGTGAACAAATGCTGCCTGTACACCTGCAGTTCTAACACGAGACAACTGCAGCACTTTTTGGCTGGGCTTGCTGTTCTTCACTCCTTGGCAGGGTCAGTTTGATTGCTGCTTCAGAATACTGATGTTTCTTAATCATCTGCCTTTGTTTTCTGGTTAAGTGAATATGTGAATACTTTGCCACACATTCTCCATCAATCCAAAACACTGGGAGAGGAGAGTTAAACCAGTGCACACACTCTTTCATAAATTTGTCATTATAACCTAATCAGATCATTAGCACTTACCCTGCTCTTGCACAGGCTAATTCTATATTCCTGAACAAAAGTACACTTGGTTCCAGTGCTCTGTCTCTCTGTCCCCCTGGGTGTTTCCTCAGACCAAAACTGCAAAGGCAATATGCAAGACACTCGTGTTCCTTGTTTGCACAGTTCATGCAGGTCAGAAGGCAAATCATAAAGAGGACACGTGCAAGTGGCCAGATTAAAATGCAACAGCACATCAGATATGTCAACTGGATTTAGGATTATAACAGACATGTAAGCAATTAGGGTATTTGCTAGTTCAAAATGCTCACATGAATGAACCCACATTATCTTCTGAAAAGCATAATAATATGTAATTGCAGTAACAATTCCTCTTCCATTATGTCCTAGACATCAACATTCTATAATATCCTGCACAACTGATTGCAGGCAAACCCTTGGTAAGAGAAATACTCCCAGATGTGGTAATGTCCCAACACTGTGGCTGCTACCTAATATTAAAGAATTACAGTAGAAATGTTTCAATAAGAAAGTAGAAGCATTTCAGTTTTTATGTGGCATAGATTGCCACAGACACTGCCAAGCAGCTTTATAGAGTTCTAAATCTTCATTCAATGCCCCTTTACATCATTTGAATGAAGATTTAAGCCTCAATAAAACTTTCTGAGTGCTTGTGGCCATCTTTGCTGTATAGTAATCAAAGTGGGGTACAAGCAGACGAATGCACTGTAGTGCTCCTAATGATCAACACTATATCTAGTGACATTTTCCTTTGTAAGATGAGTTTTCTTAAAGGCTGTTTTCATGGATGGTGCAGCAGTACACATGGAAACAGGCATTTATATCCAGTTTTTATGCGATCCTTTAAAAGATTGCTTTGGGGGTTGTGGGGATTTTTGTTTCTTTTTTTCCCCCCTGTAATGTCTATTTGCCCTATAGCTATTCTGAATTAATTTATTATATGGAATATATTTAGGAAAAAAAGAATAAAAAATAAACAAAAGCTAATAATTAAAGAGTAACTTTCCACAACACTACAGCTGCATTTCCTTGTTTGCTTATCAATCTCCAACTGTAATTAAGATATTGCAGTGCAATGAGTAGTGGCATTGAATTAGAAGCTCAAATGAAATCAGCTTCTAGTTAAGATATTAGCTGGGAAATTCAACACATGCTGGTGCAAAAGCTCACAAGGTATGACTGAGTGGAATTTGAAGGAAACTTTACTGTGAGAAGATGCCATTGATGGAGTACATGTTCTGTTTTAAAAATATGGACACATTCAGGAAAAAACTTTGAAAAATAAATAGCCAGTCAGTGAATTGTGGAGAGAATTTGGTGTTTGAATCCTCCTCCACAGGAAGGTGTGGGACCATTCTGTGGATCTGAGTGCATACAAACTTCCACAAATGGAAAGGAAAATGCAACTTCCCTCTTTAAGTTTAGACTCCCACCACAAATTGTTTATTTTTCATTATGTTTTACTTTGCATCAAGGTTTTGTGTTAATGATTAAAGTCTCTGAAATTGCTCCCCTTAAGCAGTTACCTTCAAAGAGGGATCTATCTGCATCCATATAGTTCTGTATTAAAAATTTGGTGTAGAGCTCTCTCTCTTATGTGCTTTTTCTGGATACTTTGGCAACATCATTCTTCCTACTGAAAAATAGTGAAATGCAAATTTTTATTGGTAGGGATACTGGAAACACAGTGTGGTGAGCACTTTCTGTGAAGCATACAATTGTGTCTGTGTAATCCTTAAAAGATACAAAATAAAAAATATGAGAAGTATATCTTATTTCGAGTAACTGAAGCTTCCAGCACTTTGTAAAAGCAGTAGTACCAGTGTGAAAATCAAGCTCTGATTTTTTCCCTTCATTTTTAATAAGAATTTTAAAGAAGACCAAATGTGGAAATTGCTCAGCCCATCTACTCTGGGGAGCCAAGCTGTTTCTGGTTCTGAAAAAGGCAGCAGCTGACCTGCAAGGAGAATGCTCTGGTTACCAAGGCACTCAGAAATGGGCTTCTCCCAGGCTCTTGATGGAGCTTTTCCAGGTTTTGTAAAAAGATTTCAGGTTTTACTAAATCAAAAGGAGGCAAGCTGATTCTTTGGCCTTGTTTTGGAGGAAATTGTCTCATTTCCAGTTCCTTTGTCAAGAGATGCAAAACTGGAGGAGCTCCATGGAAGAGAGACCCTTCTCAAAGCACCAGGGTGAGTGGCCCCTTTGGACAAGAAGGGGCAGCAGTTGCCCATCCTTGCCCTTGCTGGTTTTTGGCTCAAAAGGTTAACACATTGACCTTAAGTCAAACTTACTGTTTCAAGTTAAATTGAACTATAATTTTCAGCACACAAAATATGCAGAATCTGAACTGTAAGGGCAAATGAAGGCCTTGTTCTCCAAAACACCATAGCCTTATCAAAATTTGCAGAGTTATCTCAACTTCCACCAGCAGAAAACCAGGCCTGAGGGCTCGGTCTAGAGATTTGCAGGTGAAGGATCAGAGTAAAACTCAAAAAAAAAGGTGTATTTCCCTTTTGGGTTCAAAATGAGGACTGAGTTTAACATGATTTCCGAATGATTGATCCCAAGCAGTAGGTTAGGAGGGGGATGTTTTGAGCAATATTGCCTCTTACTTTCCCTTGTATTTCTTTGTAAATAACATATTACCTATATTAAGGTAAACTGAATCTATTAGACAATTACCTAAGGGGATTGGGAAACTGGGGTCTGCATTATAAAGCAAGTGAAGTTATGACAGCTGTGACCCCAGAGGAATCAAGGCTGAATAAAGACTGTCTCCATTGCAGACAAATGATGATAAAGTGATCCTTTTAGCCAGCAGTCAATGGAACCTGACAAGGCCAAACCTCCAACTAATGAACAGCCCAACCTTTGCTACCAGGGAGATGTACTGAAAGTTTAATCTCAATAAGCATCAAAATACATTTGGCCAAACATTTTTAACAAAAGAGTGGCACATATCATTAAACAGCCGTGAAGTTAGATGAGTGAGGAGGAAAATAGGACATGGGGGTGCGTGTTCTTACTGTATCACAGGTGCACAAAATTGCCTTGATAGAACAATATCTTATTTTTCTTCTAAAATTGAATTTCAGATGGTACCTACGTCACACAGACCTAATAATACAGAAAGCAATTGTCTCAATGATTCCTATTAAATCTGTGCATTTCCAGATCCTTATAGAGTAATGTCAGTTACAGAACAATGTCAGGCTGACGGACGCAGCACAGCGTTAAAGAAAAAAAATCATGCACACAATAGGCCAGCTGCACATTAATAAATATGTAATGTTTGATTAAAAATATGGATCGTATTTTTCCCCCCAATTGCTGACTACCCCTAAGGCAGAAGATGTGATCTGGCTCCCACTGATGGGTTTATTTCTTGCTTGCTTTGAAAATACAAACTAAAATGTTTTCCTGTCCCAGCTGTTTCCCATTGTTCATGTTTATCAGCTCAAAGGGTGAACAGAGGAATAAAAAATACGCTCGCATTTCAAATGTGCCAGTCAGTCAATCTATTGTTAAAAGAAGAAAGCCTAATTGTCTGTGCTGGCAAACTTCTTTTTGGTGAATGTCCAGTTTTTAAGAAAAGCTATTCAGCTGTGCCATTTGTTTAATACATGCATAAAAAAGCACATAAAATCACAAGTTTTCTGTGGGGTGGGATGGGATGGGGGTGGGGGAAATCACATTTCTAAGTTATATCCTTGAAACATTCAAGTGGTGGCCTAAGTAGTAGTCCATGGATTACTTTTCTGGTTATTTATTTATCTGAATTAGTGGCTTAAAGGAATTTTCATGGAATAAAATCTAATGCCCTAAAACTGAAATTGGCCTCCTTCTCCAAATCTGACTTACATTTTACTTCTTTAAGAGACAGCACTTCTTCCAGATTGCATCACCAAGGCAAGAGTAAAAATATTCCCCTGTTACATTCACAAAAGTTTAATGTTTTAATTTAAGCTACTACTCTTCTTCATTTCTTCAGACCCTCATGCTAAAACAAAATGGGAATCAGGATGGGGAGAGAGCAGGAACTACTTTCGTACATGGGAGAATCTTCTGTTTGTCTCCAACTCTTGCAATAATTACACAGCTCTGTCCTGTCTTTGACTTGCTCTCCAGCTTGTGCTGGCAGTGCTACTCTTCCAGCTTTCTAACCAAGCCCAGTTAATCAGAACTGACACTCATTTTATGCCATGCAAATGAGCAAATATTTAACTGACAGACTACTATATTGACCAGGACTGTGTTAGTCCATCTTTCTCTGGCTAGTGCAGTTTTTCTTTGAAAGCTTTTTGAGGACAGGGTTATGTTTAGTTCCTCCATTGTACAGTACCAAGTGCAAAACAGTCTTACAATCTGAAAAATTTTAAAAAGTCATTAACATAAAAAATTACATTTTCTAGGTTTTTCTTTTTTTTGATGAGGGAAGAAACAAGTAAGTGGCATTAGCATCCAGCTATCAGCCCCTTGTGACATTGAGATGTCACTCACAGCAAATTGTACACATCTTTCTTACATGAGGAGTTCAATAACTCCTTGTGACATCTAAATTACCCTTCCTGGGTGTCTGGGTTAACACCTCACAGGAATGAATAAGGCAATAAGGTAATTGTTCCAAGTGCTCTGCACATCCAAGGATCTGCTTTGGTCATCCTGGGCTCACATTTGCCTGGAAGTTTGAGAGCCACATGCTTCCTAAAATTGGAAATTGGGCATCAGGGACCTTACTCACTAAGGTGAGGACTTGGGATTTTTCTAAATCTGCCTTATTAAAAGTTACTGGCACATATGAATGTACTTCATGCTGGAAAGCACAGTGAGCCCCACCCTTACCTGCCCTCCCAACCAGCCATTTCAGAAACTTCACTGACTATTAATACGTTGATTTGGCAGAATAAAAATTATACAGAATTATTCCAGAGAGGGTAAAACGAAAAGGGAGAGTTCCTAAAAAAAACAATTGGCATGCAGGTGGAAGGGAAGCAGTCAGGGGGAAATGACATGTGGCTGAATTTCAGCAATTTATTTGGAAGACTTTTGTCTTAGGGACTTCTTAAGTGAAGCAGCAGGCACACGGCTCTGGAAGGACAGTGCACCCTGTGACAGCAGACACGGGGTGAAGGAGCCCAGAGGACAGTCTGGTGACCAGAGAATCAAACAGATGGGAAGGGGTGTAAGAGGAACCTGCAAACTCTCCTGGGGGGCACCAGCCCTCTGCAGTTCTCTGCAGCTCCTGTGCTGGAGCTGCTGTAAACAGATTCAGCCTCTTTGTGTTTGTAAAAATTATGGACAACAGTGTTCTCTTCTGTAAACCATTCATACTGCCACAGCTGGACAAGCAACAGGGAATTCTGGAGATATACAGGGCAATTTCTTTAGACCCACTATTAATATCCTGTAGCTCCACAATTAAATTGTAGCAGACTTCTCCATTTAGGATGAAGAAATATTTTGGTTTAATTTGATAATCAGTGATCTGCTTAGAAGGCTTCAGTTAGCAGATTATGAACTGTTCATCCCATGAAATCTACTGGATCTGGGCAGATTCTGCAATTTTTTTTCCCCCAGAAAAGAAACTGAATTTAAAATATAGCAGTGTGGAGTCCTATGACTCTGAATGGACACTTAGGGCTTGATCCAATATTTGCTTGCTAGGATTGCTCTATAGTTGATATGATGACATAACGTTAGGAAATTTCTTAAGATCTGGTAAAGCACCAAGCAGTGGCTCTCCTGAAAACACACACTCATAATTACACTGATTTATACAAACTGAAGCTCTGGGTGTTGCTGCTGGGGATGTTCCAGCAACAGAGATCCAGGACAGATGCCCATTGTCCTGTGGTTTGTGTAATCACTTGCCCCAGTCAGTGCAGACATCAGACAGGAACAAGTGGAACGGGGCTCTTCATGTGTGCTTGGGCCCAGGTCAGAGACCAGCAAACTGTAACTCACCTGTCAGTCCACACCACGAATGTGAAATGTGCCCTCCCAAGCCCAGCAGAGACCTCCTGCTTTGTCACATGAACTGGGCAAGCCCATGAGATCAGAAGTGTTGGAAATTGCCTCTCCTCCAGCACCATTCTGGCACTGGGTCTGCAGGCACAGACATGGAATGGTGAGCCTACATCATGGGTCACCCAGGAATTCACTGACCTTCCAAAGCAGAGAGGACTTTGGGAACAGTTACTATTGATTAAGTAATTATTAGCTGTTTTTAAGACTATTCCAAAGCTGATCCACAGGTGCAAGTCCAGCCCCTACTAGGAGCACTACAAGGTTATCCCTGCCTGAATAACCTTATTTTAGCCAGACACCAACTGTTTCCCAGTAGGGGAAAAGAATTCTTTTTCAGCTGATCCTTCCTTGGTCTAAAAGAATATTTCTTCATAATACTTCTTCCCTTTTCTTTTCTTTTCTTTTTTTTTTTTTTTTTTTTTTTTTTTTTTTTTTTTTGTATAAAGTATAAAGAGGTAATTTTCTCAGTATGAAGCTTTTCTGTATTCTTTGTCCTTTGGGAGACAAAAGAATTGGAAAAACTTGGCAGAATTAGTAATATTCTTGAACTTGTAATTGTCTAATGTCTTAGTGTTCCAGGTGGAAAATCAATACATTATGATATGCTCCAGGCCAAATTAATACAATGTTAAAATGGTGGTTTGAAGCTGTTTGAAATGCCTGTTTGAAATCCTGCATACCTACATCTAGTGATTCAGAAGCTCTTAGTAGAGGATGCTTGGGTGCTCTATCTTCCTGGATAAATCTGTCTCTTCCTGGATCTTTGCTGTTTGAATTCTGTCAGGCAGGAAAAAATTCTGCTGTGACTGATTTCCTTCAGTGACCCAGAGCTTTCTAAAGAATTCTGAAGGAGACAAGAAAACACCATGCATTGATTAACAGACCATATTTAAAATACCTTTTTAAAATTATATTTAGCACTTTCTTCTATAATATAAACTTCTTGCAAAAATAGCACTCAGTACAGGATGGGACATTGGGCCAGACAGTTCAGGCACTATTTTATTACCATAACAATTCCCTGCATCTGACATACTTCCGTGACAGCATCCATGTTATCTGCTCTACAACAACTTCACACAACAGAATTTACACCCTAGACCAAAACTTGAATTGGATTGTAATGTACTATAAATAAAACACTGTCACATCTTTTTTAAATTTTAAAATATGAAATGCAGCATAGCAGGGTATTTTTAAATGTAATTAACTCTAATGCAGGTCTCTTTGAAATCAAGAAATCTGTTTTCGTACAGTTCTGTTTCATCCCTGGTTGGGAAGACAAATTCTTAGGCTTTTATAGAATGCAGCAAATGAAGCCCATGTCATGCTTTATATCATTTTCCTACTGCCATCAGGAAGTACAGTTTTCTTATAGGCTTGGGGACCATCTGTTAGATATGAAATGCACTGAGGGCTAAAAAATCACTGTTTTTCTTGGCTTCTGTACTGCTTTCCTTGTAGATACCAGCCCTGTTTTGTTTCATGCAATATGCTATAGTATCTTGCAGTAAGCAGAACAATTAATTTCCTCAGAAATCATGACCATGCACCCCAAGCGAAGACTTTTGACATTCCATAATAGGTGTTATGTATAGTGGGTGTCAAGAGTTGCTTAGATATGCTGATAATGAGCCATACTTTTGAAGAGTCATAATCAATCATTCTTCATTTGGAAAGTCAGATCCATCAGCCTGTCATCAAAATGTCATAACCCATTGATCTCACATTGCAATCAAGGAATCTTCACTCTTATTAATGGCATTCAGTTATGCCAGTAACATCAGCAACCATTATATCTTTTATGATAATTTTATCATTTTAATGGTATCATTTAAAACATTGAAGTTAGTGACTAAATCCATTCATCCTTTTCTTAATCCCCATTAATAGTTACTACCAATTCTAACATAGCTGTTTTTAGAATTTCAGATAATTTTAGATCCGATATGATCTGCTTATGGAAATAAATAAGAAGAAAAAAACACCTGTGAGTCAGAAAGACCTGAGCAGATTGGATTCCCGTCTGGGGGTCATTCTACCTCTGCTCTCATAGTTGGTGATGTCAACACAATCTTTTAAAGAAGTTACTTCCTGTTATCTCAGTGCTGCCCATCTGTTATTCCTGTATCTCCCGATGACATGTCACCAGTGGTAGTGACAATTTCTTATCCACTGCTGTCAGAAAAAGAATAGCTTAGGAGCTTGGAAACAAATTTCAAACTAAAAGTTGCTTTGAAGTTTGATCTGCTATTCAGTGAAGCATAGTGCAGAAGAAATAGTAAACATGTCAAGATAAAGGAAGGAAAAAAGGGAGTGAGAACAGTGGAGCAGGATAGAGATGAGCTGCATTTGCATACATTTCCAATGTGCCTTTCAGGCACAGATACTTAAGAGATGCATAGCCCTGTTGCCATGTGGGATTTTAATCTGTGGTTTAGGAGCAGGGAACATACATTGTCTGGTTGAAGTAATTGTTGAAGACAGAGACTAATCTTTTTATTAGTGGGATGTTTTCTGCGATACAGGATTTTACAGCAAAACTCTTCCAATACGTGGGAACAGTCAGGACTCCTCTCTTAATGCTAAAAGGATTTGTTCCCATTTTCACTTTAAATTTTACAAATCTAAAATTGCTATATGATTCTGAGAAAAAAATGGCAACAGCAGCACACTATACAGTGTTTATTATTTATAATGTGATTGTTTTCGAACACTTTTTTTTTAATAAAATCAAACAACCCCATGGAAAGTTTCATGCTTGATAAACAATTATTTCCTAGTAAGAAAGCATCCAAATGGAAACTTTTACCTGGTCTAATGATTTCAAATTAACTGGGATTGGGTCTGCCAAGTCCTAGGATCCCACTCTTGGCAGCCAGCTCCCTGCAAGACTCTCCCTCACAGCAACAAGTTTGTGGAATCAAGCCCTTTGTTTGGATCAGTGCTCATCCCTTCAGGCAGAGCTGATTGGCTAATTCAATCACACTGGCTATTTAATTAATAAGGAAGCCCAAAATTCCACATGAGATGAAAGGATGAAGAGCCCAGGAATGACCCTTGATAATAATAAAAGATAATTACAACCACGAATTGCATTATTCAGACTTTGTTATTGACATGATAAGCACTGCCATATGCCACACAAGCTGTGATATGCACCCTACTGCTCAGAGGTGCAGCAAAGCTCTGAGGTGTCACTGCTCCCTGGGTTTCCATGAAAATGTGGCTTCAGGTGAACAACTGAACACTGTGAAACCAGAAAAAATAAAATAAAAAAAATAAATTAATTAATAATAAAAAAAAAAAATCACAAAAAACAACCAGAACTTCCCAGCAGTAATGAGAGAAGAGCAGCCTGGGCACTTCGTTACCTGTGTTCAGGTAGAGCAGTAGCACTTGTAAGATTGATTTTTCTGTTTAGAAAAAACAGGGATCTGAAATACCAGATGCATCTTAAGGGCATCAGAGTGCTGCATGGGAAAAAACCCCGAACTGCTATATTATTATGTTTATTAGGAAAACTAAGTTCCTTATGGAAAAATGACAGGTATTTTTGCAGGATCTACTGGGAAAGGGATGGAGAACTACACTGAGGAGCAGATTCCCAAAACATACAGCAGAAGTATCTAACAAAATGAAAAATTTCCACAGAAATTAGGTCCTATTTTATTTGCACAATGCAAAGTGTCTGCTGATCCCAGAGAGGCAAAATGTCAGGGGTACCTGAAAGACACTGGGCAGGAAGGAAAATAACAAGACTACATCACCTGCAGCACCTCCTTCCTCTTAAATTATTATTTTGTGTGCTAGTTCCTAAAGACAACCATGTTCTTGGGAACTAGAATTATAAAACTAATTAGAATAGGAATTAGAAAATTAATTAGAATTAGAATGAATTAGAATTAGAATTAGAATTAGAATTAGAATTAGAATTAGAATTAGAATTAGAATTAGAATTAGATAAGACATGGTGTTATTTTCTGGCTCCACCTCCACTGCTAAATTCTGTGTGTCCCAATCCTTGTGGACCTGGGGCACACAGAATGCTGCAGTGGGTCCAATTCTGTCTCCTGTGATTCATCTCTTCAGCCTGTGCATTCCTAACATAGAGACCACATCCTTGTCTGAGTAGAGCATAAAAAGTCCGCAATATGATTAGGGTTTCTCAGTTAAAATTAAAAGTTTTATAAAACCTTCCCCAATCCTTAAATTGTTCCAGAGTTTTATTGCTCCTTAAAAGTCTGAATCTGAGAAGCAAAACGTATTTGATTTGTAATGAATGTAACCCTTCAGTAAGATCACAGCTGTAATGTTACAGACTCAGTCATGTAAAGAGCAGTCACTGGAAGAAAACCTGCCTTCTTTTTTTTTTTTTTCTCTTTAACCTCAATAGAGCAGTTCTTTTGTTAATTACAGTTACTGCACACTGTGATATTGAAGTGCTCTGTTCTCAAACATATTCTTATTTATTTTAGTCCTTTTTTTCCCAGGTAATGAAATGTCAGAACCCTACTTTTTCTGGTTTTGTAGTATGTTGATCAAAGTGACCTTTGCTTTGCGGCAGACACAAATCAATATAGCGCTCTGCGGTATTTGACAGATAAAGGTGCAACATATAATAAATGGCAATCACTGACGAGGAGAGCAAGAAAATACCTGCCAACTTCAGTTCATACTGGCAATTTTCAGACAATGCCACATGTTATGTTCAAAGTAAAATTCATTCGTCCATCTAATAACAGAGGTGGGGGATATTAAAGGACTCAGTTTTGTTAAAGAAATGCTTCAACTCACAGTAATAATTCAGAGTCCAGTCCAGGTCTACTGTGGTTGGTTGCAAGTAAAGTTATTACATTTTGAAGACAGGTTAGAAGAGCAATTTTCCTTGCCATAAAGGAAAAGACACACACACACACACACACACACACACACACACGTATAGAGCTTTTGCCCAAGAAATGAAAAAGTAATTATATACACCCATACAAACAGAGTCTCTTATTCTTTCTCACACAAAGACACACACACATTGTCTTAATATCCTAAAGCAGCTCTCCAGTGCAGTGTTTCACAGCTGAGTGTTTGATTTTCTTGTATTCTTCATAACCTGCTGATAATTTATACACAAATAGAACCAATTTCTATTTAAATGCTTAATTGCAAGTAATGTCAGCAAAGTATCTGCCAGAGATTTGAAGTCAAGAAAGCATCTGTATTTTCTTCTCCTCACAAGAAACTATTTTTTATATTGTGATTGAAAGGCCCTTTTATTTATCTGTTGTTCATAATATATGTAAGTTTACAAATTGCATTTCATATTTATTTTCACAAGTGCTTTGCATGGAGCTGTTGATACCCTTAAGGCAGAAAAAGGCCAATTCACAACATATATGTGGCTGTTCAGAGCCATTTGATATGGTTCAGTGAGGACACAGCCAATTTATGAAGCCCAAGTACTGATCATGTCCATGCAAGTGCAGTGTGTGCCTGCCAGGGCCTCACACCTCATATGTGCAAAACCCACGACTGAGACTCTGTGTTAACTTCTGATTAATGTTGTCAGGATGTGACCATTTATTAGTACTAATGGTCAAATTCAGTGTTGAAGTTTTACAGCTGAGCCTGAGATGCAAAGCCAGCTGATGTTCCAAAAGCAGAGCAGCCTGCAGGAAGGGGATTGCAAACACAGGATCAGTTCAGGGGTGACCAGAACACAGCATCTTGTACCAACGTGCAACATGGAAAGGCCAATTTCAGTGAATAAGTAAAGCAGCCCAAAACATTGTAGGAATTTTTTTTATCTGTTTCAGATTCTTTTTTAATTTAATGAACTTTTAATCGCTTATCCTGGTCTTTTTCAATAGAAATATTACATTACTTATATTCTTCTGTGATAAAAATGAGAATTCCTCTCCTTTTGGTTACTACTGTGCCATTTTTTACTATTTCCTCACCCTTTCTTTATGAAAATTGAGTTTATCTTTGCTCTATTTTTTTGACAAGATATTGGACAGGGAGCAGATGTTTTTTGTCATTTGTCTGCAATAATGCCAGACCTTTCCTAAGCTGCTGAATGCATGATTAAACTGATCTTGCTTTTGTGTATCTTTTTTCCTATATCTTCTTGTATTAGACTGTACCCATCATTACCTGCATCTTGTACCCCAGTTCATGTTAATCCACTCTCAAACTTGTGCAAAGCAGGTATTTCTATTATCATTATACATTTTGCCACAAGATATATTTACTGAAAGCAGTCACTTAGTGCTGATCTGTAAGGAACTATTAATAGCTGACCTCTCTAGCCTGGAAAGTGTAGTTGTATAGTGCAGCAAAACTTTTTCCTCATAGAACATCCTTGTTATTTCAAATGATGATTCCATACTAAGCTATCACAGTCTGGCATGTTGTCAGGTAATTGACAGCTATGAAAAGAACACATTCATTCCCCCCAAAGGTGAATGCAGTTGTTCTGCTGCTGTAAAGTGTGGGTTTAGCAAGGAGAGAGTCTCTAAACATCATAACCTTGCTGAGGGGGTTGTTACCCCAACTGGCAAATGCTCAACTGTGAGCAACAGATTTATTACCTGACATAATTAATGGCCTAGATAGTGACATTTCCCATATTATAGACAATCATGAATTATGAGCCCAGCTGCTGGCCTTCTCATTCACTGAAATCGGTTGATAAATATGTTTATTCGAGGTCAGCTTGGCCTCATCCATTAGAAATATTGTTTTTCTAAACATTACATTGATTTAATTTAACTCTAATCAATTTAAAATGGTTCTGACAATTAACAAAAGCTTCAAATATGACCTTAAAGTAATAGGATTCATTAGCTATGTTTAGGATTAAACTTATCCTAATAGGGCTATTTTTCTTCTGAGGGCATGTAGTAGGCCGACTGGTGGTCAGTCAAAATGAAATCAATTATTATAAATTATACAGTTTGGGTTGATTATGTCGTGCCTGCTAATTTGTATAAATAAGGACCTCAAACAATAGAAGTCATTTATTAATAACTATCTGTGTCCCAACCTGTATCACACTTTATGCTACAGCTGCAGGATCATCTGTTACCCATGAAGTACTATATTCTCTACTGCTAGGCATATATGCTAATTAAACCCATAATTAATTGTAACAGTTATAGTTAAAGTCAAAATGCTGACAGCCTTTTTGGCCTATTATTCATGGTAATCAACTGATTCAAAAGGCAACATAATCAACGATTCCTGCACTAGCCAGGGGATCATAACACAATGGCAGCACCAGTGACAGCTGGCACCCACGGGTCTTTGGGCACAATAGGAAATATAAACCTCTAGAGCTGAAATGCCTCAGTGTGAGCAGTGCCCATTGTTTTTCTGAGGGAAAAGAGGAGTGCAAGTCGCTTTTAAGAATTTCCTCCCCAGTGCAGTGGTTAACAGAGGGACCCCAGAGCCCCAGAGAGCCCACCCGGCCTTCCTGGGGCACCCACAGCGCTCGGGGCTTGGACCAGCCCACAGGGTCCTCTGCCTGTACCCCTCACAAACCCTTCCCCTGCAGCAGGGATGGCTTAGGTTAGGCCTGGGAGTTCAGGAGAGTGTTTTGGAATATCAAGAAGAGATTCTACTGGCTCTGTTCTCATTGAGCTTGTTCCTGCTGGACAGTGGGCACTGCCCAAAGGTGTGTGCTGTCCGTGGTGTGCTACCTGCAGGAAGAGAGAATGTTCTTTCAGCCTGAGCAGGGAACATCTCCTTTCCCTCTTACATCTGTCTGTGTATCAGTGTTTGAATCTGTGGGAAATGCCTTTTATTTTGTTCCCTGGCACAGTGGTGGATTCCAGCAGCCCTGAGAGGACAGGGTGGAGAGAGGAAGGACAAGGGGACAGTCTGACTGTTGTCAGCAGGGATTCACAAATACTCTTCTAAGACTTGCTCTGGAGCCAGTGTTCTGTGTGGGCACAGCTTGGGGTGCCTCCAGAGTGACCTGAGCTCCTCAGGAGGCCACCAAGGATAGACAAGGGAATAAAGGCCAAATTAGTAAAGGCCACTTTTAGCAGTGACACTTTGCAGCCCAGACAAGGTGCAGTGCCAGATGGGCAAGCTGAACCTGTTGCACCCACAAGGTACACCCACAATTGTAGGTCTGGCCTCACTTTCCTCCTCAATTTAAAGTCAGTCTGATTATCTATCCCTGCATGGGGCCTCAGATCACAATCTCTTCCCAAGTTGTTCCTTCCATGATCAGGCCTATTCATGGCCTATAGCACTGCTAGGCCAGCAAGTTTATACATACACATCTTGAGATGTGCTACTGCTTAAACAAGGTTAGCCAGAGCCTCATTACTGAGATTTACACTGTCAGTTACAGAGCTGCCCATCCAATCCTATAACACATAAATTTATGGGCATCACAGAGAATTTTTTATTGTTAGTGCTCATATACAATGTGTGCCTTAGTGACACATTTTTAAATAAAATATATTGTACTAGTGATTTCTAATGCTTAAAATAAAATAAAATAATAATCAACTTTTAGCTACAGTTTCCCCCTGGTTATTGAGCTGAACTTAATGACTGGCTGAAAAGTATTTGTCAACACAACAGCTGGAGAGCAACACTTTCTTGTGGCTTTATGTCACAGCATATGCCAGCCACTCAGAACATGTGATAATTCAACTGGAGCTGGTACTACAATAGCAGATGGGTTGAAGCATTGTTATTCTCACTCTAGCTCCCAGCCCTTGAGGGATCACTAAATAAAATCAAAGCAGATGGACCATTACAAGCTCATTTGTGTTCACTACAAGCACCTCAACCTCCAGTTGTGATATACTGCACCTTTGTATAAAATGACATGTATGGTAACATGGCCTAATGAAAATAGCATCAGACTTGGCAAGTGAGGAATGAGACTGGGAAATATGCACAGATCTATTTATCACTGAGTTCCTACCTTGCAGAAAGGGTTTATTCCCGTCCCTCTCTCCACACCGCCCCCCCCTCAATATTTATCATAGTACTTTTCTCCATGTTTATAATTTAATTTCCTCACCCTCGTCACAAGAATGAAGAGGTGGCTGTAGGTTCAGGCTGCAGCAGCCAAGCAGGGCTCCCAGCCTGTGCAAAGACAGGAGGAGTGCTACTAATCAGGAGTGTCAAACTCTTTCCTACACACCCTTGATGAATGTGCTAATCCAGGTGGCACACAGGGATCAAGGCTTTAGCACCTACTGGCACCGACCTCTGCAGGGCCCAGGACACCTTGTCCATCTCCCAGCCTGGTCTTGCCATGAGGTGCTCCATGACTCTGCACTTTTGAGCTTATGGGGACTTGGTGCATAGAATCAACTGCTCCACTAAATTCCAGCACTTTTATCTGTGAGGTCCCAGTCAGCATCTCTGAGCAAACTCCCTGGGCATGGAAGGCATTCTCTTCCCAAGGATGAAAGATACCAAAACTGTCAGTTTCCAGAGGAGGATCCTTTGGGGTCTGCTGACAAAGTCAGAGTTTGAACTGAAAAATTCTTCTTGCCATCCTCAGCAGCGCAACATAAAATCAAAGGTACATCCAGTGCCTGCTAAAAAAATATCTTCTGAGCACCTTGTACAGCAATGCACCAACAATGTCACCTGAAGGCTTTGTCCTAGAGTTCCCACCCTGACCATCCTGCTCCAGGGAGCTCCAGCAAGATGAAATATGGCAGGAAAGGTCTTGCTTCCTTTTATGACAACTGTGCTTCTCAACCACATAGACATAAACACACATACAACATATGTGTGTGCAGTTAGTGACAATTCCCAAACTGAGCTCCTCTCAAATGTGAGCTTTTTATATCTGCATGTATCTTTTTTTTTCTAACTGGTTTTAAACAGCTTCTGTGCCCTACTGCAGACACAGCTGCACTCAGTGCTAAATAGAATATACTGTGAACTTATTCAAGGCTTTGAGGGCTCTGTTTTTTCCTGTATAAACAGGAAAAGTGGGAGTAGGCAGTGTTTGGGGAGAGTTAAATGCATTCTGTCTGCATGAAAGACCCATATAAGACTATAAACCTTTAGCAAAATCTCCATGTCACCTGACTGCCTTAGGTCCCCTCATCCAGCTGCTGCTGGGCTTTAAAGAGCCAGAGAGGTGCAGCAGTGGAAAGCCAAAGAAATCATTTAATTGGGGTTGATAAATACCGTTGAACGTCAGTGACTGCAGTATGCAGTTGAAAGACTTGTCCAGCTTTTTCTGTGAAACAGCCTCTTCCTGAATGCCTCAATTGTATAAAATGATGAATGGATCAGACAATATTTCTCACCTGACCCAGAAACTGCAGGGCAGCTGGGCAGTGTCAAGGACAGTGCTTCCAGGGAGCACACTGCCTGCAGCTCGTGCCACATCCTGCTTTGTTTGTTCTTCCTGAGCACTTTCTGCTCAGTGCAGTGACTCCTCCTGAGCCTCAAATTGGTGAAACTCTGTCAGAGGCATGTGCAGGTCAGGTCAGGCATCAGCACTGCCCCTTATCTGCTGGCCAGCTTTCCTATCAGCCAAACTAATTGGCTAAGATAATTCTGTTTCCTGCCATCTATTACAATAAATCAACCACTGGAGCTTCATTGAATTCTCTGCCAACTGCTGCCCTTGAAATTCTCAAACTGTATGGGGGGCTGGGAGGGAAACCTGTACTCTTCTAAATATAAGAAAGTTTTAGATGAATAACTTGATATCCTGGGCAATGCTGTATCTCTTCAGCCCCACATTAATGGGGTGCCAGAGTCAGCTTAGACTGAGGCAAACCCCAATGCATCAATCATTCCTTTGAAAACAAGTTTTTGGAATAATGTGATCTCGGGTAAAGCACATGTGGGCAAACACAGCAAGTGACACAGAGAGATAGAGAACATGAGCACATGCTCAGGACAGAGCCAGAGCAAAATGACAAGGGATTCACTGTGGTGGCTGTTGAAGAAAAAAATAAAGGTGTTCCAATGCAACGATATTTCTCTGACAATTAATTTTGAAGAGGAAAAAGATATTGAGGATGGGTGCAAATTGTAAAAACATGAAGGACCCCCAAGCATGCCTACTGCAGGAACAAGACTGCAGGGGGAAAACTGTATTCTGCTTTTCCTTGTAGCAATATCAAATAATGAGAGTAGCAGTGATATTACAATTCACAGCTGTATTTAACATTAGAAGATACACTAGTTTATACTCTACTTGTACAGTTTTGTTTAGATTAGATATTTAATAATGCCAATTTGGGTTTTGTTTTGTTTATTTTTTAAGGGACCTCTATCCCTCATGAAATTTCAGCATTTTCCTTTGAATTATCCAGAATATCAACACTGGTTTTGTAATGGCTCTGCTGGGATAAAACTCAGCCTGTACCAGTTAGGTTGCTGAAGGGAGCCAACTCCTTCCTCAGCAACATGGTTGGGTTCATTCAGTCAATCATTTGGCAGAAGGATGTTTAAGCATAATTGCATATCCCCTCCCTGTCTTTAAATATTCAGAGGAAAAGTCACAGAAGAGCCGATAATGTAACAATAATAATGGGGCTGAAGAACAGTATTGTAGTGTGAACTCATCTATCCCTTGGTTTCATTTACATGTTTAACAGCTGCTTGTTTCTCCATTATAGAAAGATCATTACCTGACTTGTAAGAAGAGAGGGGGAGTCTGTTCACCTTTCGGCAACTAGCTCTGCATTTATTAATAGTTGTTGCCCATCTCATTATACATTTAATTGCTGCATTATAATTTATTTATTCATTGATTTATTGTAATAGATGAGTAGAAACAAAATTACCTTTGCAAATTACTTTGATAGGTGGGAAGTTTGCATGGTTAAAAATACCCCAACATGCAGTGTGGAATGTGAGATGTTACCCAGTGAATAACATCTTCACACATAAGCACTAGCAGAGTCAAACTGGTCTCATTACAAAGCGAAGGTAAATGCAGCCAATTTATATGGTGTTTTAAAAAATGTATAATTGTAACTTCTGTATAATTATCCTTACATTCCTGGATGTCTCCACTTCATGGAACAGGGAATCAGCTGAAAAATGAAGGACAAAGAGGATGGAAAGAAAAGACTCATCAAAAATTCGAAAGCTAAAGGTGTAGGAAGTTTGCAGAGCATGTGGTGAAGCCAGGCCTGCCTTGCTGTCGGTGTGAGTGGGCAAGATCCTGCTGGGGCAGCTCAGCCCCAGCACAGCCCCAGCACAGCCCCAGCAACCAGACGGGGCCATGGAAGGTCAGGGAGAGGCAGAGATAGAAAATACTCACACGGAATTATTTCCATTTCCAGTTATTAATACATATAGGAAAGAGTTAGACCCAGAAAAACTCTTTTTTTTTCTTTTTTTTTTCTTTTTTGTCAGTTAGTTAAAATTAATGATTTGATAACACAAAATGCAGGTTGCTTTTTGGTGGGGGTGGTGGTTTTATTTTTTTGTCCTTAAAACCTGCAGCCTGCATCAGCTCCAGGGGCGGTGGGGCTGGTCCAGGGCGCGGTTTCTGAGCCGGCCGGGAGCCGAGCACGGCTGCAGAGCCTGGGGGGAGCCAGGGGCCGAGGGAGGCTGAGCTGCGGCCACACCACCAGGCTCGGCTCCCGCGGCCGGACCTCTCCTCATGGAGCGCCTGGGCTCTCCTCTGTGACACTTCATTCCGCATGGAAGGTTTGGTGTGAAAAATTATTACTACATTCGTGTTGTTGTTACAGTTTTTCATCAGCTTTCATCAGAGTGCTGCAATTACCCTAAGATTTCCGTGGCATTTTGCATCTCCCAATAGTAACTGCTTTCCTCGCTCAGACACAGGCATCATTCAGATCCAGTTTTCCATGATGGGCACAAGGAGTGCAGTGAGATGGGGCCAGCGTGGCTGGCCGCCTGGCTGTAGGTCACACTGCCCGCCCGGGCTGTGGGTCAGTGTCCGCCCGGCTATGGGCCACACTGCTCTCCCGGGCTATGGGCCACACTGCCCGCCCGGGCTATGGGTCACACTGCCCGCCCGGGTTATGGGTCACACTGCCCGCCCAGGTTATGGGTCACAGTGTCCGCCCGGCTATGGGCCACACTGCCCTCCCGGGCAAGGGTCACAGTGTCCGCCCGGCTATGGGCCACACTGCCCGCCCGGGCTATGGGTCACAGTGTCCGCCCGGCTATGGGCCACACTGCCCGCCCGGGCTATGGGTCACAGTGTCCGCCCGGCTATGGGCCACACTGCCCGCCCAGCCCCGGGCAGCTCCGGCTCCAGGCACTGCCCTGGGCTCCAGCAGCAGGGAGTTACACCCTGCCTTATGCTTGGGGTGGGCTTGAAATGCATAAACTTGTGACAGCTGTGTATGCATCCCATTCGGTGAGGCCACAAGTCGTTTTGGGGAGCAGCAGGACAAAGTTATGGGGACGGACGCAGCGGGGACAGAGCGGGAACAGAGAGAGGATAGAGCGAGGACAGAGAGGGGACACAGCAGGGACAGAGCGGGTACACAGCGAGGACAGAACGGGGACTCGGGAGCGTCACCCCCGCGGAGCGCCGGGCCGGGCCGGGCCAGGCGGGGCCGGCACTGCCCCCGTGTGGCCGCAGAGCCACAAGGAGTCACAGCATCGTCCAGCTGCTCGTGGAAAGGTCAGCTTAAACCACAAACCCAACCTTCACAGCCGCCGTTTCCTAAAAATAGCTTTTGCATCTATTTTTACAAGTGCTTAAGGATTGTTGCAGTAAGATCAAGATTTTAAAATTACTTAAATTGGCAGCATTCCTTTTGCACGCCCAGGTAGGATTTTATTCACTATTCTTACCACTGTTTTTATTTACTTATTTGTTATTACTAAAATGCTCAGGAAAATAAATACATAAAAGGTAAACCTAGAAATGCTGGATAAGGGTTAGTGCTTTTCTAGACAGAAAACGCATAGAAAGTGGGACCTGTGGATTCAGCAGTGAAGTTACAGCATTATTCCAGGAGGAGCTGCTCACTGGGGTAGGTAAGGTGGTGTGCCTACCACCTTTTATTTTATTTTAAAATAAAATCCCTCCAGGAAAACTCCAGGTAGCTATAGCCACTTTTCAGTGGTTTTCCCTTTCAGCACCAGGTGCTAATTGGTAAGACAAGACAAGACACAGGCTTAGACTTGATTTTATACAGTACAACAATTCCTAAGTTTCCTAGAAATGCTGAAGGAAAGACTAAAAGAAATGCATAAACATAAAGCCTCCTGTAAGTACACAAAACAAGCCAGTTCACTCTGTATTCATGCATTTTCATGACACTCCCACACTTCCAAGCCCCAAAGAAACAAATAGAGCCATAAGAATAATATTTTTAATTAATATTAATACAGAAAGAACACATAGTACATTCCTTTCCAGCAGCAGCTCATTCAGCCCTACCATTGGAAAAAAAAATAAATTAAGGCTAGTTGAGGGCAACCTGATCCAATGGTTTGTTTCCCTTACGCCTTCTTGGAGACAGCCTTGTAAGCTTAAGAGACTATTTGTGCACAAAACATGGGATGTTTATTTAGCAAAACATCAAGAACAGATAAAAACATGCTTTGTTACAGTGGTAAAAATACACAGAGCTTTCAAGCTGCTTTTTACACCAGCTCAATTGAGAAACCACACCAGTCTGGTGTGCAGCACGGTGGTGCCTTGGTATTGGATGGAACAGGCAAGTGTCAGGGATCGTGGTGACCACACTCAGCTACTCAGTGGAGTATAAAGTGCACAAGAAAAATAAGTGCATTGAAATGAACCATTTATGATCAAGAGCAATTCTTGTTACACACAGTACTTGCTTAAAATGGGAATCTCACAGGCTGCTCAGTACAACACAGTACTACAATTTTCAAGAGCACAGAATCAGTATCACGGAGTAGATAGATTTTTTTTCTTTACTGAACAGGTATTTTTGTATCTTTTCCTCCAATTATCTCCCACCCAACAACAAGCCTTCTGATGTAACTTACAGTGGGTTTGGTTGGGGTTTTCTTGAAGGATTTTGTTTACTTGAGTAAATCTGTAAGGCATCACCTTTAGCTAACACCTCTCCTCTTTACCTCTGACGTTCAAAATAAGCAAGTGGCACAGTGATTTGTTCCATTTTGAACCCCTAGTTCTACAAATGTTTAGCAGAGCAGGCAAGTTGCATGGGGTGAGGTTTTTTCCTCAGTTACAAAAGTTTATGTCCTATGAAACTTTACATTTTTACAGGCTGTCAGGAACCATGTTGTCCATGTATTTTCCTACTCACAGGTTAAGGCCATTGTTAGCAGTACTTATGAGCCAAACCATGAAGAATGATCTAAGTGCTATTAATTTGGGGGGACATTCACTATATTAAAAAAAAAAAAAAAAGAGAGAGAAAAGAATTGATTGGGTGGTTTCCAAATGCATTAAACAACATAAATGTTGGGTGCTTAGTCACTGGAATCTTTGGGCATTACAGTTAACAGCAGTAGATGCTTAGAATGCAAGCTTCAAAATAGCTTATTCAAATCCCCTACAAACATACGCTGAAGGCTAAAAAAACCCAGAAAACCCCACCTTTTCTACCCTTGCATATAAGTTATTTTACAAGTTTCCTTGCACAGTGAAATCACTTTTCTGTTTGTATACTCATTTCTGAGAAAGGAAATAAAACTGGGGTTATTTCTGTGACATTTCATTTACATTGCCAGATCACCTCCAACGCAGTGCAGTACAGCACACAGCAATACATTTTAGATTAAAAGAAGACTCCTTGATTGCCAAAACTATTTTTTTTGCATGCTATAGAAGACATCTCTGCCCTCTTAAGTGGTAAACAACAAACTAACCATGTAATCATACAGTGCTTGCAAAACTATTTTGCATTTTGCAATAATCTATAGTACAAAAGGTAGGCTGTAAAGCACTGCCTGCCTTTCCAAACACAGTATTTGTCACCAAGAAGTGTGCACAGTAAAGAATATTCCCTATGTGTCCCACAGGAAGAGTCCACACTTCTTTTCCATTGACAGGCCAGAAGCTTGGAGGCAAGAAGCCAAGTTCATTTACACCCATCTGTATTAATTCACTTCTGCTAATCAAGTATGTATCCTGAAAAGCTGGATAGTTTCCAGCTGCACAAGAGAGTGGATATTTTGCTACAAGATTATTCACCTAGGAAACTTTCATATGGCTGCCAATTCCAATTCTGTCCTCTTCAGCCTTGGCCATAGCAGGTCCAAGGCTGTTCTCCAAGCTCAGGCAGGAGGAGGTAACTGTATGCAATGAGGCTGGGGGGGGGCTTGGGAAGATGACACCAGTGGAAGACATGAAATTAATGCACTGGGAAAGTCAAAAATAAACCTAGGGCTAGGGAACAGAAAAAAATCCAGACATTCAGATTGGTCTCCTGGGTGCAGGTTTGTGCTTGGGCCTGTGTTTGCTCCTTGTTCAAAGGGGTCACTACTTGGACCTCCTTCCAGGTTGGGACACAATGGGCCTGGTTATAGAATCCATCACCTAAAACCTCACTGATTTTTTTCCAGAGAGAAAGAGGTCAGGAGCTCTGTACTGGAACAAAAGAGTTTTGCCAAGGAGCACAGATTGGACAAATAAGGCAAGGGAACATGAAAGCCAGGAGACTCTTCCAGGCAAAAGCAAGGGTGACACTTCTAATAACCTTGTTGCTCTTGAGAGTGAGAGATTAGAGCACACTTCATGCAAAGGCTAATGGAACAAATCAACCCCCCCAGCACCCCCTGCTCCACACAGATTAGTCCTTCAAGCTGTTTTCAAACATCTCCCTACTACTTCTCTATGGCAGTGTCCCCCAAAGAGAGATTCTAAGTTTTCCAAGAAAAACAAAATAACCACACTTTCTACAATAAGGGATCAGTCTCCATTGCCTTTAAAACAGTGGATTTTCCTCATTATATTTTGTTATCTCTTCCCTTCTATAGATCTGATCCCAAAAAGGAAGTTTCCATATAAAACAGCTTAAGACTTGAAAATGTACAGTTCATATAGATGCAATTTGAATGACCAGATGTTACTGTATATATATAGTTGCATGTTTGCTAGTCAGTGTAGACAGAAGTAGCTAAAAGGCAACTAAAACAACAGTATTTCATTGCAAACAGGAACCAATGGACTTCAAGGTATAATACTTTACATTAACACAGGTTTTGCAGCTTCTCAAGTTAGTTTTCATCAGGTACTTGGTATAAAGTAAAATTCTGATCTACCTTTATTTATAGTTTCATCTTTCCAGGCATAGACTTTTAATATTCTCTTTTTAATATTACTGATCCTGAAATGAAGAATCAGATCTATATTCCCAGGCAGTAGCTTAATATACTGTAGAAAAGTCAGTTTTGTTTACCAAGGACTAGAATTCACTTCAGTAACGTTCCCTGAGGCAATCCATAATTTTATTGTTTTGTCCTGGAATCATTTGTGTACAGTTGCTGTTCTGTTCCAGACTGCTTTGTTTCTTTAAAAATACACACTTAGAAAAACATCTGTTAACTTTCATTGCTAATTTTCTATTTTAGCAATTACACTTCCCTTAAATACCCTCTTCTTTTCCTCTCTTTCCCTTCCAAAAGTTACAAGTTAACAACACAGCAAGTCTCTGTGCTTGATTTTTGCAAGACAGGGATTCAGATCTTTAATGAATGCTAATTTTTGAAACTGAAAAGAATGTAGTAGATAACATAGTATGTAGTAGAATATAATATGCAATGAGCAGTCTAAAATTTATCTTACTCAAACTGAAGTTATTCTCTCTTTGAGAGAGAATATATGGTGCTAAAAAGATCAAGGGTGAAGGGACAGAGTAGGGGGTAGAGAAAGACATGAAAATCATCATCCCTGTCCACAGAAATGCACTGAGCTAGAACACTGTATCCTTACCTTCCCAATGGATTAAGGAGATTTCTCTGGATATAATTTCACCTTTAACATCTCAAAAAAGCCTGTGTATCATCAATGCACTTAAAGCTTTTAAGTTTTAGTAACTTAACTTTGTTTATAAAACAAACACACACAAGCACACTTCCTAGAGTGCAAAATGCTTAAATACTTCAGTGACAGAACTTCATTTGTAGTTTTTGGAACAGTAAATCCTCTTGATGTCATAGTCAACTTCTTCCATTGCCAGCAACGGTTGCATTGAACTACCCAAAACTGCAGCAAACCCAGGAGTGGGTAACTCTGTATTGTCTCTTCAGTTCTGCAGGGATCCTGGTTCATTTGTATAAACTCATTGTTGGACTTTGATACATGCACATGTAAGCATCACAAAGCAGTCTTCGTGCACAACCTTGGATTTTCCTGGAATCCAGTGAGTGCAATTCTTCTAGAGACATCTTCAGGTATTCACCAACTTCTGGACACGGGGTAACTTGTGGAATGTTAAAGCCATTCTGACCTCCTTTTAAACCACAAGGAAAGAAGGAGAAACAGATTAGGAGAGCATCTACATATATTTGCTCTTCATAATGTACTTTTACTATGACAGCATCACCAGTTCTTGAAAACACTTTCTAAAAATCTTAAATATGCCACACTGGACTGTTGCAGGGTAAACATCTACAAGAAGCTTTTGTTCAAGAAATCACAATTAGAATCAGAATATCTTGTTGTGTTTATCAACAAACCACATCCACACAAACATCATACAAAACCAGGGACAACTTTGGGTTTTCATTAACACTAAAAATGTTGTGTGACTTTAGGAGAGTGACCTGAATACATAAACCACCTCACATTCACTGAATTTGTTAATAACATGACAACTGGTAACAGCTGATGAATTTACAAACCATACCTGTACCTGACTCGCAAGACTCCCAACTAAGGCACAGTTTGGTCCTGGCCATTTTCCACATAAAAATGAGCAAATTCAAACAACACAAGTATGGACATCTTGCTGTTCCCAGCAGAGATTTTCAGCTTACGAAGAAAAGCTGAAGAAAAATATTTGCAATACTAAAAACCCCCCTATAATATCAGCAGGAGGTATTTTCAGCACCTCATGTGATCTAAACTCCTGAAATAAAGTTGCTCTTCACAAACATCAGTCATACATATTTCAAGCACTCTGAAACTAAGCTTGATTGTCTTCTGACTCTTATAAGAAAGTGACTTTACTTCTGCAGCAGTTTCATTTTCAACAGGAGGCAAGATTCTTCTCTCCCTGCCAATTCATACTATAACAGAGGGGTTCAAGAATATTTCATGCAAAAATTGTTACTATGTGTCTGACACTTCATCTATTACTGTTTTTCTCAGGCACCAGAATTGAGAGGGTCCATATTTAAATGTGATCTGTTTAAAAAGCAGTATCTAAGAAAACATTTGTTCTACTGACATTTGTATTATTACAGGGTAACAATTTTCCACTGATAACTCTAAAGGGATTCAAAGCAGAGATGTTGTAACGTGTGACTATTTCCTTTATTCTAAAGACAGATACCATAAGTTATTTAAGGAAAAGCAATAAAACTATTGGTATGCTAACTGATAATCATGTACATCAACTTAAATATAAACTGAAAGTACATTCCTGCAGCTGATTATTTAAAATTAATTGTCTTTGCCAAATTTGCAAAGCACAGAAAAATGCATAAGGAATCCTGCTAAGAAACTTCCGCAGTTACTTCTGTACCATGTAATTACTAAGGTGTCTAATGGAGTGAAATTCAGAATACGCAAATCAGCAGCTGCCATGAAATCAGTGTGCTAAGGTAAGGCTGAGTGAAGATCAGTATCCCAGCACTGAGTACATCAAGTTACAGGACACGGATATCCCCAGAGCTTTAGGAAACAGTCTCTAAATCTAAACTAGAGAGAGCAGAGTGAAGGAGAGGTACCGTCCCGGTCAGCCATGCTGTCAAAGAAGAGCCAGGCAGAGTCGTCCCGGCCGTACTTGACGAAGGCCACGTAGTGACTGGTCTCGATGCACAGCACCGCAAACAGCTCCATCTTCTGCGAGGGCACACAGCCGTGCCGCCAGTCCCAGTCCGGCAGGTCCTTGGGAAGTGACAGAGGATTGAATTTATGACTCTGTCTCTTGGGATGAAGATGAACCTACAATTGAAGTGATATTTCAGAAAAGAAAAAAACGCTCCATAAGATTATTTGTTTCAGTGGCAGACAAAGCTAAAAAGAACGTTACTGCTGAACAGAAGATTAATGGTGTTAGGGAAGGAACTGCAATAACAGCAGCTGACTAAACGTTTCTTCTGTTTTTTCCCCACCAGTGTTGTTCAACATTGCCCAGAAAATTCAAATCTAAGGTTAGAAGGGAGGTCAGGTTTAATGCAACAGTTTTCTACTATGCTCAAATTTGAAAACAAGTCACGACTCACATCTTCATGCAATTTCCAAACAGCAAAACACAGCATTTCTGTCATGAATTTATCAACTCTAACAAGGTAGCACGAACAGAAAATTAGGATTTAAAACACATGGTTACTACTTCTCCACTGTGTCCAGTCCTGGATTTGGCAGTTGCCAGGCTGATAAACACACTGCAGGAGTTCCTGATCTGTCACCGAAGGAGACACTTTACATGGTGGGCAGCAGCTACACTGGTGCGGGCAAAGTCATCTCACTATGCTCTTTGGCCTTTGTTTCAATTATCACAGCATCAACCATTTGGGTTAAACCCATGTGAATAACAAAAACAAGCACTTACTTGTGTATTGCACGTTTTGCAGAACTGCTTGATTTTGCCAGCAGAAATATCAGTGTCCTCATAGCACTCCCTGCACTCGTACATAGCGAGCCCTCTGCAGATACGGCACTGCCTGGGAGCTGCATTGGCAACAAAGGTATTAGTCTGCAGCCTGAGGAGGCTTTGTTTTTTAAGAAAAGGAATATGAAAATGATGAAGAACTATTACTTTAAATGGAGAATGACACTACATTAAAAAAAAGTTAAAATGAGATTGCTAATCAAAGAGAAATGTACCACTCTATTTAACTTCTCTTTGGTGTAATGTGGATTAAGAGAAAAACATTTACACTGGTAAGTGGCAAAACAAAAAAAAAAAAATCAAGTACATGAACAAGCAAAACCAGGCTTTTAAATCATGTTAGCTCTCTCATCATAGTGGTACAGCTAGCTTAGCCCCTACAGCTGTCAACACCAGAAAAAAAAAAAAAAAAAGAAAATAGCATAAGTCGATGGCCAAGACAGTGAGAGAAAAGGCCATGGCAACTTTAGAGATTATTATTCTAATGGATTTTCGCAGTTTTATTAATTCTTATCTCAAATTTAAAACCAGGTGTCCATCCTTAGCATAATGAAATGAAAAATTCAGTGGATGACCAAAGTCAGAAACTGAGGTCACAAAAGTAAGTGATATAATTATGGCTAAAAAATGCACAGCTACAATATACCACCAGTGCACATCCTCATCTCAAGTTCCCCTCTAGTCTGATGAACTAATGGACAGCTACATTAATGAACTGCTATGCTGCTAATAACTCAATTTTAAAAACAGTCCTGAAATAAGTTCAGTTGTACAGGTACTCAAGACTTAAATAAACAGAAGTTGTATTCTATACATTCTTTTGAATTAGAGCTTCTAATTGACATGAAGGAAAAAAGCCTTCTACCCAGAAAACATTCATTTCTCCTCAGCCTGAGCATCTCACACTAACAGAAAAAAACCTAACAAACCAACCAGAAGTATCAGGAATACTTTCACTGTGTTAGTCACTCTCAGCAACTCTGTCATTATACAATGCAATGTTATATATACTTACTGTCTTCAAGTAAGTCAGTTATATTTAATTCCAAAGATGGAAAAATTTTATTGAACATTTTGAAGTCTTTTCCAAACCGGGGCATCTGGATAATCAGGCAGGATGGTGCCTAGGTAAAATGCCAAAATATAATGTAATGAACTTGAGGAAATGAATTATCTAACTTTGTAGACATTCTTCTAATGCTATAAATATATTCATGCTTTTTTTAAACTCACAGCCCACTGACAGAAGTATCTCAAAGTATTAGTCCTTAAAAGAACTCAATGGCAGCAGCTAAGAAGTTTTCTTTTAGGAATTCTTTTCCTAAATCACTTTAATCTCTTTAGTCAAAGAATACATGTCATTAAGTGAACCTTCAAATGCTTTTGTTAGGTAGGCATCACTGACACAATATTCCCATTTCCAACATGTCTGCATCTTTTTACACCAAATCCTACTTTTTTCCCCACTGCTGAATGGACAGATATTAAGGTGTAATCACTTCTAACAAGGCAACAGCTGCCACCAACCTCTGCAAACTTCAAGTTGCTGTTGATGAATGACCACTCTAGTAACTGCTGAATTGTTGGGACTCCAACTTTCTCATTTTTGTCCATAAAAATTTGATAGAAGTAACAGTCTTGTACTTTCTGACCTGGTGATCTAAAAACAGATTTAAAGAAAAAAAAAAAAAACAAAACAACAGATTCTGAAGCTCTACTGTAATGATGACTGTATCTTACTAGGAAAATAACATCCACATATATCTCTGCATTGAAATACACCATGCTTTAAAAAAACCCAAACAAACAACAAAGCCTGACAAAACACAGTTCCCTGGCCCCAGCAACAAAGTGCCAGGCAGTCAAGTATTAAGTTTGAACTGATTATGGGAAAATTAAAAGAAACAAAGTAAGTGTGAGTTTCAGAGCATGTTTTAAAAACATATAGCTATGCATGGCTAAACTACCAACTGAGAAATACTTCCTAAGCATCTGCATCAAAAACTCCAAGACAATAAAGCAGCTTTCATTGGAGAGACAATTAGGAGTTTCAGTAATAAAATATCAAATGAAACAACATAATTATCTTCACTATGATGGGTTTAATGAAACATTTCCTCTAAATCAGGGCGATATTTACACTGCTTCCTGCAGTGGAAGTCTCACACAGATGGCTAATGTTGCTAGACTTGCTCTATAGTTAGCAGAGAACTCTCCAAAAGGATAATCCAAATTCAAGGCTGTCCAGCTCTAATTATTAAGACTCCTTCCATACCTAGGCCAACTCTGAGGCAGATTACCATAGGAAGTAGTCTGGAGAAACTTCTTCATCCTCACCATAAAAAAGAAAAAACCCTTTCCACTAAACACACACATCCCTAACAGAAACCAATTATCCCCTTCAAAAAGCAAGAACCACAAAACCACAACACATCTTGTATGTACAGGGAGAGGGACACAGGTTTAAGCTACCAATTTAAGCACATTTTGAGGTCAAATGTTCAAAACATAGTCAAATATCAAGTATCAATCTTTTCAGATAGAGTTTCTGTTAAATAAATATAACTCTGATATATTTGGGAGGAGATCTTCAGATAAGCAATTCAACCTCCTCTGGAAGTACAAAAGAAAGGATATAAAAGATGGTGCTCAGGTTGAAGAAATGGTTTTTGCTACAACAGAGGAAAAACATACAGGACTAACTAGGCTTTAACAGCAAAAGAAAACCATTAGGTAGGAGCTGTTTCATCTCAGCATCAGAAGTTCCTGGGAACTTTCAACAAATTTGCTATAAACTGTAACTTCCTCCCATCCCAGCCTCCATTTAAGGCAATGTTGCTTTTTAGAGTATTCAGGTGTCAAGAGGATTCTAAAAGCATGATGACCAGTGTTACCACTGCTAAGAAGAAAGGAGAGTTCTGAATTGCCCTTGAGGAGTTCAGGTATGTGCACAGCACACACAAACTCTGCTGCTAAAAGCTGAGTGGTGGAACATTAAGTCTTCTTCTGTGTATGGCACAGACACGACAAAACCCTTGAAGACCAAAGAAGTAAGATTCACCTTATTTTCAACAGTGGCTCAACTCTTAGAATATGGTGAAATAAAATATTCAAAAATTCTTCTGGATCTGGAGGGAGGAGAGAAAAAAGTTTTGTTAGCATGCAAAACCAGACACATTGTTCAAGACTCACTGGAAGTGAAGGTTTTCAAAATTTTCATAGAAAAAAAGTAACAGTTAATTTTTACAGCTTTATTACCACCATAAGATTATGACAAACTATGAATATTTGAATGATAAACCTCTGTTTATTCTTTTAGTGTTAAATGGCCCTAATAAAAGGTACAAGGCTCAATAGGGTAACAAAGCTTTCCAGTAAAGTTAAAAAAGATGCTCTGTATTTCAGAGGAATCATTTGGCACCACACAACTTTTCCAGGAGAAATAAAAGCTGTCAAAAGGAAACAGTGAATCTGCAGAGAGCCAGTGAGGAGCAGTGACAGAAACACAAAACCTACACAATAGTCCCAAGTTCATCTGAACTAGAAACTGAGTTCTCTAACCAAGAATGCAGCCAACAGCAGCTTCCAGAGGGCTGTTCTCCCCCACCACAGTTTGCTGGTGTATTTCTCTCCCTGCCACCAACTGCAGTAAATACTGCTTCCAGCATTCAGTACTCACAAAGAAAATAGTATTCTCTTGAATAAAAGCAAAAGAGTTACATAATAGATCACTAATTAATCAATATATGCAGCAGAAGATCAAAAAGTTGGGAACTGATTTTTCTAACATGATTTGAACATTTTATTTCTTAAAAAACTACATAACCATTGTAACAATGAAATGTTGTAGTGCAAAAGTTTATCTCTCAGGGATCAAAGTGACAGTCTGAAAGAGGACAAACACTCCAGCCTTATCACAGTCTTCTCCACTAACTGCTAAAAGGGTGTTCCAGGGGCACAGGAAGGCTCTAAAAGAAATACAAGCAGTGGAAGACTGCAAAATTTTTCAGCTAGGGTTCCTTACATAACTGAGGAAGCAGAAAAGACCTTTCTAGCAGCCAGTGGTCACTCAGGTCTCTGCTAGAGGCACTACTGCCACAGAAAAATATTTGGGTGTTTTGTTCTGGTATAATTATGCAGCAAGATTCCTCAGTTCCTTTATATTAGATTCTTGTAAGTCTCAAAGAAAAGCAAACCTCCCCCCTTACCTTTTTCCTCTGAAGTGAATCCTGATGCAGCCTCAACTTTTTCAAGTATTTTCCTCAGTTTCATTATTTTTGTAGCACATACATATCCATATCTAAGATAAATGGGTTTAATAAGCTATCAGCAAGTTTGTGATCAAGTCAGAGAAGTAAAAAAAAAACAAAACCAACCACTTAAATACTAAAATACAGGTTGTCCAAGCCTTCTTTAACTGCATACAGTATTTCTTCAAAACTATGTACTGATTTCTCATATTTAATCTGACTCCCTGTTTCCTTAATGAAGTATAAATTTAATGCAGAGCTCAATGTTCTTTTACAACCTTTAAGAGCATTTTTAATCATCGGCTTACCAGGACAACTGTTTTTGGATTTGTCAGTCAATTACTTTTGATTTTTTTTCACTCAGATTTGCACTGCTTAATACAGCATTTCAGACTGGCACAAAATAACAGCACCATGGGAGTTGCTAACAAAAAAACATTTCAATATTTGAGAAAAAGACACAGAGCTCTACTGCTGACCTAAGAAGCTGAGGCTTTGAACATTCAATCTTTTGTTTTAAGCATGGTAAAAGGACACTAAGACATTCAGCCATGTCAGGCACCTGAGATTTCTGCTACTCAGTGTGTATCCTATTATCCTACCTGTTCCACACACCCTGGAACACACCAGGCAAAGCACACACTTCTTGCCAAGAACAAGGCTTCAGAGGACAACAATTTTATTTATCTAAATAAAAACTTTGTCAGAAATTGTTCAGTGACAGCCCACAGAATTTTGGAACTACGACTGTATCATTCACATCTTTGAAAAAAAATAAGCTTAAGAACAATAACTTTTCATGGAGAATTTTGTTGCACTTCCCTTGCTCATTGTGCCTGAGAAATTACAAAGGTCATATTAAGTTCTTTTAATAAAAGCATTTTGGCCACTTGCAGTCCACATGTAAAAAGCAATGAAATGTCTAAAGGCCTGCTGAACCTATCAAATTGTGAAACTCCATATAGGATAATCCAAATAATTTTCTTGTCAAATACAACACCATTAAAAACATGTAAAGATGAATGCTGTGAACAAAGATAACTTGTATTTATCAGTACTTTTGTATTCATACTTGTACGAATTTTACAATAGCTTTGTGCTGATCCATTTGCAAGAAGCTAGTGAAAATATTTATCACCAAACAATGAATAACTCTTCCCAGTTATCACTGACTAAATTTCCCATGAAGAAAAAGTAAAAATACTTTAAAAAAAAATACACTGAGTAGCAGCAGGTAGCCAAAGTTCTCAGATTTGCAGTAGGAATGCAAACACTGCAGGATCTCTCTAATTCATGTTAGACTAGAGGCCAGCTCTTGTCTTTACTTACATTCTCAGAGGATTCACAATCTCTGTCCGCAGCAGCTCCTGAGTCTCACTATAATACTCTACATCATTCATTTCTTTAGGTCTGAGTAGCACAGTGTCCAAAACAGAGCTAAAAGAAAACAGGCTACAAAGAAAAAACAAAAAGGTTGTTTTGACCATTCAGATGCCTGAGCAACATAAGACAAACCAAGCAAAGCCACAGAAGAATTAAAGAACTAAACAAATTGCCTCAAAAAGAAGCAGTTATGGACAGGGGACACAGCTGCACTAAAGAGCAAAGTCCACTCCAACCCAGTATCCTTTCTGCTGCAAAGTACAGAACCAGTTGCCTAGGCAGGATTCTGCAAAGGAGCTGTAAGAGGCATTTCCCTCCCTCCACCCCCTGGCCTGTGTTCTCCTTATTCTTCAACCATTTACAGGCCAGGGACTCCCTCAGGCTAAACTCCATCATAAAAATACAAGCAGATCCACAAGGGCCAGAGCAGTTTGGACAGGACCAGCATTCACTGCTGGTTCTGGGAGAGCACAGGGACTGCAGCACAGGACACTGGGAGCTGCACAGGAATACACACAGACACTCACTCAAGCAAAGATCACATGTTCTGCATTTCTAGCATGGGATGCCACTATACAAATGATGAACTTACCAGAATAAGGTGGAGTCTAAGTAACAGGAGTTGTAATGACCCTGGATACCTTTCTTCTTTCCAATCATTGTCTCTAAACCTTCTTTTTCCATTTTTGGAGGAGTGTTTTCTTCTACCACTTCACTTAAGTAACCTCCAAAGGCTGAAATTTTTTTTTTCAAAAGACACTTTAAAGCCTCAAATTTTATCCCCCTTGAGATTTTCCTATTAATGTTTTATAGCTAAGTTGCTGCCTTAGTGTAAGCATTCTTTCTCTGGACTAGAATAACATTTTATTATAGCTGAGACTCACAGTCTTGCAGAGAGTGAACAAGGCCTTACATTCCACACTAGAGTGCTTCAGAAAGCCTGCAGCACTGAATTAATTTTATCCAGTAGGAATGAAGCTCTCTTTTCATTACAAATGCCCTGTTCACACTATCTTAGAAGTATCAGGCACTTTTTTTTGCTGTTGTCCCAGACAATACAACATGACTGAAGAAATCTAAAATACTTGAAGTTAGGGATAAAAAGGTTTTCACCACTAACTTCCATCATAAAAATACATGCTTTCTTTTTTTAGAGAATAAAATAATTTGATGTTATAGATCATAGAAAAGTAACTGCCTTTATTTCTTTTAATGCAATCATACAATGCTAGAGTTGCAAATACCATTTTCAGCAAGATTGTTTTACAGCTTCTAAACTAGAAAGTGTACAGCATATAAAATTCCCATAGTTTTATGATATTTTTTTAAATATATGAACATTTTCTTGTTTTAAAGCATAAAAGAATAATTCAAGAATCACTGTATTCTGTACAGGCTGATCTGCTATTCATTAACCTCAAATAAGTAATACCTGTACAGATTTCCAAGTGCTCAACACAAAGAACTTAAGGCAGGAATGAATGAAATCAGTTCCCAGCTGATAAATGAGAGAAAAGCAGAAGGTCAGTACCTAGAGAGTTGCAGCGCTCGATCTGGTTGGAAACGGGCTGGAGTGAGGCAAACCTGGAATCTGGCCTGCAGCTTTTGAGTTTAACAAAAAGAGCTTTCTTTGGAGCACACGTGAAGTATCGAGTTCCTTTAAAAGTTCCGTCCGTGCAGCCAGCACATTCATCTTCCTGAAAATCCAAGTGAGAATTCACCAGTTTTCTTATTTCTACAATTCTGCAGTAAAACACTTGATAAAGTATCTGCCCACAAGTCACCCTTCTGCTACTCTGAAGCATGATACACACTTTTTCTGCAATTTAGTATCCAAAGCCTCAACTGAGATGTCCTTTAGCTGCATTTATTGAGAAAATTAAGACTTGCATGTTTCTTTCTTCATGCTTAAACTTTCACTCCATCCAAAATAAAACAAAAATTCCACCAGAAGCAGTGTGGAGGTAGGAGGAAAGACTGAATTTAACCTGGTCCAGATTCCTTCTATAGTTAGAAAGAGCACTTTTTACCACTTCATTAAAATCACTGAGCATGGGGTAGTGTGAACAATTTCAGCATGATTTGGCTGCACAAGAAAAATGCCTTCTTCAAAACACACAAAATGTACATCAAGGAGAGACAACACAAACTAGGAGTGAACCACAGCAAGTTGCTATCTTTGAGAACAGGATTAAAGGTACATTGACTGCTTACTAACAATGGCTTCAATGAAAATGCACAAGTGGCACCCAGGTTAATGCACGATACCCTAAGGAGCAGCCTCAGAGTGCCTGTGGCAAGCCTTGGCTTCAACTTCACCCAAAACACCCACAAGGATCAGGACTTCTTTGTAACAGCTGGAATTCCAGTCACATTCTCACAAACTTTGCTTGTGTTTTACATAATTTTACACTGCTTTATGTAATATTTTATTGAACATTATTCCAAAATAAAGAACCCCATCTCCCTAATTACGTACACATTAATTTAACCGATACCCCAATCATAACCCTGGCAGCAGCTGCCACAGAGGGATGTCAGTACGTAACAGCAATTCATGTCTGAGGCAACTGTGGGCTTTTTTACAAAGGGCCCACAGAAACACATAAAGCACGTGGCTGTCAAATCAACAATATCACTACTGTCAATTATCAAAACCAGTCTCACAGCTCTGACAGTTGTCACTCTGACTGCCTGTTTGCTGATATGCAATCAACAAACAAAAAATTATATTCAACAAAGACTAGTACAGCTAGAGAATGTTATACAAATTTCCACTTAAAGGACCTTTAAATTTCATTTTTCAATTACAATCTATCTCCATAATGTAAGCAAAAGGACGCTCCGCTAAAGCAAGGAAGTGATCAGTCCTACAGATTCCTTTGCCCACTGTGATACAAACATATCTCAGAGTCTACTAACAGGGTAAGGCATAGGGCAGCCACAAAAGTCAGAGCTCATCAAAGAATTTAGCCCTAAGGAGATCACTTGGCAACCTGTTTGGGCAAATCCCCCAGACTGGCTGCTTTTGCAGTGTATACAGGCACCAGCTCTGAGAAACAAAAGTAGTAATTAACATTAATGTGAACTAGAATATATATTTACCAGTTCCAGTCCTGCCAATACTTCATTTACTCCAGGGGGCTGGCCAATCCAGCGGATTACTCCATAGAAAGGAGGATTTTCTTTAACTTCAGCCAAGGAACCTGCTTCAAGACCATGTGAGTTTCCAATGGGGCTTGCTGCTGATGGACTCTCCTGGGTAGCTGTGGTATTCACATCACCCATGACGGACTGAACAGATAAAGAGAGAGGACTATGTCCCATAGTACCATTAGTACTTGTTGTTTTTGTCAAGCTAAAGGGGAGGGAGTGAAATCTGTTTTCTGTAGACACAGAGTTTGTTAAAGGTGGCTGCAGTGGTGGTGAAGAATGCCCAAATCCAGGAGATGAATCAGTAAGTGACTTTGAAGGGTCGTCAGCCGCTGTTAAAATCAAAACCAAGATGTTAGTAAGTGCTGGGGTTTTTTTCTCCCTGTAATAAAATGGAAAGACTTGGCTCTCAATCCAGCAACATCTGATGTAACAGGTGGGAAGCACTAACAGCTGGGGACATTTAGAAAGACTTTTGTCACTTGGCAGCACTGGAGACACAGAACAGACTCAGCAGATGCTGCTGCAGTCCCACCACTTTTACCACAAGCAACAGGAATGAACAGCACAGAGAAAGGAGATGTTAGAAACTACAGGAAGGTTTAGATTGACATCTTTTTTTCATCATCACATGAGGTTTTTTCTTTAACATGAATTAACAGCCTCAAGGATTATGACTGTAGGGGGAAAAACTAGAAAGAGCTCACTGGTCATTGTGACTGAGGAAATTATTTGGTTCACAGCTTATAAAGACGTAAATAACTGCCTAGAGATATGATTTGCAAATGGAGAAATGCTTATTCCACTGACTCTATCACAACATACTTTGGTTCTAACACCAAGAATCTATCACTGTCTATTAAGAATAAAGGACTTAAACATGTCCTGAGCAATGCAGTGCCTGATAAAAGTGATCACAACTATGTGGAACAGCACAAGCACTCTCTGCCTTCTCTCATCTCTCTACATAGTCACAGAATACCCTGAGCTGGAAGGGTGTCTAATACACAATTGGTATTCACAGAACAAAAGCTTCTTCATCTTCACCTATTCTCCCCATGCTGTTTCATTAAATTAAGTTAATGTCTTAAAAAAACCAAAAAAGACATCTGTTACAGAAACAAGAACAATTTTAACCCATTTTCTTTTGTGGTTCAAGGAATTGAGGGGCTACTGCTGCTACAGGGTTCTGGTGTAACTTAACAGTTTAAGTATTTACCCCTTCAGTCATTAAGCCAGTTAGCCACACTTATCTGAAGTTTACCAGGAAAAAAAAAATGTCTGGAAGCAAATCAAGATATATTGATCCTTCAAATACGTACACTCACGCTTTTAAAAACCAAAGGAGAGATTTTACAGAAATAAATTTTTAAAAACATAGCAAAACCCCACACATACTGAGATAATTTCCCTGCTCCCACTGCCAGACCAATCAGCTGGCATGGCAGAATATTACAGTTCCCTTGGATCTGTAACAAAGCTACAAAGACAGGCAAAATACAATTACTCTGTATACTTGGCTACAAGGAATACTTCATGTCTTCCATCCCAGCCTCAGCTTTTATTTTGCCTGTGAGACATGTGCATTCCCACAGAGCTGCATATGAGTTGCCAAGAACATAATCTCCTGCATGCAGAATAAAACCACAGGTCAGACCAAGCCAGGGTACATTTTCACAGGGGTTTCAAGATGCTTTTTATGATGTATTCCACTATGACAATACAGTCCAACCATTTTACATTTAATCTCATCCTTGTTTTATTTGACAAACATAATACACTCTAGTTTTGTTTTGTGGGTTTTTAAAGTAAATATATAAAAAACTATCCTCTCTCTTTACCTTCATCAATATACCATGGGGATTTTGTTTTTGTTTGAGGCTGAGAATCAACTGATGAGCCATTTAATGTGTAGAAGACTTCAGATCTGCTTCTATTTCCAGATTCAGAGGTAGATCCTGGAAAACAACATATTTTATTGAAGACATTAGTCTTTATTTACAAAAGGTCACTTACATTCTTATTTCACAGTATAAATTTACTTACACTCTTATTTCACAGTATAAATTTGTTACTACATTTTCAAGAAGGCACAAGTGATTTCCATAAAGGAACAAACTCTCCCATCAAGGCTAACACAGTTCTAAGCTTATAACAAGGTAGAAGTCTACACCAAACCAACATACACTCTGAGCTGAAATCTCAAGCCACCAAGCTAAAAAGGCAGGAAGTACCTCTCAAGAGCAAATTTTTCATGACTATAAATTATGGATATAAAAAGTTATTTGCAATACAGTTACAGTAGGTGGGTTTTGGTTTTAAAGCACTAAAATTTCACAGTAGCCAAATAAACTGATTCAATTCCAATTCTGTAACTTGTGCCAACATATAACCACAGGTCCTACAGTGAAGATCATCTCTGCCAGCATCCAATGCCAGGTAAAATGACAGCTTACAAAATATAAAAATATACTGTCATTAGTATTCTACTACCCAATGTAGCCACTGGTAAAACCAAAAGACACTGAATTTTGATTTTTGTCCCCCCCCAAAAAAAAAAAGTGATAAATTGCTTCTCCTTCAGGGTTTTGTTTTGGGTTTGGTTTTTTTTGGTTTTTGGGGTTTTTTCTGGTGTGTGTTTGGTTTGGTTTATTTTTTCCCCTGGAAGGGTTTTCAGAGCTGAACAAAAACAGAGTGAAGGAAGTTTATATTTTGAGAATTCAATTCTGGTTTTGAATCACAGGGAAATTAATACAGTCACTATTCAGTAGATCTGCTCCTTGGTTAAAAATGTTGAAGTTTCTAGTTCTGCAAGAAGACAATAGCAAGCTATATTTATTGAAAAATAAAACAAAAACACACACCACACTTTCAGAGAAACAGAATGCATCCCTGACCTGGTGACACTAGACATCTGGGTAATTTGCTCTTTAATTTCTGCTAAACATCAAACTCTTTTCCATGAAAATGAAGACAGTTTGAGCAATCTTAACTTAAACTGTCTACCATCTTTATAATGATTAAATAATTCATACTAATACTCTGCTTCAGAGAAATTTAACTTTTAACTACAATTGGACTTGATGCCAACCTTGCTGATTCTGTGAACTTGACACATAACTGAAATAATACAACAACTGCTAGAAAAGACAATATGTCTTGGGTTTTTATAATCGAAAAAAAAATTTATTCTATTCCATCTGTTGAAACCTGTTTGGGAAGTGTTTTTTTTCTTTATCTGTTGTAACTCCAGGAGAGAGGGAGTGACTGCTTTTCTGATAACAAGCCATCTGTTAAAACCGGGTGGGGTATTGTTTGTTATCTCTGTTCACTCTTCCACTACTTCCAAGAAGATATCTTCTGTTAATAGGGCCGTTAAAGCTCACCAAGACATGATACAATTCATCATCCTATTGTGAGATGCTCCACCCAGGGAGAAGGAGCCAAACCATTTCCACCTAGATAAAAAGGAGCCACAAGTGTCACCAGGCACTCCGGCATTCCCACGGGACTCCCAAAGGAAAACTAGACCCATCTCTAGACCCCTGGCTCCACAAAATTATCTCTGCTTCCAACAGAACCACATCTGCCACTCCAGGAGGGCTTGCTTTTGGACTGTTTCCAACACCCTGACCAACAAGGCGTCAGGTTGTATTTCTGACTCTGTCATGGTTTTCTAGGATTTCTTGTTTGTTTGTTTGTTTGCTTATTCTTTTGTACTACAACATTTGTATTTTTAATATCCCTAGTAAAGAACTGCTATACCTATTCCCAAAATCTTTGCCTGATGCCCATTTAATTCCAAATTTATAATAATTTGGAAAGGGGGGAGGGGGGGCTTACATTCCAAGGGAGACTCCAATCTTCCTGGACAGATATCTGTCTATCCAAACCAAGACACAATACCTTTTTTGCAAGCAACAAAATTTTGTAATCTTACATAAGTAAAGAAAATCCCTTCCCATACATACCTATAGCCTTTGGCTTACTGTGATTGAATGAGCTTTTGTCACCACTTCTTGAGGTATAGGCAAGCTTGGGAGGTCTCCTGTCCTGTGACACAGTCTCTAAGACATGGTACATGAGGAGAGAATTAGCTTCCCTTTTCTATGGTTTCACCGTTACACAAAGTTCACCTGGAAACGTAACTGAACAAAGCTCTGCCATCACAGGCTTTAACACTGAGTGGAACAAAGCCTTGTTTGGCACATAAACAACATTTGATGTGTACACAATCTGCTTTTATCACATCAGCAATTGCTTACTGCCAAGTCTACCCTTACTTCTTGAATATATCAAACAGGTTGACTTCACATCCTTTAATGCATGCATGTGTGTCCACTATGGGAAAGAGATGCAAGAAATTTTAAGTTTTTTTATACCAACACATCTACAATAAATGCCCTTTTGAAAAAATGGAGAAGTTCCCGTGAATTCTGCAGAGAAGAGCAGAAAATTTGTGCAAAAACATGCATGTCAACTAAACCAGCAAGTAGGAGACAGACATAAGAGAAGCCAGTCAAATTGAAGTGTGAGAGCAACAATTACAGATTACAGACTCACTAAAACCTGCCCAGAGATAGTGCCCAAACAAAAGTCTCATACAAACTTTTCTGTCTTCAGAAAAGGAATCAGAGAACTGTGGCTGGTACAAGTTAACATTATTCAGTGAATTACTGCAGTGATTTTTTCCAGAGTCTTGACAGGCATTTCCAAGTATTTATTCCCAAAATACATACATAATCCTGTCAGCATCTTTCAAGCACAGAAAGAACAGCTTTCTGATCAAGATATTTGAACTCCTGGAGTAAACTGAACAACATTCCATAGAAAAGATTCCCACTACAGACACTCATATATTCGTGTTACAGTATTATACACTGCATAGTATTGTAAATACTATACAATTTGACAGGAATTTTTTTCAGTATTAAAACTTTTCTACTAGTGAGACTGCAACCCAAAGGAGGGCAAAACTGAAGAGAAATATAACAGAGAAGGTAATTCAAGTGAATTTCAGATATTAATTCTGCAGTATTGTTTTAATCACGTAACTGTGCCTAGGTGGAGGATGTCCTAGATGTTATCAAAGTCTGCCTCCTGGTTAAGAAAGCAGGGCATACCTGGAATAACATCGTTGATATGCAAAAGAAGTGTACTTTCAACACTTGCAAAACTGCACAGCTGTATTCCATTATATCTTCCATCCCAGTTTCCAATCGGATTATCCTAAAAATAGAAAACCACATTACATGTATCCCAAAAGCAGATTTACATCATACTGAGTACACACATATGTCTTTAGGAATATAAAAAGTAGGAAAATGAAATGTTTGACAACACCTACATTTTCCTGTAACTAATTTTGTATTTTGAACAGCCAAACTTTGCAGTCTTTAAAGAGAAAAGCTTAAAACATTATCTCTTGAGAAAAAGTTCCTACTTTAACAAGCATTTTTCTTTTAAAAAAACATTATTGATAAACAAGCTAGAGCAATTCCAGTGCATTTTTAGGGAACAGGTAATGCAACCAAGAAAATGGAAGCATCCAACCTATAAAACCAGAATGATCTTGAACTACCAAAAATTTTAAAGCTGTCCATTTTTAAAAATTCATGTTGCTAGAAATAATTTTTAATTATAAGCTTCACATTTTCTTGAAAGATCAACTTTTGTACTTGAAACTCATACTTTTAAGGTGCAACAAAGTCAAACAAAACAGTTACACAGCAAAAAGCTTTTAAAAATGGCTAAGAAAAGAAAAAGACATCCAGCCTACTTTTTAAACAGGCAGAACAAAGCCAGTCTCACAAGACGAACACTCGACTCCATGACTTCAAGACTGACACCTAACATGGCAAGTAGCTCAGTGGAGGCTCCTCAGAGTAAGCAGAGTATTTCACCTGAACTCTTTAGCATCAAATACGACACCATTTACCTGATGCCAAGAAACAATTACCACCAAGGGCATCTTTGAACACAGTGTTTATCTCCCATTTTAGGTCAGCCTCCGCTGAAGTAGCTTGTGGATAATGTTTCTTCTTCTACGTGCATGTCATTCACTAGCTAACACACATGCAGAAGTTATTAAAGTCAGGTTATTTTCTTACCATGTCCACTCCAACAACGTATCCTAAACTTTCGTTTCCTGGTAAGACATCACAGAATATAACTGTCCCATACTCTATACTCTCTCCTATCTTCAGAGAAACCCTGGAGTTGATCTCCAGAGGAGGAAGTTCTACCTGCATTGCGTCAACTGGAGCTGCATAGTCACTTTCCAGTTCATTGTCATCATCTTCCACCAGCTCCAGTTTGTCCAAAGCAACAAAAACCCCACAATCCTCATCACATCTGAAAAGCTGCTTGCCTTGGTACTGTCCATCAGTAAAGCCCTGACCGCGACCTTCTTCCTAAGTGGCGGAGGAGGAAGAAGAGGAAGGAAAAAAAAAACACATAAAAAACCAAATCATGTATTTTGTGAGAAACAGACTACTGAAAAAGCAGTAACATAATCCAGTGTTTTGGACAAATGGCACTAAGAATTTGCCTGATGCACTATTGTTATTGAGAGAATTCTGTTGTCAGAATCTGTTGCGAATATACAAGCTGTCTATCTTCAGGGAATAAAGAGCAAGATGTCACTAGATTAGAGAGTAGCTGCAGGCAGAAGCCTTTATACTCAGAGAAGCATGTTTTCTTCAGGTGCACATTTTGCTTCAATCATCAAATTTTTGCCATATCAAGACAAGACTACTTCATACTAGACATAATGCTAAGCATTCAAAAATTCCACTTATATGCCATATAAAGTGAGATGATTTTCAGAAACTTGGGCCTGATATTCCCTGAGGTTCTCAGTGGGAATTACAAAGAGTTCAGGAAAAGTTTAAAGAGTACTTTGAAAAATATACTTCTATAAGAGGAGAAATCTCCTGAACCTAATCCTTCAATAGCTTATGGTTGGCATTAATTTAGCAGAAATATTTCACAAGGAGCACACAACAGATTCTTTATTTTAAAACTAGTTGCCATTGGACTTTTAGGGACCTACCAAAGCAACAGCCCCTAAAATCCAACCCTGCATTTACAGGCTGTATCCTGACACAGGAAAATAGAGTACTCAACAGAAATCTGAGAGTCAGATATTCACCATGATAGCAGTGTAAGTATTTTTGCCCAGAGACGTTGTGGATGCCCCATCCATGGCAGTGCTCAAGGCCAGGATGGATGGAGCTCTGGGGAACCTAGTCTAGTGGAAGGTGTCCCTGCACACAGCAAGGGGTTTGGGACTAGATGGTATTTAAGCTCTCTTCCAAGCCAAACCATACCACGATTTTATGAATTAAATTTTTCTGGGCTAGTGGACTCAGAGTATGTTCAAGTCTTTCTGCCAGCCCATGCACCACAGCAAGCTTCACTTAACATGAAGATTACAAGGATGATGTGATATGGCACATTCATATGAAAGTATTTATGAGAAGAGTGAAGCTAATGGATTTTAGGGGTAATATGCTTCTAGAAAAAATTATTAGGACTTCCTCTTTATACTGAGGAAGACACATCTAGCTCACGTCAAAGTATATCTGATACTACCCCTTAGCAAGTAACTTACCAGCAACTCTACTCCAAAGTATATCCCTGTTAGGGACCTTTCTTGCATTAAGGGTCCTCTGAAGCGAACAACTCCAGGATATTTCTCATCCCCTGATCTCAGCTGGACTCTAACAGGGGAGCCAATATCTATCTGGACACCTTTGGCTAACCTGCTTTTGCTTTTAAACAAACTGTATCTTTCCTCACAGTTAGTAATAGCCAGAAGCAACTCAGCCAGTTTTTCATTTATTTCTATAACATCCTTCTCATCCACAAACAAGATTGCATGAGGCTGTTCCAGAATCTTTAATCCAATCTGCAGCTTCTTGCCTTTACATGGAATATTTCTGGAGTGTGCCACAGAAGAACGGTCTTGAAAAAACTGCCCAATGCTACCTTTGGGCACTTTCAAGAGCTTTTGGGTCTGCTTGTCTATGACACTGCATTCTTGGAGAAGCAAGTAAAAGATCCGCTCTTCCCAATAGGACGAACTTGCTTTTTCTTGACTCCATAAGCCTGAATTCATTGTGATCGATACTTTAAAAGCTGCACAGAAGTCTTCAAGGGAAATAACCTCTTGATTTATGTGCAGTGATCTTTCCAAATTCTACTGGAGGGTCCAATCTTTGTGAAACAACGCAATATTCATTTTGCAAAGAAACACATTCAGAGCAGGAAGCCTAGAATGAAAAGAAAAGAAAAAAAGATAAAATTGAATTAGGCCAGTATAGCTAGTCTTAAGTAAAACATAAAACAATTTAAATCTGTGACCAGACTCACTCCTCATACAGATCAGAGTTCAGCAAAATGCAAGGCAGTGACCACAGTCCCAGAACAGCTACTGCACTGCTGGTCATGGATAGACCCATTTACCCATTTCTGCTCCTTATTGCTGTGTACTCCACTTCCTTCTTTAGTTGGGAAAAAAGGGTTGTGGAAAACACGTAATGAAAGGCAGGAAACAAAGAAAACACACATAAGGGAAAGCAAAAAGAAAACCTAAGTGCAAATGAACATAAATAAACAACCTGCTCTAGTTTACAAACAACATTTTAATGAAACTTTTCACTATAAAGCTCTTCTACCATACTTAGTGACTACTTATTTCTGACAAAGTGTACTGCATCTGTCATCCTGCATAACATTTTGATTTAGTGAAGCAGAAAATTGTGTTGACAAAATAGAGCAGCAGAAAATTGGAACTTTAGTAACTTGTAACAGCCATTTCTTTAATAGAAATGGACAGTTCCAGTAATATACAATATATGAAAACCAAATTGTGCTGGCATTGCAACATGTAATTCTCAGAAAAAAAATTAGAGGCTCTTATTTTCATCATTCTAGAAAGATAATTCACTTCAACAAAGTAAGAAATACATCACTTTTAGTTATTAAAATCCCATGGAGCAAACACCTTAGTTCAACATCATCTTTAGAACTACAGTTCACAACCAATGAAGTGAAAAAGAATAATCTGAAAATACTTCTTTGAGCATATGTGTCTATAGTTTTGATCACAGTGGATACATGAAGAAAGACCTGCAGTACCTTAGCAGGATTTGTTCTTCTAAAGATGACAGCAAAGGGCAGTGTACAAGCTCAGAATGTATTGTCACGTCAATTTTCCTGTTGCCAATATGTGATGCCACAGTTTGCATGCAGTTAAAGGACAATCTCAGTGACTATTTATAGCTAAAGGCAAATAATCTTTGTCCTTGTGCCTAGGTACCCTGTTTCTCCACAGCTTTTCTCTGATGGCATCCAAATACCCCAAAATCTACTGCTACTTCTCCTATCCTGTTTGAACCCAGTTTCAGAAGCTGTTGGAAACCAATGAAATCCAGTAGTCCTGTAATTATTTTCTTCATCTTTTTACACAGAGTATTTAACAAAATTCTTTCCCCAAAGAAAAGCAGTAACTACAGACAACCTGAAATTTGGGCAAAGTCTCATCTTTCAGTCCCTAGGGACCCACACATTCCTGTGCTCCATGGTGAGGCTCTTGTACCCTCCATTCAAAGCTCTTCTCATCTGCACAGATGTGACACGTGGGTGTCAGTGTCACCATCACATTTTCACACTGCTGCTGCAGCAGCTCACAGGAGTTCTGTGCCTTCATGTGCTTTTAGCTGCAAAGTAACAGCTGAGGGCAGGATCTAGGCAGTTTCAGAGCTCACTGAAGGAAAGTCTGGTAGACCATCCATGTCCTTCCAAGCTAAAAAATACTCTTCCTCACTTTCATTTGATACACATGAACAGGCTTTAATGTTTGTTGATGACTAACAAAAAAAAAGTGGTGTGAGCATGGGATTGAAATAGTTTATGTGGAAACTGATGAAGAATACAGCATGATTTCCCCTCCTCCTGCCCCATGTGGAAACATGATTAAATGACCACTAGTTTTGGCAAGTCTACTGAGATGGTAAAATAAGAGTTTCATACAAGTTCTGACTAGTTCTCTCCCTTTACTTTCTTCATACAATGGGAAAAAAAACCTTGTCTTGTTCTTCATAGCTCTATTTTATGCTCTCAAGAACATTTGTGTTCTTTCAAGAGCTGACACACTTCACTTTCCTTTTCTTTTTTTTTTTTTTTTGAGCCATTCCACAAAGTTTCTCAATCCCCAGGAGACTGCAAACAGGTATCTCTGACATTACAGGGATCCTGACTTTTCCTACTTCATTTACAGAAATAATTAATTTTAATTGTAGTAAGTATGCATGGAAATAATATATTAAAAGAGAAATTCTGTCCAACAGCTTAAAAAAGATTAATCAAAATTTTTAATAAGCTTTATCATATCTATTTTTAATAAGTATATCTTGTTTGCAAGTCCATTGCTGCAACAATACAATCTTCACATGTTTAGCAGGAAAGAATTCAGTGTGAAAACTTGTCAACAGCTGCATTTAGATTATGGAATAACTTTATGTGGTGTGTGTGGTCAGTCTTTCAAAGCCCTAGTCACCCACAGAAATGTTAGTTAACCCACTGGCTATAGCACCAAAAGGCTTTCCTTTATTAAAGAAACCACAGAAAAATGCCTTCCTTTAAAAACTTACCTACAACCACTGTCCCATGCCAGCTTTAAAAACCAAATACCCTTCTTTTAGAATAATACAAGTGATAAATTAGTTTTTTAAGAGTACAGAAAAGCTCATTAAAAGGACATAAAGTTTTGGCAACGTATCAAAAATACATTCACATACACCACTGATTTTTGGATTATTTTTACAGCCATTTTCCATAGAATTCTGTGAGCAAGGCAAAATCTTTGCTGAATAAACAGCATAGTTGTATCAGACTATGACCAGAATAAACTATTAGACCACTGTATGGTTAACTTGGGAACCAAGCAACTTAATCCTTACCAAAAAGTCATCACTGCACTGCACACAACACACCAGCAGCTACAACACTTGTGCAAACCCAAGAGTACCTGACCACCAACAGGGACAATTTCAGTGTCAGAGCCTGTTCAGCTGCATCCTTCTAGTCCACCTACTACCTGAATTTTTTCATGCTCAAAAGACTTTGGGGAAAAACAGGCAAAACACAGTTATGACTGCAACACTACATACTTCAGAAGAAAAAAAAAATTAAAAATTGTCATGGGTAGGCCATGAGCTACCTAACTTCAAAGCTTCCCTAATTTCCTTTATTCCTCGGTTGTGAGTCACTGTTGTCACTACAGAGACATCAGAACAACAGTTTGCTCTGAAACTCAAGAACTCTGTTTCTACCCTGCAGGAGCCTTAGATGAACCATATAAAGATGTTTAAACCAGCTATCAGGTTTCAGAATGAACACACGTCTGTGGCTCTGATTCAGAGCATAAAATGAAAAGGCTAAAATAAACTGTACAGTTTATTTTAAAAACTGACACTTTAATACCAAAAATAATTTAACTAGCTGAGATGCAAAGTTCTGCTCTTCAACAGCCCCAAACCAATTTTCATGGGAAGGTTAAAACCAGGAGCAAGCAAATTTAGCTGCAGCTCAACGTACACAGAATTACATGTCGGCAATACAAGACATGAGTGGTAGAAATAGAAGCTGCTTCTCAAAACAGCAGCTGAAACAATGTAATACAAAGCTGTTCACACTGGTAACATGATTCCTAAAAGAAAATGCACCTGCAGTTGTGTTCGGCGTTATAAATCTGATACAAATAATCCCCGTGAGAGGAAGGACAGGAATCACTCTCAAGGGCCAGAATTCTCTGGCGTTGCGAGATTTACCAACACGGCCGCTCTGCAGATACCCCGCGGTCAGTCCTCCCCAAAAAAATGAAATACGTGTGCTCAGATTCCGAAATGACACCGAGTATCGTATTTCACTGGCTTCTCTCACGGACTGTTTCATGGCAAGGCACGTTAGTACGACCCACACGGCTCAGTGCAAGGCTCAGCTTTGGAGAACAATTCTCCCCCCGCCCCAAACCTGAGCACCTTCTCTCCGCCCGGGGCGGCTCTGCCAGGACGGGGAAGGAAAGTCCCGAAGCACTTCTTGGGTCGCCAACGCGCTGCTCGGGGATTGAGGCTGAAGCGTGGGAAAGGCCCGGCGGGGCCCGCCAGGAGCGGAGCCACCGCTACCCCCGGCCCAGCCCGGCCCCGCCGC